>JASVEL010005056.1:0-165546 GCA_032618575.1 Nicotiana noctiflora
ATAAGTCACAAAATCATCTCCTGAAGCTAACTGAACCATCGGAATTCACATTCAAGCCCTTTAACTACATAGTCAACTTCCGGTTGACATTTTTTAAACAAACTCCCTTCTAAGAGGCTGTGTGCGTTATTTACAATCAGAACCAATTCAATTACACCCGACCGGCTCTAATACTAATATAGAAATATGAGCAATACAATAAGGGGGAAACGGGGCGGTAACTCACGTGACGACGGACCGGGTCATTACAGAATGGTTTGTTTTTCAAATAGTATTCTTAAAAAGGAGGAAGTTAAAGATGTTAAAGTAAAAGCAAATGGAAAGAAAGACTGCTGATTTTTTTATATTGTTGTTTTACATAAGAGAAAGAAAAGCACATCAAGATGGGAAAGATATGGTTATTCAGCTAATGGCATACAATTGAATTTAGTAACAAACATTTCAACTCTTTTTTATTATTTTTATTTCGATAACACATTTAGATAGATTCTTCATTTGTGCCATTAGATAATGATCCAAAATTGTTGCAATTTTCCTATTGAGTTCAGGAATACTCTAGTATGGCTTCTATACCAAAATTCATGACCTAAAATCTTTTGATTTGGATTTTTACACAAATAGTCGGTTATATTCATTATTTAATTTTATAGTTGGTATACATTGATTATACATATAATTATATATATATTATACATTCACCGATTTTTAGTTTAAAAAATAGGTAGATGGCTATTTGGGTTAATTCTTCTTTTATTTTGGGCTGAAAATACGGGTCATCCATCTTGAGAAATGGGTTGTCCAATTGGCCTGAAAACTTTTAGACTAGTCTCTTTTCCCATTTGTCTAGCTTTGGGCCAAATCCATTTTGATAAAGAGATTTATTCTTAACTATATCATATATGAAACCTTATTATCAAATATATATATATATATATATATATATATATATATATATATATATATATATATATATATATATATATATATATATATATATATATATATATATATATATATATATATATATATATATATATTACCCGCCCACTCCATATTTTATCTATAATTTATATACCATTCGTTATTTAGGCAGAATCTGTCAATTTTAGCACGCGAAAAATCAGCCACAGAATCTGGGATTGATTTATTCCACATTAAATTTAAATTTTGAAATGGAAACGAGATCTCGAAGCTGCGTAATTTTGAAACGGAAAGGAGATTTCTATTTTTCATCTTCATCTTTATCTGTTCTTGCATATATTTTCCACCATTGATAGCCATTAAAAATCTTGAAAGCTTTTAATTCAAATTTGGTTCAAAAATTATTATTTGTTTGGATTGGGTGTTATTGAAAATAATCGTGAATATGGTTTGGAGTTTATATCTCAATTTTGAGGGGTTTTGGTAAAGATTAGACTTGGTTTTGACTGAATTTCTGTCACGACCCCAAATCCGGTCGTGATGGCGCCCAGCACATTGCTAAGCCAGCCCGACCAATCCATATCAACCACGGAGCTAGAAGCTCTCTTTAACCCATTTAAGCAAATTAATTAACGAAATAACAATAATACATGTAACGAAAACGGGGAACCAAGTCCCATAATACATCAACTCCCATAGTCCAAGGGTCAAGAGTCATGAGCCTCTACTGAACATGAATGTATAAAGGTTTACAAAATACCAAGTGCGGAAAGAAATGTCAATACAAAATCAAAAGACAATAGGAAGGAATATCGGGTCCTGCGGACTCTGCACCTACCTCGAATATCCACAAACGTCGCTTCGCACAGCTACTGGATCACTGCTGAGAGGTACCCGGATCCGCACACAAGGTGCAGGGAGTAAAATGAGTACCGCCAGACTCAATGGTAATAAACAAGGGTAAGACAATGCAGATAAGAAATCCGCAATAAAGCACTATGTAAAGCTATAATCAGCTACCCCGTCATAGAATCAATCTTCACTGTACCTGTTCCAACAAATACCAACAAATAGCATAACAGCTAGCATATGTAGCTAAATGCAATGCAATGCATGATATGACCGCTACGGCGTGTAGCCCGACTCCAATTTTGGGTACCCGTGCTCACCGTGGGGGTTCAGACTCCGGAGGGGCTCCTACAGCCCAAGCACATCTCATAGAGATATCACTGCGGCGTGCAGTCCGATCCAACATATATCTCGCTGCGGCGTGCAGCCCGATCCACTACTAGTCAGCTAATATGCAGATACAGCCTCGCATGCTCAAAAGTAGTTTTTGAAAACTCTTTTATCATTTTTCAGTTGGAAAACAGTAATATCAAGTTCCAGAGACTGGAATTAGCATAATAACAAAAATAGTTGTGGACTAGTAGTAAACTAGCATGTCTATGTGATAAGACAATGATAACGATCCTCGCGGGATCCAATAACTGGCTCACGGCCCACATGTATAATCAACCGCCCGAGAAGGGGGTTCCTCGGCTCAAGAGTGGCCATTATCACAATATATATATATACAACCATCCGAGAAGGAGGTTCGACGGCTCTAGAATAGCCAATAATATAATATCAACAGGTTGGACTAATATGTAGTCTCCAGTTCATGATCGACCCCGCACTCTCAAGAGTGTGCGTGTCTCGCCGCTATACAGCGTCACAAAGTGGTATACCGGGGTTTCGAACCCGCCGGTCATCACCCACATCTATTACTCACCTCAATACAGCGCGACGACTATTCCGCAATGCCCTTGCCACGAGAATCAAGCTCCGCACGCGTAGAATCCTGATCAAATACAGTAAAAATACAACAATTTAGGCCAATGGGACGACACCCAATCAATACAACTCAATTTACATCAAAATTCCCAAAGTTGTCAAAACCCGAGCCCCGGGCCCACATTCCGAAAATTTACGAAATTCACATTTCTGGAACCCTCGCCTCAATACGAGTCTAAGCATATCAATTTTACCAAAATCGGACTCCATTTGCCCGTTCAAAACCTTGATTTTCTAAAGTCCAAGACTAGGGCTAAATCCTCCATAATTACCCCAAATTCTTCCATTTTCATGATATAATTGCATGATATTATCAATACTAATCATAATATGAGTTCATAGTTGATTACCCGATGATTTCCTTGATTTCCTCCTCAAAATCGCCCAAAATCGCCCTTAAGCCGAGACCCCCAAATGTTAAAATGTTTCGGAAATTTTTCTAACTTCTGATACACTTACTTACAGCGATTTTCGCTTCCGCGGAATATTTTCCGCTTCTACGCTTCCGTATCCGCGACCAAAGGGTCGCTTCGGCGGTTCCATGCCTAGCCGGCCATTTCCGCTTCTCGCGACATACGGACCGCCTCTCGCGCGTCCGCTTCTCGCGAAGCCTCGACCGCTCCCCGCGGAAATGTCCGCTTCGCGGCTGCGTGTCCGCTCGCGGACCCGCCCAAGCCGGCTAGCCTTCCGCTTCTCGCGATACTCCCCCTTAGCCCTCGGCCGCTTCTGCGGCTCACCTTCCGCTCCGGCGGTGCCGCACCTGCGGGCTCAGCTCCGCTTCCGCGATCACAGCGCTTCTGCGCTCCCTTATCCGCTTCTGCGGACTCGCTCCCGCGACCACATTTCCGCAGGAGCGAAAATGACAGAAACCATAACTCTCAACCTGAAATTTCCATGATTTTTCTCCCGTTTAACCATCCGAAAACACCCCGAGGCCCCCGGACCTCATCCAAACATACCAACACATCTTAATACCTTATTCGAACTTGCTCCAATCCTCAAAACACGTCTAACAACATCAAAACTCATAATTCGCATCGAATTCAAGCCTAAATTCCTTAAAACATTCCAAATTACACATTCAATCAAAAACCCGACCAAACGACGTCCGAATGACCTGAAATTTTGCAGCCACATCCAAAATCACCTAACGAAGCTACTGCAACTGTCGGAATTCCATTCCGACTCCCGGATCAAAATATCACCTACCGTTCGGATTTCGCCAAAATTCAACCTTAGCCAATTCAAGCCTATTTCTACACCGGGCCTCCAAATTCAATTCCGATCGCTCCCCTAAGTCACAAATCACCTCCCGGAACTAACCGAATCATCAGAATCCGATTCCGAGCACTCTAACTCAATAGTCAACTCTTGGTTGACTTTTCATATTCAAGCTTTCTTCAAACATGCTATTTGTTTCATTTTCAATCCAAATCACTCCTAACTCACCCGATATACTCTAATACCGTTTTAAAAGCATAATATATGTAAATGCAAGGTAACGGGGTGATAATTCCCGTAACGACGGGCCGGGTCGTTACATTCTCCCCAACTTAAACAAACGCTCGTCCGCGAGCGGGTTAAGAAACATACCCGGAGCATCAAATAAGTGTGGATATCTGCTCCGCATTTCCTGCTCGGTCTCCCAAGTTGCTTCCTCCACAGGACGACCTCTCCACTGCACTTTCACTGAAGCTATATCCTTAGATCTCAGCTTACGAACCTATCGACCCAAAATGGCTACTGGTTCCACATCATAAGTCAAATCTTCATCTAGTCTGTATCGTGCTGAAGTCCAACACATGAGACGGGTCTCCGACATACTTCCGGAGCATAGATACATGGAACACCGGGTGAACTCCCGACAAACCGGGTGGCAAAGCAAGCATATAAGCCACCTCCCCAACTTTCCTAAGCACCTCAAAAGGTCCAATAAACCTCGGGCTCAACTTCCCTTTCTTTCCAAACCTCATAACACCCTTCATAGGCGAAACTTTCAGCAACACCTTCTCACCTACTGAATAAGACACATCTCGGACCTTCCGGTCCGCATAACTCTTCCGACGCGACTGAGCTGTGCGAAGTCTCTCCTGAATCACCTTCACCTTGTCTAAGGCATCTTGGACTAACTCTGTCCCCAACAACCTAGCCTCGCCGGGCTCTAACCAACCGACTGGAGACCTATACCGCCTCCCATATAAAGCTTCATACGGTGCCATCTGAATGCTGGACTGATAGCTATTATTGTAAGCAAACTCCGCCAAAGGCAAATAATCAGCCCATGAACCACCAAAATCAATGACACAAGCACGCAACATGTCCTCCAATATCCGAATAGTACGCTCAGACTGCCCATCCGTCTGTGGATGAAATGCTGTGCTCAACTCTACCTGTGAACCCAACTCTCGCTGAAATGTCCTCCAGAACTGAGATGTGAACTGGGTACCTCTGTCTGATATAATGGAAATAGGAACTCCATGCAATCTCACTATCTCACCGATGAATATCTCTGCCAACCGCTCTGAGGAATAAGTAGTACACACTGGGATGAAGTGAGCTGACTTAGTCAACCTATCCACAATCACCCAAACTGAATCAAACTTCCTCGCTGTCCGAGGGAGTCCACTAACAAAGTCCATAGTTATTCTTTCCCACTTCCACTCCGAAATATCAATACGCTGGAATACACCACCAGGTCTCTGATGCTCATACTTGACCTGCTGACAGTTTAGACACCGAGCCACATGGCTCACAATATCTTTCTTCATCTTTCTCCACCAGTAGTGCTGCTTCAAATCCTGGTACATCTTCGCGGCTCCTGGATGAATAGAATACCGCGAGCTACGGGCTTCCTCCAATATCAATTCACGAAGGCCGTCAACATTGGGCACGCATATCCGGCCCTGCATCCGCAACACACCATCACTATCAATAGTGACATCCCTAGCATCATCATGCTGAACTCTGTCCTTAAGGACAAGTAAGTGTGGATCATCATACTGGCGTTCTCGAATACGATCATATAAAGAAGAACGAGCTACTACATAAGCCATCACCCGACTGGGCTCAGAAATATCCAGCCTTACCATCTGGTTAGCTAACGCCTGAACATCAACTGCTAGGGGTCTCTCCCCAACCGGAATATACGCCAAACTGCCCATACTAATAGCCTTCCGGCTCAATGCATCAGCCACTACATTGGCTTTCCCGGATGATACAAGATAGTAATATCATAGTCTTTAAGCAATTCAAGCCATCTCCGCTGCCTCAAATTTAGATCTTTTTGCTTAAACAAATGCTGAAGGCTGCGGTGGTCTGTATATACATCACAAGATACACCATACAGGTAATGCCTCCAAATCTTCAAAGCATGAACTATAGCTGCTAGCTCCAAATCATGAACAGGGTAGTTCTTCTCGTGGGGCTTCAACTGACGAGAAGCATAAGCAATGACCCTACCCTCCTGCATCAACACACAACCAATGCCCACTCCTGAGGCATCACAATATACAGTATAAGAACCTGAAGCTGTCGGTAGAATCAAGACTGGTGCTGTGGTCAGTGCTGTCTTGAGCTTCTGAAAGCTCTCCTCGCACTCCTCGGACCACAAGAAAGGAACACCCTTCTGAGTCAATCTAGTCAAGGGTGAAGCAATAGAAGAGAACCCCTGAACGAATCGGCGATAATACCCCGCCAATCCCATAAAGCTACGGATCTCAGTAACTGAGGTCGGTCTGGGCCAACTCTGCACTGCCTCGACCTTCCTCGGATCTACCCGAATACCATCACAGGACACCACGTGCCCTAAGAATGCCACGGACTCAAGCCAGAACTCACATTTGGAGAACTTGGCATACAGCTTCTCCTCTCTCAATCTCTGCAACACAACACTCAAGTGCCGAGCATGCTCCTCCTGGCTACGAGAGTAGACAAGTATGTCATCAATGAATACGATTACAAATGAATCAAGATACGGCCTGAATACACTGTTCATCAGATGCATAAATGCTGCCGGGGCGTTGGTCAGCCCAAACGACATCACAAGGAACTCATAGTGACCATATCTGGTCCTGAATGCAGTCTTCATAATGTCAGACTCTCTAATCTTTAGCTGATGGTAGCTCGAACGAAGATCAATCTTCGAGAATACCCTAGCTCCCTGGAGCTGATCAAATAAATCATCAATGCGAGCCAGAGGATACTTATTCTTCACTGTTACCTTGTTCAACTGCCTGTAGTCAATAAACATCCTCATAGAGCCATCCTTCTTCTTAACAAACAGGACCGGTGCACCCCACGGCGACACACTCGGCCGAATAAACCCCTTATCTAGGAGTTCCTGGAGCTGCTCCTTCAATTCCTTCAACTCAGCTGGTGCCATCCGATACGGAGGAATAGAAATGGGCCGAGTGCCCGGCACCAAGTCAATGCCAAAATCAATATCCCTGTCCGGCGGCATGCCCGGCAGGTCCGAGGGGAATACATCTGGAAAATCCCTCACAACCAGTACAGAATCAATGCTAGGAGACTCAGCTCCCACATCTCTCACAAATGCTAAGTATGACAAACACCCTTTTTCAACCATCTTCTGAGCTTTTAAGAACGAAATAACACGGCTAGGGACGAAATCAGTCGAACCCCGCCACTCAATCCGAGAAATACCAGGAATGGCCAACGTAACTGTCTTAGCATGACAGTCCAATATAGCATGGTACGGAGACAACCAATCCATACCCAATATAACATCAAAGTCCACCATACCCAACAATAACAAATCTGCCTGGGTCTCCAGACCCCCAATAGATATAACACAGGATCTATAGACATGATCCACAACAATCGTATCACCCACTGGGGTGGATACATGAACAGGTAAATCAAGAATACCACGAGTCGCACCCAAATGATGTGCAAAATAAGAGGACACGTAAGAATATGTGGACCCCGGATCAAATAGAACAGAGGCATCTCTCGGACAGACAGAAATGATACTCGTAATCACAAGCATCGGAGGCAACCGCATCACGCCCGTCGTGAAGTGCATAGAACCGTGCCTCGGCCTCCACCGTATCTCTCCTCGCCCCCGGGGCGACCACGAGAAGACCGACCTCCACCTCTACTAGACCGAGATGGTGCCGAAGAGGAGGGCTGATCCCTCTGCTGAGTCCCGCCCCTACGTAGTCGAGGGCAATGTCTCCTCACGTGGCCAAACTCACCACACTCATAACATGCACCCGGTGCCGGAGAAGGGTACTGAAGGGAACCCCTCGCCGCAGACCGACCCCGCTGAAATCCCCGTCGACCACGACCATGCGAACCTCCGCTCTGCTCCGGGCGGCCCGAATGAGAAGGTCCAGACGAGCGACCTCTTGCTCCGCCGGGAATGCCCTCTAGACGGAGCACCACCGAAACTACCTCGCCACGAGGCCTCTCGCCTCCCGCTCCTCTCTCTCTCGCGCGACGATCCGCCTCAACGGAGCGTGCCATATCAGCTACCTTGCTCAAACGATGATGACAGAACTCGCTCGCCGGTCATAAGAATACGGACAGAGTAGTTGAGGCCATCAATAAACCTCTCGATCCTCTCCCTATCATTAGGGATCATCCATGTGGCATGCCTAGCCAACCGTGTGAATCCGAGCTCATACTGGGTCACAGACATGTCGCCCTGAATCAACCACTCGAACCGGCGACGTAGCTCCTCGCGACGAGACCGAGGTACATATTTCTCTAGAAAGAGAGTAGAGAACTGCTGCCATGTGAGAGGTGCTGCTCTTGCAGGCCTACGCCTCTCAAACTCCTCCCACCAATCAAACGCGGGACCAGTGAACTGAAATGTAGTAAATGAAACTCCGCCGGACTCAAGAATACCAGCCGTACGCAGCATCTTCTGACATTTATCCAAGAAACCCCCGGGCATCCTCGCCCTCAACGCCACTGAAATGGGGTGGCTGAAGTCTACCAAACCTCTCAAGACGACGCCGCTCGTCCTCGGGCATAACCTGAACCATATGCTCTGGAGCCGGAGCCGGTGCAGCTCTGGAGGAATAACCGGTGCAACCACCCGAGCGGGGACAGCCTCTGGGCGTCCGAAGTCCCCGAACAACCGGGTCAGGCGTGCGAGCCGAGCAGGGTCCGCCGACCACCCCCCGACCGAGATGTCGCTACCGTAGCGGTAGCCGAAACTACCTCGAGCCAAACCGAACACACCGATAATATCCGGGCAAGAGTCTCCTGAAGACCGAGAATAGCAATAGATATAGTCCGGCCCCGAACTCGGGACCGCCGGAGCTTCAACCACCGGGGCCGCTCCTCGAACCGGTACAACGGGCGGGCCGACTCGGCACCGCCGCACCGCCCTACCTCTAACTCTAGTACGACCGCGCCCACCGCCTCTACCAATGTGGCAACGGAGGTCGTCCACCTCGTCCCGATGCTCGCGTTCTCGCCATCTCGCGAGAGAATAGAATATAGAAGTTCTGTTCTCGGAACAACAAGATCGCACGACGGAGTTCAAGAAAAGTGAAGTTTTCCTAAAGGTTCGCAGCCTCCCGAGGATAAGTACAGGCGTCCCCGTACCGATCCACAAGACTCTACTAACCGGCTCAAGACTCACGAGGCCTAGTAAACCTAGGCTCTGATACCAACTTGTCACGACCCCAAATCCGGTCGTGATGGCGCCCAGCACATTGCTAAGCCACCCTGACCAATCCATATCAACCACGGAGCTAGAAGCTCTCTTTAACCCATTTAAGCAAATTAAGTCAAGAAATAACAACGATATATGTAACGAAAACGGGGAACCAAGTCCCATAATACATCAACTCCCATAGACCAAGGGTCGAGAGTCATGAGCCTCTACCGAACATGAGTGTATAAAGGTTTACAAAATACCAAGTGCGGAAAGAAATGTCAATACAAAATCAAAAGACAAGTAGGAAGGAATATCGGGTCCTGCGGACTCTGCACCTACCTCGAATATCCACAAACGTCGCCTCGCACAGCCAACCGGATCACCGCCGAGAGGTACCCGGATCCGCACACAAGGTGCAGGAGTAAAATGAGTACCGCCGTACTCAGCGGTAATAAACAAGTGTAAGACAGCGCGTATAAGAAATCCGCAATAAAGCACTATGTAAAGCTATAATCGGCTACCCTGTCATAGAATCAATCTTCACTGTACCTGTTCCAACAAATACCAATAAATAGCATAACAACTAGCAGATGTAGCTAAATGCAATGCAATGCATGATATGACCGCTACGGCGTGTAGCCCGACTCCAATTTTGGGTACCCGTGCTCACCTGTGGGGGTTCAGACTCCGGAGGGGCTCCTACAGCCCAAGCACATCTCATAGAGATATCACCGCGGCGTGCAGTCCGATCCAACATATATCTTGCTGCGGCGTGCAGCCCGATCCACTACTAGTCAGCTAATATGCAGATACAGCCTCGCAGGCTCAAAAGTAGTTTTTGAAAACTCTTTTATCATTTTTCAGTTGAAAACAGTAATATCAAGTTCCAGAGATTGGAATTAGCATAATAACAGAAATAGCTGCGGACTAGTAGTAACTAGCATGTCTATGTGATAAGACAATGATAACGATCCTCGCGGGATCCAATAACTGGCTCACGGCCCACATGTATAATCAACCGCCCGAGAAGGGGGTTCCTCGGCTCAAGAGTGGCCATTATCACAATATATATATATATATACAACCATCCGAGAAGGAGGTTCGACGGCTCTAGAATAGCCAATAATATAATATCAACAGGTTGGACTAATATGTAGTCTCCAGTTCATGATCGACCCCGCACTCTCAAGAGTGTGCGTGTCTCGCCGCTATACAGCGTCACAAAGTGGTATACCGGGGTTTCGAACCCGCCGGTCATCACCCACATCTATTACTCACCTCAATACAGCGCGACGACTATTCCGCAATGCCCTTGCCACGAGAATCAAGCTCCGCACGCGTAGAATCTGATCAAATACAGTAGAAACACAACAAATTAGGCCAATGGGACGACACCCAATCAATACAACTCAATTTACATCAAAATTCCCAAAGTTGTCAAAACCCGAGCCCCGGGCCCACATTCCGAAAATTTACGAAATTCACATTTCCGGAACCCTCGTCTCAATACGAGTCTAAGCATATCAATTTTACCAAAATCGGACTCCATTTGCCCGTTCAAAACCTTGATTTTCTAAAGTCCAAGACTAGGGCTAAATCCTCCATAATTACCCCAAATTCTTCCATTTTCATGATATAATTGCATGATATTATCAATACTAATCATAATATGAGTTCATAGTTGATTACCTGATGATTTCCCTTGGTTTCCTCCTCAAAATCGCCCAAAATCGCCCTTAAGCCGAGACCCCCAAATGTTAAAATGTTTCTGACATTTTTCTAACTTCTGATACACTTACTTACAGCGATTTTCGCTTCTGCGGAATATTTTCCGCTTCTACGCTTCCGTATCCGCGACCAAAGGGTCGCTTCTGCGGTTCCAGGCCTAGCCGGCCATTTCCGCTTCTGCGACATACGGACCGCCTCCGCGCGTCCGCTTCTGCGAAGCCTCGACCGCTCCTGCGGAAATTTCCGCTTCTGCGGCTAAGTGTCCGCTTCTGCGGACCCGCCTAAGCGGCTAGCCTTCCGCTTCTGCGATGCTTCCCCCCTTAGCCCTTGGCCGCTTCTGCGGCTCAATATCCGCTTCAGCGGTGCCGCACCTGCGGGCTCCTTTCCGCTTCCGCGATCCCAGCGCTTCTGCGCTCCCTTATCCGCTTCTGCGGACTCGCTCCTGCGACCACATTTCCGCAGGAGCGAAAATGACAGAACCAGAACTCTCAACCTGAAATTTCCATGATTTTTCTCCCGTTTAACCATCCGAAAACACCCCGAGGCCCCCGGACCTCATCCAAACATACCAACACATCTTAATACCTTATTCTAACTTGCTCCAATCCTCAAAACACGTCTAACAACATCAAAACTCATAATTCGCATCGAATTCAAGCCTAAATTCCTTAAAACATTCCAAATTACACATTCAATCAAAAACCCGACCAAACGACGTCCGAATGACCTGAAATTTTGCAGGCACATCCAAAATCACCTAACGAAGCTACTGCCACTGTCGGAATTCCATTCCGACTCCCGGATCAAAATATCACCTACCGTTCGGATTTCGCCAAAATTCAACCTTAGCCAATTCAAGCCTATTTCTACACCGGGCCTCCAAATTCAATTCCGATTGTTCTCCTAAGTCATAAATGATCCCCCGGAACTAGTCGAATCATCAGAATCCGGTTCCGAGCACTCTAACTCAATAGTCAACTCTTGGTTGACTTTTCATATTCAAGCTTTCTTCAAACATGCTATTTATTTCATTTTCAATCCAAATCACTCCTAACTCACCCGATATACTCTAATACTGTTTTAAAAGCATAATATATGTACATGCACGGTAACGGGGTGGTAATTCCCGTAACGACGGGCCGGGTCGTTACATTCTCCCCAACTTAAACAAACGCTCGTAGAAGAAGAAGAAGAAGAAGAAGAAGAAGAAGAAGAAGAAGTTAAAGTCCCAAAATATTCATTGCTATGGAAAGGAAGAAGAAGAAGAAGAAGAAGAAGAAGAAGAAGAAGAAGAAGAAGAAGAAGAAGAAGAAGAAGAAGAAGAAGAAGAAGAAGAAGAAGAAGAAGAAGAAGAAGAAGAAGAAGAAGAAGAAGAAGAAGAAGAAGAAGAAGAAGGCATGACAAAGAAGAAGAAGAAGAAGAAGAAGAAGAAGAAGAAGAAGAAGAAGAAGAAGAAGAAGAAGAAGAAGAAGAAGAAGAAGAAGAAGAAGAAGAAGAAGAAGAAGAAGAAGAAGGAGAAGAAGGAGGAGGAGGAGGAGGAGGAGGAGGAGGAGGAGGAGGAGGAGAAGGAGGAGGAGGAGGAGAAGGAGGAGAAGGAGGAGAAGAAGGAGAAGAAGGAGAAGAAGGAGAAGAAGGAGAAGAAGGAGAAGAAGGAGAAGAAGGAGGAGAAGGAGGAGAAGGAGGAGAAGGAGGAGAAGGAGGAGAAGAAGAAGGAGAAGAAGGAGAAGAAGGAGAAGAAGGAGAAGAAGGAGAAGAAGGAGAAGAAGGAGGAGAAGGAGGAGAAGGAGGAGAAGGAGGAGAAGGAGGAGAAGGAGGAGAAGGAGGAGAAGGAGGAGAAGGAGGAGAAGGAGGAGGAGGAGGAGGAGAAGGAGGAGGAGGAGGAGAAGGAGGAGAAGGAGGAGAAGAAGGAGAAGAAGGAGAAGAAGGAGAAGAAGGAGAAGAAGAAGAAGAAGAGGAAGAGGAAGAAGAGGAAGAGGAAGAGGAAGAAGAGGAAGAGGAAGAAGAGGAAGAGGAAGAAGAGGAAGAGGAAGAAGAGGAAGAGGAAGAAGAGGAAGAAGAGGAAGAAGAGGAAGAAGAGGAAGAAGAGGAAGAAGAGGAAGAAGAGGAGGAAGAAGAGGAGGAAGAGGAAGAAGAGGAAGAAGAGGAAGAGGAGGAAGAGGAAGAAGAGGAAGAGGAAGAAGAGGAAGAAGAAGAAGAAGAAGATGAGGATGAAGAAGAAGAGATATTTCCAGAAATTGTAGATAAATTGTTGAATTGAAGATATATTGTAGATTGGAAAGACTAAAACTTGTACAAATCTTCTGCAATTATGTCAAAAATGCCAATAATACTACAACTGAAATGAGAATTGGGATACTAAAATTCAATGTATCTAGTTTGTGGATATCTTATAAGAAGAAGAAGAAGAAGAAGAAGAAGAAGAAGAAGAAGAAGAAGAAGAAGAAGAAGAAGAAGAAGAAGAAGAAGAAGAAGAAGAAGAAGAAGAAGAAGAAGAAGAGATATTTCCAGAAATTGTAGATAAATTGTTGAATTGAAGATATATTGTAGATTGGAAAGACTAAAACTTCTACAAATCTTCTGCAATTATGTAAAAAATGCCAATAATACTACAACTGAAATGAGAATTGGTATACTAAAATTCAATGTATCTAGTTTGTGGATATCTTATAGATAAATTGTAGATTATTTGTATTCTTATTGTAGATGCATTATTTTCTGTTTTCACAAATCCAAAATGACTAAAGCTTCTACAAAATCTTCTGCCACAAATAGTCTACAATTTATCTGTAATTTTTCTATATTTTATCTACAATTTGTCTACAAAAGAAGGTATGTTTTGTTTATGAAAATTAACTATAGACCCGAGTGCAGTTCTTGGAAGTAGAAGACAAAATTATAGAATGCACAGACCTGTGATGAAGTCATTCTCATTCCAAGGTGTATATTAGCATCACTATAAAAAATAAAATACACAAAAACTTCGAAAACCAATATTTGAATCTCAACGAAAGCAAGCAAAATTAGGTAATTTGTTTCATTTATTGTGATTTGCGTTAGCCGGACACGACAAATAGGAAGAAGAAGCAAAGAAAGAAATTCATAACTCTTTTAAGTTACGAATGAAGGGTCAGAAAATAATTGCACCCTTAGTTATAGTGCCTAATATAAATGAACCCTTAATTATATCCCTAATTTGAATTATGGTATATAAATAGTAATTTGATATACTGAAATGTAATTAATAAGAACCTTAAACATAGAGGGTAATAGGGTTTCATATATAGTATAGAAAGGTAAAAATTCCTATGAGATTTTTTTTTAACTATACCATATATGAAACCTTATTATCAAATATGTGCATTGTTTGTTAATTACCTGCACAGTCCATATTTTACCTACAAATTTTGTATCATTTGACTATAAGGCATTAAAAGGGCAGAATATTCCCTAAAAATGCGCTAAAATTAAGGAGAGAATCTTGGTGTTAATTGATTCAACATTAAATTCAATTTTTAAAAAGAGAAAGGAGATTTCTCATCTGCGTATTTTTCTCCAGAACTACAATTCAAATTCTCCAGATTGATTCTGGCCATTCTCGTTCTTGTTGGCTGACAGGTTTGGAATTTTCACATTCGAGATGTGTTCCAAAATCACATTCAGCACAATAATACAACCAGTGACCAAGATCTACGTTGTCGTGATAGAGATCACAAACAAAAACAATGCTCTCATCATCCTCCTTGTCATCAAAAGGTGAATCAAATATGAGCTCAAGTATATGACGGTGCTGGGGAAGTAATAGAGTTAGAGGCAAAAGGGCATAATGTTGGAAATCTGTGTTTAAAATCAGAAAATCAGAGAAGTAAACAAACGTTAGTTCAATAAACAAAACGTGAAATAATAATTCCGAGCCCACAAGTTGCTTGTGTGTCCTTAAGGAATTTAATCCCCTCACTGTTGCCCAAGGTTTTGGATTAATTCCTCCCAGGATAGAACGGAATAACAATTCTGCAACACTGGCAATCGAAACTGCAGAATTTCAGCGAACTCAACAGACGGAGCAAATCACACTTGACACTTAAGTTTATTTGAAAATAATGCAACAATATAAAAAGAGGGGATAAATTTTTTAGATTTTTCCATCTGATTTTCATATCTAAAATATGAGGCCAAGCCCTTAAATTTATAGACAAAAGAAGGGTGATATGGAGAGGTGCAATCTAAAAGGTGCCTCTTATGGAGAGGTGCGATCCAAAAGGTGCCTCTTCCATTTCCCATTCACACCTTTTTAAAAAAATACAACAAGGCATAAATGGGGAATGGGCATATGTGGAAAACCATACATGAACATACTATGTGATTCGCAAGTAGGATTAATCGCATCCGGATAAGTAGGTTTCCCTTTGAACTTTTCGTAGTGAACTTATGTCGGATATACTCGGTCAATCGGTAGAATTGATATCTTTGAACCGTCGAGCTTTGGTGTATACCTAGACAACCATAAGTCACACAATCAACCCTTAACCGTCTTTGGTTCTCATTGTTGTGTTCGTTTCAGCCATGAACACCACCTGGTTCGTAAGTGCATAGAGAATTGGCCTTACAGAATTCTCCTTGAAGCGGCTTACACTTCACACTTACATAGGTGATTCCTAAACGTGTTATCCCGTAGATACACTATTTGATATACCCTGTATCAAACTTAGAAACCATTAAAAAATGTCTTAACATTTTATCCTTGTTACTGAACATTGTCTTCATCACGAGAATGGACTAAAATATTATATTTGACAATGTTGAGCCGGTCATACATAACTTTGTTTGCTCCTTGAACCTAGATCTCGGACCTCCAAAATTCTAGGTAGAGTTACCGCCATGATGACTTGTCCTCGGCCATAGTCCCATTCCCTTAGATGATTTCTCAACTCCCTCTCTAGTTAGGCCTTTTGTAAGTGGATCCGCCAAATTATCCTTTGATTTTACATAATCAATTGTGATAATTCCACTAGAAAGTAGTTGCCTAACGGTTCTATGTCTGCGTCTTATATGACGAGACTTTCCGTTCCCAGCCCTTCCTATTGTCGCTTGACTATCATAATATATACATATATGTGTCAAAAGATTGGGCAAAAATAAAATATCTTTCAAGAAATTGCGGAGCCATTCAGCTTCTTCACCGGCCTTGTCTAAGGCTATAAACTCAACCTCCACTATAGAGCGATCAATGCACATTTGTTTGGACGATTTCCAATACATCGCTTATCTACCGACTGGTTAGAATTGGTTAAACCGGTGATCTAATTTTCATCACTATACCCCTCTTTTATCTCGGGTTAATTATTGTAGTACAAAATATAATTTGGAGTATACTTCAAAACTCGTTTCATTGTCACGAACGTTCAATACAACCTTCCTTATGTTGTAGACTAAACGTCTTGACTTTCAATTGCATAGCATATTATTGACTACACTTAATGTAGTAATAGTATAGTATAACAATAGTTGGAATGATTGGCGTCAATTGTGATCATAACCTCTTAATATATAACACATTTCTCAATCACTCTGCCATTTCCAAGCATTTGTATGCTATTTATTCATACGTCTATATGATATGCAAATTATAACACCTTTATTTATGAAACAAATCCAACTTGCAATGGATTTTGTTCATGTTTATTGGTTGGTTCACCTCATTATAGACCAAGGTATTAATATATCCGTTCATGAACGGTCATTTTCATACTAAAACGTACAGACGTATTATTTTATGAAAAGTCACAACCTTCAAGACATCATTTCATAAAAGAACCAAACAATATAAATTTTCATTAAAGAAAATGACCTTTCGAGAAAGACATGTGACCAACTTCCGAATTAGTAGTTTCATCAACTAGTCTTCATTAAGACTAAATAACTGATGAATTTACCAACTACTATATCAACGAGTTTCAAATATCAATTTAGACAATACGTCTGACATTTGCTTTTGTCATGCATAAGATAAAAGCCCCCACATTTTAAATATTTCATCAACATATAATCAAAATAACGACTATATATATGACTTGAAGTATTCTTAATGCAAACACTTTTATTTACACTCATTAATTTTTGAAACTATTTGACAATATTATTTGGTCAAATCTCACATGTCATTGTTTGGGTGACTTAACAAGTCGACACACCTTCGTTTCTTTTTCGGGAACCATGAACCCTTCAGGTTGTTCCATGTAAATTTCTTCCTCCAAATCTCTATTTAAGAAGATTTTCTTTAATTTCATCTTATGGACTTCAAGGCCATACACCGCGGCTAACGCTATTAACACCTGAGTAGATGTAATCATCGTTACCGGTGAGTATGTATCAAAATAAACAAGGCTTTCTCGCTGTCTAAACTCTTTTGACAACTAATCTTGCCTTATATTTGTTAATAGCACCATCAACTTTCATTTTTTTTTTGAAAATCCATTTAGAATCCAAATGTTTATTTTCTGGAGGAAGATCAACCATTTTCCCAAGTATGATTACTTAATATGGATTCTATCTTACTATTGACAACCTATTTTCAATATTGTGCTTCCGAAGAAGACAATGCTTCTTTAAACATTTAAGGCTCATTTTCCAACAAGAATGCTAGAAAATCCTGTCCAAAGGAAGTAGTTATCCTTTGACGTTTACTATGTCTTAGATTTACCTCAATAGGTGTACTTTCTTTTGCTTCTTCTCGTGTTTGCTTAGATTTTCACTAGACGACTCATATTTCTTTTATACGGATAATTATTCTCAAAGAATTCAGCATTATCTGATTCAATTATCGTATTAATATGAATGTCGGGATTTTCTGATTTATGAATCAGAAAACGATATGCCTTACTATTTGTTGCATATCTTATGAAAACGAATCAACAGTTTTCGATCCGATTTTTATCCTTTTGGGTTTAAGAACTTGCACTTTACCAAATATCCCCCACACTTGAAAATATTTCAAGTTGGGTTTTCTTCCTTTTATTCATTTTTCGTATGAAAGGATTCCCTAAGAATAGCTTCTCCCCACAAGATCTGGGGTAAACAAGAACTTACAACAAGGCATTTTAGCATTTATTTTAACGTTCTACTCATTCTTTTCGCAATTCCATTAGATTGCGCTAATGAAGGGGTGGTCGTTTGGTGAATAATGCCGTATTCCAAACATATTTCATATTTGACGCCCCTATTACGTTGTTGAGCCAACCACAAGAACTGTTGTTTGTGCCATAACATAGTCAGAATAAATGGTGAAGTTTTTAATCTTCAAACCAATCTGACAAAGTCAGAATTAATAAACGGTGAAGATTTTAATCTTCTAACCGAGTACTACCTGATACCGGATCTATTAAACGGTGAAGTTTTTAATCTTCAAACCGAATAATAAATTAGAGTAGAAAAATCACTAAGATTTTAATCTCCAAAACGAGTATAAAGTCACTTAGACTTTAATTTCCGACAAATGAGTAGAATGTCACAAAGACTTTAATCTCAACGAACGAGTAAAAATCACACAGATTTTGATCTCGAAGCAGGAGTAAAAAATCACGAAGATTTTATTCTCCATAACGTGTGTAGAAAATCACGAGAATTTTTAATTCACTTTCCAAATGGTTTTCCAACTAAACCATTATAACACTTTAAACAGTTTGATTTCTTTCTCTAATCAAACACATATATGTTCTTCTTTACATATCACATATTCATGATCTCAAGAGTACTTTCAAGTATCAATGTAAGCCTAATTCATATCTTACAATATTGAAAATAATCTTTCACGTAATTTATGCATGTTACGAACCGTTCTGCACTAGGAAGTATAGGTTGCTCCAATGCATGCATAAAACTCCAAATACTTAATATGAGATCATCGTGTAAATCTACCCTCATATTTATAGAAACTTAATTTAATAAATCACAAAGAAAAATAAATACCCTTTTGTTAATTTGTGATATTATAGCTTTTCTAGAGCAAATCAGAACCAACATTCTCTAAGACAAGAAATATCAAGCCCATATAATCTTGATTTGATCCCATTAGAAGAGGGTATCAAGGGGCGAGAACGGTTAAATGCACTGTTATAGAAAAATATTTTCTCTGAGAGACAAAGCCACTGTCACGCCCCAAATCGAGGAACATGACCGGCGCCTGACCGGGTTGCCCCAGTCAAGCGGACCTGGGTGCCTTTCATTCCCACGCGTTACCCCTGTGATGACTGTTTCTCGTTAACCAAATATATTACTAATCATAATTGATTTCACATTAAACAAATAAAACCATACGAGTGATTCATTAACAAGTTTGTAATTTTTACAACGCCCGACATAACATAATATCTACATAATACTGGAGTCCCACAGTTTACATGTCTACATAGCCTCTAGGATACAAAAGGGAAATACAATACTTGCCGGTAACAAGGCTCCGGCTATACCTTTCAAAACCAAAATGAAATCCAAACCGAAGTGGCAAGAACCACACAAGGCCCCGAGGAAGAAAGGGGCTCACCAAGACGGGCAGTGGAAGGAGAAGAATACTACCGCCGACGAGCTGAAGTGCCTGCTACTGATCCACCTACAATCATGACACGAATGTAGCGCCCCCGGCAAAAGGGACGTCAGTACACTTGAATTGTACTGGTATGTATGGACAAACTTTGTCCCAAGTAAACTCAAGCCATTAAATTACATCAACAATTAATTAAGCCAACCAACCATGTTTCCACATTTTCCTCATTTCAAATAATTCTCAACTCAAAGCACTTCCTACGATCAACCAATTTAACAATTACCAATCAATCACATAAAGCACAAGTAGTCAAACAAAGGGGCAATCAGTGCCCCACAGGTTGCAAACTCTCCTGCTGTCTCCTTTCACAATTTCACATTATTGATTTATGTATCAATTTTCAATAGCGATTTCGATCGCTTTCCATCCTTATTGCCCCCTGACCACCCTTATTACCTCGGCCACCCTTATCACCCCAACCCAAACCTTATTTCACCACGTCGCGGCGCGCGACACGACCCCGCCTTACAGCTGAAAACACAACAATTTCAAACAGCAGATAAGGTACTACACACAATTTCAACAAGTTCAAATAAGCAACTTGCACATTGTTTCATGTTCTCAATTACTTCTCAAGCCAATATCACAACCAAGTTACAATGTTTCCACATTCAATAATATTCACACATGTATATTCAACAATTTTCCATAATTCAAGTGTTTCATCTCTTTCCACAATAAACCAATTCTCAAGTGTTTCGATTTCTTTTCCACAAGGTGCCATATAGGCCATCATAATCATTATTCACAAATTCTTTACCCAATTCAACTCTCATTTACCTTTCGGTTCATATTTCTTACCACAACACTCATAGTTCAACAACAACTTTGAATATCCAACAACAACATCAATTAATCACATACAATTTCTCAAATCAACACATGCCAAACAATTTTACACATAAGGGGCGATTTCACAAGAATCAAAATTAGCCATACATACCTGGTGATGATTTTTCTTCCGTTAACTTTCTACTTTATGCTTACCCAAGATATCCTATTCTTGCCAACCTTGTTCTTGAAGACTCTTACTTCTACCCACTTCTTTTTACTAGAAATCAAGTTCAATAATCATGCATGAGTGTAAAAATTCTATTTTCAAAATCTATTATATGCAAACCTCTCTTTACCCAATTAAAACTGAAAATCAAAGAAAATAGTTAGGGTTTTTACCTTGAAAATATTGGGGAAGTTGAATCCTTGCCCTAGAATCCCTTGGAATTAAGTAGTTGGAACAATCTTTGAAGATGAAGAACTTCTCTCTCTAAAAACCCTCTCTTCTCTCTCTAATTTTTGGTGAGATGATATGATAAAAATGAAGAAGAGGTGTGTTATATTAAAGAAGAGATCGGGTCAAAATGTTACAAAAATCTGGGCCGGGGTCAAATATGCGGTCACTATGCGACCGCAGAATCAACATGCGGTCCGCATAGTGGCCGCAGAATGGCTCAAAAATTACGCAGGCTCTGGAACGATTTGCGGTCACTATGCGGACCGCATGTCGATTCCGCGGTCGCAAAAGTGCACCGCAGATTGACATGCGATCGCATATCGACCGCACATTGGACACAATTTTGGGCAACTCTCTGGAACGATTTGCGGTCACTATGCGGACCGCATATTGATTCTGCGGTCGCAAAAGTGCACCGCAGATTGACATTTTTCTGGAAAAATTTTATTCTACATTTTGAAACTTAAATCACTACCAAGGGTCCGAACCGCGGCTCGCAAGCTCGCCGCGAAGAATTCTACGCATTCCTAACATATCATTCGGACCATGACACCACATCTACTAGGTTTTATGCACAAAAATTTCACGGGGCCTTACATCCTCCCCCCTTAAGATCATTCGTCCTCGAATGAGGATTTTGAAATAAATGAGTTGGTTTTGAAAGACATGATATGCAACCCTCAAAATTTTGACTAACTCTTATATTTTAGAAAAATTTCGCCAGAGTTTCCTTTGTATTATGGACATATCCACCTGTCAGAGGGCCCCCGAAACACATCACCAAACAACAATATACAACAACAACACTATTCACAACTGGTATACACCTTCTTACCTCAACGAATGCACATATTCTATCACATTGTTACAATTGCACATAAACTAGTCACTTCAATGAATTCTTACCTTATTTAACCATTTTAACACACCATGTACGCTTAACAAATCATTACCAATCTACACTTACTATTAGTTGTTTATTAAACACGTAAATCTTTATAAGGCTTTCATTTATCAAGAACGGTTCAAGTGACCCAAGGTAACAACACATCTAACTCATTACAAATAAAGGAGACTTACTAATACTAAGAGGGAAACAACTTAGGCAAGATGACAACTACTAGGAGTAGGAGGGTCACCTAATTTCTTCTAGGCTTGATCAAACAAATGGGGGTACTTTTCTTTCATCTCTTTTTCTGCTTCCCATGTGGCCTCCTCTACTTGTTGACTTCGCCACAATACTTTAACAGAGGCAACTTCCTTATTTCTCAACTTACGGACTTGCCTATCAAGAATGGCAACCGGAACTTCTTCATATGACAAATCTTCATTAACCTCTATAGCTTCGACTGGCATGATGGTGGATGGATCTCCAATCACTTTCTTCAACATGGACACATGGAATACCGGGTGCACTGATGACATCTCATGAGGCAACTCTAGCCTATAAGCAACTTGACCAATCCTTTGAATGATCCGATATGGCCCGACATACCTAGGACTCAATTTCCCTTTCTTTCCGAATCGCATGACTCCCTTCATAGGAGATACCCTCAAGAACACCCAATCATCGACTTGAAACTCCAAATCCCTTCGACGAACGTCCGCATAGGACTTTTGACGACTCTGTGCTGTTTTCATTCTCTCCTGAATAACTTTGACCTTTTCCATAGCTTCGTACACCATATCTGGCCCTAGCAATTCCGCTTCACCTACCTCAAACCACCCGATTGGCGATCTACACCTTCTCCCGTACAATGCCTCAAACGGGGCCATTTGAATGCTAGCATGATAGCTGTTATTATAAGCAAATTCTATCAGTGGCAAGTGTTCATCCCAATTACCTTTAAAATCTAAGACACAAGCCCGCAACATATCTTCAAGCGTCCTGAATGGTCCGCTCGGCCTGTCCATCGGTCTGTGGATGGAAAGCTGTGCTGAGATTCACCCGAGTTCCCAAACCTTGCTGAAACTTCTTCCAAAAGTTAGCGGTGAACTGAGCCCCGCGATCTGAGATGATAGAAAGTGGAGTGCCATGAAGCCTTACTATCTCTTTTGATGTACAATCTTGCATATTGCTCCGCAGTATTAGTGGACTTGACAGGCAGGAAGTGAGCTGATTTGGTGAGTCGATCTACTACCACCCATATTGAGTCAAACTTACGCCGAGTGCGAGGTAACCCCACCACGAAATCCATATTGATCATCTCCCATTTCCACCTTGGTATTTCTATAAGCTGAGTTAATCCACCAGGCCGTTGATGCTCGGCCTTCACTTGTTGACAGTTCGGACATTTAGCTACAAAGCTTGCTACATCCCTTTTCATACCGTTCCACCAATAATTCTCCTTGAGATCGTGATACATTTTCGTTGAACCAGGGTGCACAGAATACCTGGAAGTATGAGCCTCTGCCATCACTCTTTCCCGAAGCTCGTCCACATCCGGAACACATAGCCTATCTTGACACCGCAATACACCATCTTCGCCGCTGAGTACAAATGCTGAGGTCTTGTCATTCATGACTGCTTCCTTCACCCGAACCAATGCTGGATCCATGAATTGTTTTTCCTTGATTTCCGCGACCAATGATGATTCTGCTCCATTATGCACCAAAATATCCCCCTCGTCCGACGCCGAAATACGAACCCCCAAACTGGATAATTGGTAAACCTCTCGAGCCAGGGGTCTCAGATCCACACCTAAATGAGCCAAACTACCAATGGATTTTTGACTAAGAGCATTGGCTACCACATTTGCCTTCCCTGGATGGTACAATATGTTCATATCATAGTCCTTGAGCAATTCTAACCACCGCCGATGTCTCATATTCAGCTCTTTCTGCTTGAACAAATACTGGAGGCTCTTATGGTCCGAAAACACATCTACATGAACCCCATAAAGATAGTGCCGCCATATTTTCAAAGCAAACACAATAGCCGCAAGCTCCAAATCATGCGTCGGATAATTCTTCTCATGGTTCTTGAGTTGTCTGGAAGCATAAGCTATAACCTTTCCGTGCTGCATCAATACACATCCCAAACCGACTCTGGAGGCATCACAATAGACTACAAATCCCTCTGTGCCTTCTGGCAAGGCCAATACTGGTGCCGAGGTCAATCTTGACTTCAGCTCTTGGAAACTTTTCTCACATGCTTCGGACCACTGGAACTTAACTGCTTTCTGCGTCAATTTAGTCAATGGGGAGGCAAGGGTTGAGAATCCCTCTACAAACCTCCGATAGTACCCTGCCAGACCCAAAAAGCTGCGAATCTCCGTCGGGGTCGTGGGTCTAGGCCAATCTTTCACTGCCGCAATCTTCTGAGGATCCACCATAATTCCCTCACCGGAAATAACATGCCCTAGAAAAGCTACGGACTCCAACCAAAACTCACATTTTGAGAACTTGGCATACAATTGATGCCTGAAGAAGGGTCTGCAATGCTGCTCTGAGGTGAACGGCATGATCTTCCCCGCTCCGAGAGTAGATGAGAATATCGTCAATGAATACAATCACAAAGGAATCTAGGAATGGCTTGAAAACCCGATTCATAAGGTCCATGAAAGCTGGCTGGGGCATTGGTTAGCCCAAAAGACATGACCAAAAACTCGAAGTGACCATAACGAGTTCTGAAGGCGGTCTTAGGAATATCCTGCTCCCTGATTTTCAACTGGTGGTACCCAGACCGTAAATCAATCTTTGAGAAGAACCTCGCTCCCTGCAATTGGTCAAACAGATCATCCACTCGAGGCAAAGGATATTTATTCTTGATGGTGACTTTGTTGAGCTGCCGATAATCAATACACATTCGAAGTGACCCATCCTTCTTTCTGACAAAGAGAACCGGAGCACCCCACGGCGACACACTCGGCCGTATGAACCCTTTCTCTAATAAATCCCTCAACTGCTCCTTTAACTCCCTTAACTCTGCTGGCGCCATTCTGTATGGTGGAATGGATATTGGCTGAGTATCCGGCATTACATCGATCCCGAAATCAATCTCCCTATCCGGCGGGATGCCTGGAAGCTCATCTGGAAACACTTCAGGAAATTCATTCACAATTGGCACGGACTCGAGGGTAGGCACCTCCGAGGTGGTGTCCGTTACCCGAACCAGGTGATAGATACACCCCTTCTTAATCATCTTCGAAGCCTTAAGGTAGGAAATAAACCTACCCCTTGGCACTATACCATTTCCTCTCCATTCAATAATTGGCTCGTTAGGGAACTCGAGCCTCATAACTCTCGTTCGACAGTCAAGTTTGGCAAAGCACGAATAGAGCCAATCCATCCCCATAATAACATCAAAATCTACCATCCCAAGATCAATAAGATCGGCTGTGGTATCACGACCACCCACCGTAACAACACAATTCCTATAGACTCGTGAGGCTGTAATAGAATCACCAATAGGTGTCGACACAGAGAACGGCTCATGAAGCCGTTCGGGTTCTATCCCAAAACTTGAAGCAATGAATGGAGTAACATAAGACAAGGAGGACCCCGGATCAATAAAGGCATAGCAATCAATAGTCTGAACAGACATGATACCTGTAACAACATCTGGAGAAGCCTCGGCATTTTGGCGGCCACTCAATGCATAGAATCGGCTAGGTCCACCCCTACCCCGAGCTCCACCCCTAGCTGCACCACGCCCTGCTGCTGCTGGAGTACGCGCTGATGATGTAGCAGCTGAAGAACCGGATGACTGAGCAGATCCCCTACCTATACCCTGACGGGGTGCACGGCAGTCCCGCTGAATGTGACCTCTCACCCCGCACCCGAAGCACACTGGAAGGTCAAGGTAGCAAGTTTCTGTATGAAATCTCCCACACTTGGGGCATGTAGGTCTCCCCCGCTGCTGGGATCTCACCCCAGGATGACCAGACTGACGAGACCTCCTGCTGTCTGAACCAGGTCTCGAGTAACTGCCCTGCTGATGACTGTGCACGGATGGCGGTGCACTCACGGAGGACCGAGCATATGACTGGGATGGCCCTGATGACCCCTTCCCTGGAAGTGATCTCCCTGAACGACCCATTGACCGGGCCCTGTTGCTACTTTCTCTTTCTGCACGAATCTTCAATTTCCTGGCCTCTGTGGCCTGAGCAAACCCCACAATCCTCCCATAGTTCATATCTGAGTGCAAAGCTGCTGTGGCGGCCTCGTTCACTACCAAAGGGCTAAGGCCCCGAACAAACCGTCGAACCCGGGCATCCATGGTCGACACTAAATGAGGAGCGTACTTGGACAACCTTACGAACTCCATGTGATACTCCCAAACACTCATACTGCCCTGTTTGGGAACCTCGAACTCAGTGGCACGGGCTGCCATTGCCTCAGCAGGTAAGAAGTGGTCCATAAATGCATCCACGAACTCATCCCATCTGGCCGGAGGGCTCCCTTCCTCACGGGAATCCTCCCACATTTCGAACCATGAACGTGCCGCTCCCTTCAGCCTGTAAGAGGCCAACTCTACCCCCTCTATATCTGTAGCCTTCATCACTCTGAGGGTCTTGTATATCTCATCAAGGAATTCCTGTGGGTCAGCCTCTGGATCGGTGCCTGAAAATTCCGGAGGGGCCAATCGCAAGAACTGGTGGACTCTGGAGCCAAAGGAATCTCCCTGTCCGCCTGGAGGATGCAGGGGCATCATGGGATCTCTGGGCCTGGGCGGCCACTAACCGTGTTAACATATGGATGGCTCCCCTAAGTTCTTCATTAGAGATACCAGAGCCCGAAGCGGGAACTGTATCTGAGTCAGGAACACCGGCAGGAGGAATGGTGGCATCCTTTGCCGCGGCTGGAATAGGGACACTTGGGTTTTGAACAGATGGGCCAGGCAAATTCGGGACTGGTGGGTCATTCTCTCCCACGGCATCGGGTACATGATTAACAGCTGCACTTGGGCCCGCATTGGCCCTAAGGCCGAGTCTAGCCTTCTTCTTAGGTGCCATATTCTGAAAATTTGGGAACAAGGCACGAATTAGACACAGGTATCTCCACATTGCATTTTACCGCACGATATAGATTAACAAAGAAGTAGGTAAATTCCTAAATGCTCGTGTAGCCCCCTACTTATATGATGTGGTCGACAACACACCTATAAGAAGGGCACTACTAGACACGGCTCCGAGACATCCTAGGACACTTTAAAACCTTAAGCTTTGATACCAAGTTTGTCACGCCCCAAATCGAGGAACATGACCGGCGCCTGACCGGGTTGCCCCAGTCAAGCGGACCTGGGTGCCTTTCATTCCCACGCGTTACCCCTGTGATGACTGTTTCTCAGTAACCAAATATATTACTAATCATAATTGATTTCACATTAAACAAATAAAACCATACGAGTGATTCATTAACAAGTTTGTAATTTTTACAACGCCCGACATAACATAATATCTACATAATACCTGGAGTCCCACAGCTTACATGTCTACAGAGCCTCTAGGATACAAAAGGGAAATACAATACTTGCCGGTAACAAGGCTCCGGCTATACCTTTCAAAACCAAAATGAAATCCAAACCGAAGTGGCAAGAACCACACAAGGCCCCGAGGAAGAAAGGGGCTCACCAAGACGGCCAGTGGAAGGAGAAGAATACTACTGCCGACGAGCTGAAGTGCCTGCTACTGATCCACCTACAATCATGACACGAATGTAGCGCCCCCGGCAAAAGGGACGTCAGTACACTTAAATTGTACTGGTATGTATGGACAAACTTTGTCCCAAGTAAACTCAAGCCATTAAATTACATCAACAATTAATTAAGCCAACCAACCATGTTTCCACATTTTCCTCATTTCAAATAATTCTCAACTCAAAGCACTTCCTACGATCAACCAATTTAACAATTACCAATCAATCACATAAAGCACAAGTAGTCAAACAAAGGGGCAATCAGTGCCCCACAGGTTGCAAACTCTCCTGCTGTCTCCTTTCACAATTTCACATTATTGATTTATGTATCAATTTTCAATAGCGATTTCGATCGCTTTCCATCCTTATTGCCCCTGACCACCCTTATTACCTCGGCCACCCTTATCACCCCAACCCAAACCTTATTTCACCACGTCGCGGCGCGCGACACGACCCCGCCTTACACTTGAAAACACAACAATTTCAAACAGCAGATAAGGTACTACACACAATTTCAACAAGTTCAAATAAGCAACTTGCACATTGTTTCATGTTCTCAATTACTTCTCAAGCCAATATCACAACCAAGTTACAATGTTTCCACATTCAATAATATTCACACATGTATATTCAACAATTTTCCATAATTCAAGTGTTTCATCTCTTTCCACAATAAACCAATTCTCAAGTGTTTCGATTTCTTTTCCACAAGGTGCCATATAGGCCATCACAATCATTATTCACAAATTCTTTACCCAATTCAACTCTCATTTACCTTTCGGTTCATATTTCTTACCACAACACTCATAGTTCAACAACAACTTTGAATATCCAACAACAACATCAATTAATCACATACAATTTCTCAAATCAACACATGCCAAACAATTTTACACATAAGGGCGATTTCACAAGAATCAAAATTAGCCATACATACCTGGTGATGATTTTTCTTCCGTTAACTTTCTACTTTATGCTTACCCAAGATATCCTATTCTTGCCAACCTTGTTCTTGAAGACTCTTACTTCTACCCACTTCTTTTTACTAGAAATCAAGTTCAATAATCATGCATGAGTGTAAAAATTCTATTTTCAAAATCTATTATATGCAAACCTCTCTTTACCCAATTAAAACTGAAAATCAAAGAAAATAGTTAGGGTTTTTACCTTGAAAATATTGGGGAAGTTGAATCCTTGCCCTAGAATCCCTTGGAATTAAGTAGTTGGAACAATCTTTGAAGATGAAGAACTTCTCTCTCTAAAAACCCTCTCTTCTCTCTCTAATTTTTGGTGAGATGATATGATAAAAATGAAGAAGAGGTGTGTTATATTAAAGAAGAGATCGGGTCAAAATGTTACAAAATCTGGGCCGGGGTCAAATATGCGGTCACTATGCGACCGCAGAATCAACATGCGGTCCGCATAATGGCCGCAGAATGGCTCAAAAATTACGCAGGCTCTGGAACGATTTGCGGTCACTATGCGGACCGCATGTCGATTCTGCGGTCGCAAAAGTGCACCGCAGATTGACATGCGATCGCATATCGACCGCACATTGGACACAATTTTGGGCAACTCTCTCGAACGATTTGCGGTCACTATGCGGACCGCATATTGATTCTGCGGTCGCAAAAGTGCACCGCAGATTGACATTTTTCTGGAAAAAATTTTATTCTACATTTTGACACTTAAATCACTACCAAGGGTCCGAACCGCGGCGAGCAAGCTCGCCGCGAAGAATTCTACGCATTCCTAACATATCATTCGGACCATGACACCACATCTACTAGGTTTTATGCACAAAAATTTCACGGGGCCTTACAGCCACTAACTATTTGAACATTGTTAATCCCACATGATGATGATTCGTTGTGTTCACCAACAATTGGTATCACAATTACTCTGCTCTTATTTATGTGAGATTGTCATATGAAAACTACATAAGAATAAGATATCATCACACTCTGGTTACGGCTCAATAGATAGGCAGAACTTGAAAGATTTTGTCCTGCCATCACTTGGACAAAATTGACTGCACACAAATGCTATAAAGGCATTCTGTCGAGAGTTTTGTATGTGTCCATGCTCCATAATATAAATATTGACAGAGCCAAAAGGAAAAAAGTGGAAGGAGAATAGAATGGAAACACCTGTTAGAATTATCAATTCATATGACAACTCAAGTCAAGCGTCACTTGATTATTTCTTCATTTCCGATAACTTTTTCATGTACCATTTCACTATTTGATCCAATATGATTGACAACCATGCTTCACGATCTCTCCTTCATATTTTTTACCCAAAAATGAAAAAAAAATCGACAGCCTTCTTTAGATAATGGAAAGTTTAGTCATTGCAAATCAACTTGGAACTGATAAGAAATTAAAGGATTAACAACAGTGAAGGAATGTAATTTTAATTTGCTTCCCTAACATGTCCGTCTTCATCAATTATGCTTGGAGAATTTCACTTGACTTCCTTGTGTTTTTGGTAATATGATCAACTAGAAGCTCAAACTTAAAGAGCCATGATCATATGTCAAAAGCCATCTTTGAAATTCATTTTTCAATAATGTAACAGTGCACCAACATTGCGTTATATATGCTTGAAAAACACAATCAAAAGATACATTTAAATTCCTTAAGATTGTTGGAAATCTATGTTCAAAATCAGAAAATCAGAGAAGTAAACAAACGTTAGTTCAATAAACAAAACGTGAAATAATAATTTCGAGCCCACAAGTTGCTTGTGTGTCCTTAAGGAATTTAATCCCCTCACTGTTGCCCAAGGTTTTGGATTAATTCCTCCTAGGAAAGAACGGAATAACTATTCTGCAACACTGGCAATCGAAACTGCAGAATTTCAGCGAACTCAACAGACGGAGCAAATCACACTTGACACTTAAGTTTATTTGAAAATAATGCAACAATATAAAAATAGGGGATAAATTTTTTAGATTTTTCCATCTGATTTTCATATCTAAAATATGAGGCAAGCCTCTAAATTTATAGACAAAAGAAGGGTGATATGGAGAGGTGCAATCTAAAAGGTGCCTCTTATGGAGAGGTGCGATCCAAAAGGTGCCTCTTCCATTTCCCATTCACACCCTTTTAAAAAAATACAACAATCCCCCACATGAATGGGGAATGGACATATGTGAAAAAATATGCATGAAAATACTGTGTGATTCGCAAGTAGGATTAATCGCACCTGGATAAGTAGGTTTCCCTTTGAACTTTCCGTAGTGAACTTATGTCGGATATACTCGGTCAATCGGTAGAATTGATATCTTTGAACCGTCGAGCTTTGGTGTATACCTAGACAACCATAAGTCACACAATCAACCCTTAACCGTCTTTGGTTCTCATTGTTGTGTTCGTTTCAGCCATGAACACCACCTGGTTCGTAAGTGCATAGAGAATTGGCCTTACAGAATTCTCCTTGAAGCGGCTTACACTTCACACTTACATAGGTGATTCCTAAACGTGTTATCCCGTAGATACACTATTTGATATACCCTGTATCAAACTTAGAAACCATTAAAAAATGTCTTAATATTTTATCCTTGTTACCGAACATTGTCTTCATCACGAGAATGGACTAAAATATTATATTTGACAATGTTGAACCGGTCATACATAACTTTGTTTGCTCCTTGAACCTAGATCTCGGACCTCCAAAATTCTAGGTAGAGTTACCGCCATGATGACTTGTCCTCGGCCATAGTCCCATTCCCTTAGATGATTTCTCAACTCCCTCTCTAGTTAGGCCTTTTGTAAGTGGATCCGCCAAATTATCCTTTGATTTTACATAATCAATTGTGATAATTCCACTAGAAAGTAGTTGCCTAACGGTTCTATGTCTGCGTCTTATATGACGAGACTTTCCGTTATACATAACGCTCCCAGCCCTTCCTATTGTCGCCTGATTATCACAATATATACATATAGGTGTCAAAAGATTGGGCAAAAATAGAATATCTTTCAAGAAATTCCGGAGCCATTAAACTTCTTCACCGGCCTTGTCTAAGGCTATAAACTCAGCCTCCACTATAGAGCGATCAATGCACATTTGTTTGGACGATTTCCAATACATCGCTTATCTACCGACTGGTTAGAATCGGTTAAACCGGTGATCTAATTTTCATCACTATACCCCTCTTTTATCGCGGGATAATTATTGTAGTACAAAATATAATTTGGAGTATACTTCAAAACTCGTTTCATTGTCATGAACGTTCAATACAACCTTCCTTATGTTGTAGACTAAACGTCTCGACTTTCAATTGCATAGCATATTATTGACTACACTTAATGTAGTAATAGTATAGTATAACAATAGTTGGAATGATTGGCGTCAATTGTGATCATAACCTCTTAATATATAACACATTTCTCAATCACTCTGCCATTTCCAAGCATTTGTATGCTATTTATTCATACGTCTATATGATATGCAAATTATAACACCTTTATTTATGAAACAAATCCAACTTGCAATGGATTTTGTTTATGTTTATTGGTTGGTTCACCTCATTATAGACCAAGGTATTAATATATCCGTTCATGAACGGTCATTTCCATACTAAAACGTACAGACGTATTATTTTATGAAAAGTCACAACCTTTAAAGTGACATCATTTCATAAAAGAACCAAACAATATAAATTTTCATTAAAGAAAATGACCTTTCGAGAAAGACATGTGACCAACTTCCGAATTAGTAGTTTCATCAACTAGTCTTCATTAAGACTAAACAACCGATGAATTTACCAACTACTATATCAACGAGTTTCAAATATCAATTTAGACATTACGTCTGACATTTGCTTTTGTCATGCATAAGATAAAAGCCCCCACATTTTAAATATCTCATCAACATATAATCAAAATAACGACTATATATATGACTTGAAGTATTCTTAATGCAAACACTTTTATTTACACTCATTAATTTTTGAAACTATTTGACAATATTATTTGGTCAAATCTCACATGTCATTGTTTGGGTGACTTAACAAGTCGACACACCTTCGTTTCTTTTTCGGGAACCATGAACCCTTCAGGTTGTTCCATGTAAATTTCTTCCTCCAAATCTCTATTTAAGAAGATTTTCTTTAATTTCATCTTATGGATTTCAAGGCCATACACCGCGGCTAACGCTATTAACACCTGAGTAGATGTAATCATCGTTACCGGTGAGTATGTATCAAAATAAACAAGGCTTTCTCGTTGTCTAAACTCTTTTGACAACTAATCTTGCCTTATATTTGTCAATAGCACCATCAACTTTCATTTTTTTTTTGAAAATCCATTTAGAATCCAAATGTTTATTTTCTGGAGGAAGATCAACCATTTTCCCAAGTATGATTACTTAATATGGATTCTATCTTACTATTGACAACCTATTTTCAATATTGTGCTTCCGAAGAAGACAATGCTTCTTTAAACATTTAATGCTCATTTTCCAACAAGAATGTTAGAAAATCCTGTCCAAAGGAAGTAGTTATCCTTTGACGTTTACTATGTCTTAGATTTACCTCAATAGGTGTACTTTCTTTTGCTTCTTCCCGTGTTCGCTTAGATTTTCACTAGACGACTCATATTTCTTTTATACGGATAATTATTCTCAAAGAATTCAGCATTATCTGATTCAATTATCGTATTAATATGAATGTCGGGATTTTCTGATTTATGAATCAGAAAACGATATGCCTTACTATTTGTTGCATATCTTATGAAAACGAATCAACAATTTTCGATCCGATTTTTATCCTTTTGGGTTTAAGAACTTGCACTTTACCAAATATCCCCCACACTTGAAAATATTTCAAGTTGGGTTTTCTTCCTTTTATTCATTTTTCGTATGAAAGGATTCCCTAAGAATAGCTTCTCCCCACAAGATCTGGGGTAAACAAGAACTTACAACAAGGCATTTTAGCATTTATTTTAACGTTCTACTCATTCTTTTCGCAATTCCATTAGATTGCGCTAATGAAGGGGTGGTCGTTTGGTGAATAATGCCGTATTCCAAACATATTTCATATTTGACGCCCCTATTACGTTGTTGAGCCAACCACAAGAAATGTTGTTTGTGCCATAACATAGTCAGAATAAATGGTGAAGTTTTTAATCTTCAAACCAATCTGACAAAATCAGAATTAATAAACGGTGAAATTTTTAATCTTCTAACCGAGTACTACCTGATACCGGATCTATTAAACGGTGAAGTTTTTAATCTTCAAACCGAATAATAAATTAGAGTAGAAAAATCACTAAGATTTTAATCTCCAAAACGAGTATAAAGTCACTTAGACTTTAATTTTCGACAAATGAGTAGAATGTCACAAAGACTTTAATCTCAACGAACGAGTAAAAATCACACAGATTTTGATCTCGAAGCAGGAGTAAAAAATCACGAAGATTTTATTCTCCATAACGTGTGTAGAAAATCACGAGAATTTTTAATTCACTTTCCAAATGGTTTTCCAACTAAACCATTATAACACTTTAAACAGTTTGATTTCTTTCTCTAATCAAACACATATATGTTCTTCTTTACATATCACATATTCATGATCTCAAGAGTACTTTCATGTATCAATGTAAGCCTAATTCATATCTTACAATATTGAAAATAATCTTTCACGTAATTTATGCATGTTACGAACCGTTCTGCACTAGGAAGTATAGGTTGCTCCAATGCATGCATAAAACTCCAAAGACTTAATATGAGATCATCGTGTAAATCTACCCTCAAATTTATAGAAACTTAATTTAATAAATCACAAAGAAAAATAAATACCCTTTTGTTAATTTGTGATATTATAGCTTTTCTAGAGCAAATCAGAACCAACATTCTATAAGACAAGAAATATCAAGCCCATATAATCTTGATTTGATCCCATTAGAAGAGGGTATCAAGGGGCGAGAACGGTTAAATGCACTGTTATAGAAAAATATTTTCTCTGAGAGACAAAGCCACTAACTATTTGAACATTGTTAATCCCACATGATGATGATTCGTTGTGTTCACCAACAATTGGTATCACAATTACTCTGCTCTTATTTTTGTGAGATTGTCATATGAAAACTACATAAGAATAAGATATCATCACACTCTGGTTACGGCTCAATAGATAGGCAGAACTTGAAAGATTTTGTCCTGCCATCACTTGGACAAAATTGACTGCACACAAATGCTATAAAGGCATTCCGTCGAGAGTTTTGTATGTGTCCATGCTCCATAATATAAATATTGACAGATCCAAAAGGAAAAAAATGGAAGGAGAATAGAATGGAAACACCTGTTAGAATTATCAATTCATAAGACAACTCAAGTCAAGCGTCACTTGATTATTTCTTCATTTCCGATAACTTTTTCATGTACCATTTCACTATTTGATCCAATATGATTGACAACCATGCTTCACGATCTCTCCTTCATATTTTGTACCCAAAAATGAAAAAAAAAAATCGACAGCCTTCTTTAGATAATGGAAAGTTTAGTCATTGCGAATCAACTTGGAACTGATAAGAAATTAAAGGATTAACAACAGTGAAGGAATGTAATTTTAATTTGCTTCCCTGACATGTCCGTCTTCATCAATTATGCTTGGAGAATTTCACTTGACTTCCTTGTGTTTTTGGTAATGTGATCAACTAGAAGCTCAAACTTAAAGAGCCATGATCATATGTCAAAAGCCATCTTTGAAATTCATTTTTCAATAATGTAACAGTGCACCAACATTGCGTTATATATGCTTGAAAAACACAATCAAAAGATACATTTAAATTCCTTAAGATTGTTGGAAATCTATGTTCAAAATCAAAAAATCAGAGAAGTAAACAAACGTTAGTTCAATAAACAAAACGTGAAATAATAATTCCGAGCCCACAAGTTGCTTTTGTGTCCTTAAGGAATTTAATCCCCTCACTGTTGCCCAAGGTTTTGGATTAATTCCTCCCAGGATAGAACGGAATAACTATTCTGCAACACCTGGCAATCGAAACTGCAGAATTTCAGCGAACTCAACAGACGGAGCAAATCACACTTGACACTTATGTTTATTTGAAAATAATGCAACAATATAAAAAGAGGGGATATATTTTTTAGATTTTTTTCCATCTGATTTTCATATCTAAAATATGAGGCCAAGCCTCTAAATTTATAGACAAAAGAAGGGTGATATGGAGAGGTGCAATCTAAAAGGTGCCTCTTATGGAGAGGTGCGATCCAAAAGGTGCCTCTTCCATTTCCCATTCACACCCTTTTAAAAAAAATACAACACATAATTCAAGTGGATATCAAATTCACAAGGGGCACAACTAAAGCTATAGACATTGCCATCAGAACCACAAGCCTTGCATGTATAGGAACGATTCAGAGTAAGTTGGAACTGGGAGAAGGGTCAAGTGGTGAAAAGGATGAGATGAATGATCGAGAAAACGAGGCGCATTGAGGCAGTTTTCATGGAGAGAATATTGGCAGTTATTGCAGCCATAGTGATCACGCCCAACTATGTCGTATAAAAGACAATGCGGTCGTTGTCACTATAATCCGGTTTATTAAGTCCAGAGTCGAATCCCATAGAGAATTAACCTATCAATTGCAACTTTCAAAACCCAACAGTACTTCTGAATTAGCTTCCCAAAGTTTTGAATATATTTGTGGATGTTTTCTACAAACCACTTTTTGCAAGAAACTAAAGAATTGAAGTAAATAATTAAATGTGATGTAAAGAATAATGAGATAGACTAAAGTATTGATTTCCCCTATTGATGGAATCCCTTATGTTTATGCTCATACAAATTGTCAATATTTTTCTATCAATCGTGAACTCTATTTCTACGGTAATTCTCTCTCGAACAATTACAATAATTTACTATTGCACTCTTTCGAGCTACTCTAGCTAACTTTAATTTGCACAGTTCACTTTAAATTGCACCCAAGGTTTCGTTATTCCTAACCCCACATTTACGCCCATAATTATAGATTCCTCCAATAATCTAGGTGTGGTGTTGTTCAATAAAATCCTAAATATGCACTCTTTTCCAAGTTATGCACAATAAATAGGCACAGTTAATTGAGGATCCTATCAATTCACTACAACAAGAACGAAGTTGAACAAATAGAAATCTAGCTAACAATTTATTATCACATAACCCAGAAGTTCATCAATCAATAGGTTCCATCAAAACCTTAGATAAATATTTAGCTACTCACAATCAAGAAAACAAAATAGATAATTGATTTCATAATCAAGAATTCAATGTAAAAGAAAGAACGATGTTGAAAGAGTTCTCTCTTACTAGTTTTCTTGCAAAAGTAGTCAATACTACAAAACTTGCCTCCTTTGGGCGAATCCTAACAATATATATAGGGTTTTGGGTTTTACAACTTTCGTTTTTACACTTTAGTCCTTAAAAATTCCGCCTTCCACTGCGGTTTGACCGCGGCCACTGTGGATCATGTCTTCTGAATCTTCAAAACATCCGCAGGCCTGTCCTACCGCGGTTCTGCCGTGGTCGCGGTGGAACCGCTGTCAAATAGTGCCTCGGATTCTTCCGGCTATTTCAGCACAATTTCTTCACTTGTTCCACAATTGGCCTTTTTCACCTTCTTTTGACTCCAAAATCACTCTTTCAGCCTTCATTAACTCTTGTGTACCTATAACACACTAAAAACACTAATAAGAGCATTTTGTTATCATAAATAATATCAAAACAACAATAAAATGTGATTATTTAGGGCATAAATATAGTCAAATTCACCTATTATCAACACCCCACACTTATACCTTTGCTCGTCCTCGAGCAATCTTAATCACACTTTTAGGCCAATTTTATTAATGTCTCCCCAAAAATATATCACACAAGCTATCATTCATGATTAACCTAAAACATGCACAATGCTTACTCAACTGTAAACTCAAATGTCAGCACATCATTGCTTACTCTAATTATTATCACAGACTTGCAAACTTACCCTTTTCTTCCTGAGTTACATGCCCTCACACAATTATATTGAGAGAAGTTGCCACACATAAGCAATTTAGAACATGGAACTTATAGATATAGAAAAATTTCACTCACTCTCAGCAAAGAGCATTTATATGTATACAGATACACCATAGGCTTGACCCTAGTGTAATACTCCACTAATCCAGTTATTCAAGCACAGATCAAGAGGTCTTTAATGGTTGTAATGTAGGCTATGGGACGGGTAGAATATTTTGGTTATAGTGGCTAACCTCCCTAAGCACTTTCTTTTTCACAACTTCCCTTTAAGATTTTTCGTTATGCTCCCCCTAACCATTCCATCACCTTTTATTCACTTTTAATCCTCCTTTTTCTGTTGGTGTAACTGGCTTTCTTATTTACATGTATACATCTTTTTTTTTCATTGCTTTGTAAAGCATTTACTATACATTGCCAGTTCACCATTTTCTACCATTCATTCTTGATTTTCCCTTTTTCAATTTTCCTTCACCCCACACTTTTACATTTGCATATTCATTACAATTCAAGTGCTTCTAGGAGGTAAGGTACAACAATATATGATATAGATTTTGTGAACATTATAGGGTTATCAAAGAAAAGGCTTAAGGCTCAAAGGGGTTAAATAAGATATTATGTACAGGTGAATTCACAGTTTATTGATTTATGGGGTTACACAAAGAAATGCCTCTATCATCTCTATAACTAAACAACTTCTATTTCGCTTTGCACACACACAGGGCAAGTTGTAGGTATCATGTAAAACATATAATGCATGTAAAAACTCACACACACTTAGCATGCAACTCATTTAGAATCAGGCTCATCTACAGAGTCTTATCAAAGTTCAAGCAAGTTGTATTGTGCAATTTAAGGCATACCCTAGAATCTACAGTCAAGCTTAGATAATACACTCTCAAGTTCATTTTACTTTTGCTAGTGTGCATACTTGGGGTTATATATTAACCTTTTTCCATCTAATCTTAAAAAAGAAAAATTTACCTACACCGGTTCAATAAAAATCCTTGGAAAAGAATCGTGGTCAAAAGAAAAACCAAGGGGGAGGTGATACACTACCTAGAAAAAGAAAATAAAAGAAATAAAAATTCCTACATGGACTACTTCCCTCAAGAGTACTTGTCCGAGTAGTCCATCATCAGGAAGAGCCCTCTACTCATATTTTTGGATTTTTTTTATTTTAAATTTTTGATTTTTTTTTGTTTTTATTCCGACTTAGACACTTAAGAAACCCGTCGCCAAGTGTCCATGATCGGGCCAAGCCATCTAAATCTACTATGTACAACATACAATACATGATAAGTCTCCCACCCCACACTTAAAATCATGACATGTCCTTATGGCATAATAATCAATGCAAAGCACAGAAGGGTGAGCAAACTTACTTGTGACTCAATCTGAGTCAAACACAGTGGTGAGGTCGACATTGCATGCTTGACCGAAAGCTCTGAACCATGCCATGAAACGGTTCTCAGAACAAGAATGCCTCTGAGCCATCGCATCCATGCGCGTGTGCAGGCCGTCCACGGAAGTGCGTAAATCTGCAACCTCCTCCTCCAAAGACCAGAGCATAGGTCTTATGGACTGGGACCGGGATAGGCTAGCTCCATAGTGAGCTTGCCTAGAAGTACCTACGGAGTCAGTGGACCTCCGGGACTGGACAACCAGAACATGGTCATCCTCGTCATCAATGTTAATGGGGTCGTTGCCTCTACCCACCCGAATAATAGAAGCCTTGAACAGAGCTTTTTGTGGACGCTCACCATCCGTAGGTAATACGGGTATCACGTGGGAGAGACAAAGAGAAGTGACCAAAGAAGGGAAATAAAATCCCATAGACTTTAGGGGTCCCCTCAACATCATCTCATCACAAATCAAGCGGGCAACATCAAACTCCCGCTGGGTGACAAAGCACCAAGTCAATAATGTCCGATTGAAGTTAACATCAGTGGTGTTACTGGAGGGCATAAAATGATTACAGACAACCGTAAACCAGCACTTGGCTAGATGTGTGAAACTTTTGGAGTTAAGGGTCATTTGGTCCTTGATCCAGAAAGGACGACCCCTAACACATAAGGCCTCTATCATGGTGTTCCAAGTGACACCGGGCCTGTCATGGTAAAAATCCACGTCACTAGTAAAAGTAGGCAGTCTCAAAGCCTGCCTAACACTAGGCACTTTGACCCAAACACGCTTACCTCGCACGAAGACTTCCCTGGCCATGCCGCAGGTCGCATTTGCGTAGAACTCCCTGACGAGCATCCTGTTGACGAGAGCAGGTTCATCAAATAAAAATTCCATCTCCTTGCGTCTAATTTCCTCGTACATGTCGAGCTTTTCAGCCCGAAGATCCATCCTGTCAATGGAGATCTCCTGCAGCCATGACTTGGTAGCCTTGGCATGAAAATCATTTTTTGCCTCCTCGCACTCAAAACGAGACTCGTCGTAGGTAGGGCAACTAGATAAGCTCGCAGCATGCCTGGATCAATTGGGGGGCCATAATCATGCACAGAAATAGCATACAAAAATTTTCATGACGTTAGTACTTCGAATAGTTACTCAGACTTCACTATCCGTTGACTACAAAGGTACTTCTTTTGGTGCCATCATACCATGACCCCTAATTTGACCATATAATCCCCTTAATTTCACAAATTCTAACCTAGTCCACCCCACACTTAATTCTTTTAGCATTCCAACATCACCCCACACATAAATACATCATCTCCAATTTTGTACAACAACAACCAACCCGAACCTAAGCATTATATCCCCTAAAAATTAACAACAACATATATTACAACATACTTGGCCAAACCATGGCCCAAAACCATACCAATCAATTCAACAACTAATTTGGGTCTCCAAACCACCATAACAAAGCACAATACACAATAATGGAGACCCAACCGAGTTAAATATCAAAAATCCCAAAAATCAAATTATACAACAATGTTGCTATAGTAATGGGGCATATTATCATGTTTTACACTAAGCCTAGGTAGGGTTTAAGCAAAAACTACAATTTTTAAATATACTACACTAATTAAACTAACAAAAATTAAAGAGAGAATAAAAAGAAAAAGAAAAACTTTCTTGAAAATAGAAGGGAGGAAGGGGTGGTGGCAATAGAGGTTGGGGGTTGGTGAGGGAGGAAGAAGAAGATAGTTGGGGATGATTTTTGTAGAGGGAAGGGAGAGAAAAATGAATTTAGAGAGAGAGGGAAGGGGGAAGTTGTCACGACCCCAATCCCTATCATGATGGCGCCCAACATAACTGCTAGGCAAGCCTGACCATTTACACTCTCATCCCGAGCATGAAGCTCAAATCAATTACTTGAATATTAGTATCAACAATAAAGCTAAATGCTTAACTGATAGATAGAAGCTAAACTGAATAATCTCCCAAAGATCTAGGGTCACGAGTCTGGAGCCTCTAAACAAAACTGGATAACAATATCTAAACAAAATACCCTAGTATGAAAAATGTATATATAAATAGAACTGAAATAGAAAGAGTAGTCAGGTCCTGCGAACATCAAGTAGCTACCTAAACAACTCTGATAAACTCTGGAACAACTACTGCTCAGCTAAACCTCCGGCCTACCTGAATCTGCACACAAAGGTGCAGGGAATAGGGGTGAGTACTAAGTACTCAGTGAGTAAAAAGCATATAAAATAGCCGAAGATAAGAAATCCACGAAATGCCAAAAAATAAAGCTATGTCTAACCGCCCGATACCTTACCACGAACTAACAATAACAGCAGATCACATATAGCACAAGAAAATAACAATGCATGAATGCAATGCAATGCACATGACCGTTACGGCGCGTAGCCCGATCCGTTTAACATCGACGGTGCTCACTGGGGTGTGTACAGACTCCGGAGGGGGTCCTTCAGCCCAAGCGCAATATATTCATATCATTTGCCGCGGCGTGAAGCCTGATCCATATCCAGTCATAATATTCGATGCGGCGTGCAGCCCGATCCATACTTAGTCCACAATATGCATATGAGTCACATAGCAGTTTTAATTTATTTTTTTCCAATTTCCAATTCATTAAAAAGAATATACTTTAATTATATACTTTCAGTAAAAGTGACTTAGCAGTTCATAATAGTGAATAAACACATGACTGAGATCAATGAATGACTGAGATCAATGATTTTACAAATCATGCTACCACAATGATATTCATCCTCTAAGGATGCTACAGGTCGGCACAAGGCCCCAAACATGGCAATAAGCCCAGATATATTTAACACATGGTGCGTATCAATTTCCAATATAGCATTATTCTTGTTCGGGATGGACCAAGTCACAATCCCCAGTCATAAACAATCCTGCACCTACCATGGGGTGCGCGTCACGCCCTAAATAGCGTCACGGTGTGATAAGCTGGGGCTTCAAACCCTCAGGCCATCATATATACAAACTACTCACCTCTAACCGGACGTAGACTCATTCGCATTGCTTTTTCCTTTTGTATCAACCTCATCACACGTCGAATCTAGTCAAAACCACAACGAATACATAAATATGGGTTAAAGAAACATAACCCAATCAAAAATACTAGAAAAGTACTAAAATTCATGAAGTTGGTAAAACCCGAGCCCCCGGGCCCACTTCTCAAAAAATTATGAAAATCAATCCAACGGATTCCTCGTCTTGCCACGAGTCCGTACATATAAAGTTCCTCAAAATCGGAGTCTGTTTGACCCCTCAAATTCTAACTTTACACCTTCTTAGGTTTTAAGCCCTAACCTCCATTTTTACCCCTTAAATTATTGGTTTTTCAGTGTTTAATCTATGTTTTTACATCATAACAATATAATCCGAGTCTAAGAATTCTTACCTAATGAAATCCCACGATTTCTCTCTTAAATATCGCCTCAGAAGCATTTTCCCGTTCCAAAATTGGAAGAAAACTCGACCTGCTCATTATAGGTATACTTTTCACGTGTTTTACTGCTGCCAATGGATTCCTTGCAAAATTCTAATGAATTTAGGCTTTTGAATCACTCAATTGGACATTATAATGATGGATATATGTAGGTTTTAAGATTTCCAAATAGTGCACGTTTTTAATACGCCGTCGGGGTCAATTTCGTCATTAACCTGAAAATCTGGGTAACCTTAGTAAAATGGCCATAAAATCCTTATACTATGTCCAAATTCAGAGATTCTTTTTTATACGGGTCCGTAATTACGATACGGATCTAATGCTTTATTCAAAATAGTAATCAGAGCTCATTTGTTCAACATGGTACCCATTTATGTCCAAAGATATGACGTTGAAACATCAAATAAGAGCGTGATTACAACCCGAAACACACCCAAGGCCCCCAGGACCTCAATCAAAGGCACCAACATATCCCAACACATCATCCAAGCTTATTTCAATCATTAAAACACACATAACAACACTGAAATCATCAAGAATTTAAGGGGTAAAAATGGAGGTTAGGGCTTGAAACCTAAGAAGGTGTAAAGTTAGAATTTGAGGGGTCAAACGGACTCCAATTCTGATGAACTTTATATGTACAGACTCGTAGCGGGACGAGGAATCCTTTGGTATGATTTTCAGAATTTTTTGAGAAGTGGGCCCGGGGCTCGGGTTTTACCAACTTCATGAATTTTAGTACTTTTCGGGTATTTTTGATTGGGTTATGTTTCTTTAACCCATATTTATGTATTCGTTGTGGTTTTGACTAGACTCGACGTGTGAGGAGGTCGATACAAAAGTAAAAGGCATTGCGAATGAGTCTACGACCGGTTAGAGGTGAGTAGTTGGTATATATGATGGCCTGATGGTTTGAAACCCCGACTTATCACATTGTGACGCTATTTACGGCGTGACTCGCACCCCATGGTAGGTGCAGGATTGTTTATGATTGGGCATTGTGATTTGGTCCATCCCGAACAAGAATAATGCTATATTGGAAATTGATATGCACCATGTGTTGAATATATCTGGGCTTATTGCCACGTTTGGGGCCTTGTGCCGACCTATAGCATCCTTAGAGGATGAATATCATTGTGATAGCATGATTTGTAAAATCATTGATCTCAGTCCTATGTTTAATCACTATTATGAACGACTAAGTCACTTTTACTAAAAGTAAATAATTAAAGTATATTCTTTTTAATGAATTAGAAATTGAAAAAAATAAATTAAAACTGTTATGTGACTCATATGCATATTATGGATTGAGTATGGATCGGGCTACACGCTGCAGCGAATATTATGACCGGATAAGGATCGGGCTGCATGCTGCAGCGAATGATATGAATATATTGTGCTTGGGCTGAAGGAGCCCCTTCGGTGTCTGTACACATCCCATGTGAGTGCCGTCGACGTTAAACGAATCGGGCTACGCGCCGTAGCGGTCATGTGCATTGCATTGCATTCATGCATTGTTATTTGCTTGTGCTATATGTGGTCTGCTGTTATTGTTAGTTCGTGGTAAGGTATCGAACAGTTATACATAGTCTTTACTTTGTGGCATTTCGTGGATTTCTTATCTTCAACTATTTTATATGCTTTTTACTCACTAAGTACTTAGTACCCACCCCTGCTCCATGTACCTTTGTGTGCAGATTCAGGTACGTCGGAGGTTTAGCCGAGCAGTTCCATTAGTTGTTCCAGAGTTTATCAGAGTTGTTTAGGTAGCTGCTTGACGCTCGTAGGACCTGACTACTCTTTCTATTTCAGTTCTATTTATATACACATTTTTCATACTTGAGTATTTTGTTCAGATATTGTTATCCATTTTTGTTTAGAGGCTCCAGACTCGTGACCCTTTGGGAGATTATTTAGTTTAGCTTCTATCTATCAGTTAAACATTTAGCTTTATTGTTGATAAGAATATTCAAGTAATTGATTTGAGCTTCATGCTCGGGATGAGAGTGTAAATGGTTGGGCTTGCCTAGCAGTTATGTTGGGCGCCATCATGATCGGGATTGGGGTCGTGACAAGTTGGTATCAGAGCCTAAGTTACTAGGCCTCACGAGTCATGAGTCGATTTTGTAGGCTCTCGCGGATCGGTACTTAGACGTTTGTATCTATCCTCGGGAGGCTACAGAACTTTAGGAAACACTTTACTTTCTTGGAATTCTTATCATGCATATTTGATTCAGCTTGAAAAATAACTCTTGAAATTTCTTCCACACGTCTTTATGCGCACGCGAGCATTCAGTAATACATCTGCATCGATGGCTTGTTATTCCGTGATCGAGGGGCATGATGTAATCTCTATGAGTTCATGTTAGGCCAGTCTAGAGGACTTGAGGCCGAATCATCGCCTATGGCTTAAGCACCGAGGTGCTGATTTTGCGAGCTGGTATTATAAACCTATAGGTTTAGTATTGTCCCTAACTGTGGGAATGCCAGCTAGATAGCTATGTGATTAGTATATTGGTATTGTGTGGTGTGTCTATATGACTAGGAAGTGTTGAAGAAGGACTGCTAGATGATGGCTGGACCACTAAGCGTTTGATTTCCCTCGTGTCTGGATGTGTTGCCCAGAGTTGTGGGTGCGGGGAGAATCTTTTCAGTACCCCTACTTGGGAGCGAAGTACATAGCATGTTACGGGATGAGTTTAGATTCAGAAAGACTAAATTTGCGGTATTTTATATGTTTTATGATTCAAATAAGTGCAACGCATGTCCCTATATCGAATTTGATAATATAATACAGGTAGTATATACATGTATTATATATTTTGAGATTAATGTTGTTGATATACATTTTGATATTTTGTCGAGTTGTAGCTGTGTTGTCATGATAATTTTGGTGATTCTCTAGCAGGTGGATAGGCCCAATTACAAAGGAAACTCTGCCGAAATTTTTGAAAAATTTGGGACTTAGTAAAAATTTGGTCGCCTAGAGAGTAGGCTTAATTGTTGCGTGACTGAATGCAAAAATTGCAGAAGAGTTAAAATTTCTGATGATCCGTGTCTCCACAGGTTGTGAAAGAGTGAGTTTAATCTCACCATGGTATTACGACATCAATAGAGTATATATGTTGTGATATATATAGCTTCGAGCTAAGTTGGGAAGGTTGCCGTTAAATAGCTGAGTGCACGATTATGTGCTATGTTGGTTCTATCTTAAAGTATACTGGCGAACCAGTTCTGATTACAGAAATTGAGCCGAGAACGCCATGAGTGAAGGGAAATTTTGACAAAGATGTCATGAGCTCGGATGAGCAGGAAGGAAGTTTAGATTGTTAAGGTAAATTGGTATCGTCTTCAGTGTCACCTACGATCGGTGTTTTGTAACAAGGGTTTTACAACCTGGCTCTGATACCAACTTGTCACGACCCAAACCCGGTCGTGGTGGCGCCCAACCCTAAAGCTAGGCAAGCCAGACCAACAACTGTTTCCATAGTTAAAGACCAGTCCTAAAAGGACAAATTTCAAGAAAAATATAAGTGTCGGTAATAACACTCTAATAATAAGTATAATTGAATACTGAGAAGTGTGAACAATGAAATAACACTCCCAAAAGATCTCGGGTCACGAGTCTAGAGCCACTAAGCAAAAACTAAATAGTAATATGAATACTAATCAAAATACTCAAGTCTGGGAATATATATAGAAATAACTGAAATACAGAGAGAAGCTAGGTCCTGCGAATGCTAGCAGCTACCTCAGCAACTCAAATAAACTCAGAATACGCTGGAAAGCTCGTCTAAGCCTCCTGTGTACCTGGATCTGCACACAAAGGTGCAGGGAGTAGGGGTGAGTACTAAGTACTCAGTGAGTAAAAAGTATATATTAATAGCTAAAAGCAGGAAATCCACAGAATACCATAGAGTAAAGCTAAACTACAGTCTGATACCTACCACAAAGTAACAACAACAGCAAGTCACAATTAGCATAGATAATTCAACAGATAAAAAATGCAATGTAATGCACATGACCGCTACGGTGCGTAGCCCGATCCATTTAACGTCGATGATGCTCACTGGGGTGTGTACAAACTTTGGAGGGGCTCCTACAGCCCAAGCGCAATATATCATCTGCGCTGCGGCGTGCAGCACATGATATAAAGATCGGGCTGCACGTCGTAGCAGATGATATGATATTGCGCTTGGGATGAAAGAGACCCTCCGGAGTCTGTACACACCCCCAGTGAACGCCATCGACATTAAATGGATCGGGATACACGCCGTAGCGGACATATGCATTGCATTTCATTTTTATCTATTGAATTATTTGTGGTAATTGTGACTTCTTGTTGCTAGTTCATGGTAGGTATCGGAATGTAGTTTAGCTTTACTCTGTGGCATTCTATGGATTTCCTGCTTTCAGCTATTAATATATACTTTTTACTCACTGAGTACTTAGTACTCACCCCTACTCCCTGCACATTTGTGTGCAGATCCAGGTACACAGGAGGGTTAGACGAGCTTTCCAGCGTATTCTGAGTTTATTTGAGTTGCTGAGGTAGCTACTAGCATTCGCAGGACCTAGCTTCTCTCTTTATTTCAGTTATTTCTATATATATTCCCTGACTTGAGTATTTTGATCAGTATTCATCTTACTATTCAGGTTTTGCTTAGAGACTCTAGACACATGACCCCAGATCTTTTGGGAGTATTATTTCGTTGTCCGCACTTCTTAGTATTCAATTATACTATTATTATTGGAGTATTATTACTGACTCTTATATTTTTCTTGAAATTTGTCCTTTTGGGACTGGTCTTTAACTGTGGAAATAGTTGTTGGTCTGGCTTGCCTAGCTTTATGGTTGGGCACCATCACGACCGGGTTTGGTTCGTGACAGAAATGGCGGCTGATATGTTGTAGAATGAGGGGGAAGTTTTAGGTTAGGGTATTAAAATAAGGGGGGGGGGAGGGGAATTAAAAAAATTAAAAACAAATCGCGCACCTACCTGGACTTGATGCGTTCCACCGCGGTCGCGGTGGAACCGCGAGGCAGGAGATTTAGAAAGGTCTCCCCACCGGTCAGAGAGGCCAATCTACCGCGGTCGCGGTGGAACTGCGGTGAGACGGCTTCTCTGAACTTTAAACCTGGCAGCGGCGTATTTTTTTTATTTATAGACTAACTTTAATGATTTACAATTACAACAATTTCGTGGGTTGCCTCCCACGTAGCGCCTGATTTAACATCGCGACACGACTCAACTTAGCGCATTTTAAGGCTCACTCGACCTTTTTGGTTCATCTAACTGCAATTCAACCATTTCATTGGTGTCATCCACGCCAACGTACAATTTCAACCATTGTCCATTGACTCTCAAAGTGCGAGAGCCATCTACGGATTGTATTTCCACAGCGCCAGACTGTAACACTTCAATCACCCGGAATAGGCCAGACCATCTTGATTTCAATTTGCCAGGGAACAACCGTAATCATGAGTTATAGAGTAGTACCTTGTCCCCGATTTTGAAGTTGCGCTCTATGATATTTTGGGCATGTAGCCGCTTCATCCTCTCCTTGTATAATCTTGTGCTCTGAAAAGCTAGATACCAGAACTCTTCTAGCTCGTGTAATCCGGTGACTCTTGATTTACCCGCTTTATCCAAGCTGAGATTTAGTTGCTTGAGTACCCACCATGCTTTGTGCTTTAGGTCAATTGGTAGGTGACAAGCGTTCCCAAACACCAATTTGTATGGTGACATGCCGATTGGTGTCTTAAAAGCTGTCATGTACGCCCATAATGCATCATCGAGCTTTCTTGACCAGTCGGTCCTCGTGGCGTTCACTGTTTTACTCAATACACTATTTATCTCCCTGTTGGAGACTTCAACTTTCCTACTGGTCTGCGGGAGATATGGAGTAGCCACCATGTGCTTTACATCATACTTAGCCAATAATTTCTCAAATGCCCGATTACATAAGTGAGTGCCCCCGTCATTGATGATTGCCCTCGGCATCCCAAAACAAGTGAAAATATTTTTCTTTAGAATCCCACCACCACCTTTGCATCGTTGGTAGGTAATGCAACATCTTCCACCCATTTGGACTCACAGTCTATAGCAACAAGAATGTACTTATTGCCATAGGAGCTGACAAAGGGACCCATGAAATCTATCCCCCAGACGTCAAATACTCCCACCTGTTGGTTTGAGTTCATGGGCATCTCGTGACACCGGGAGATATTCCTGGTGCGTTGACATTCGTTACACCCTTTCACCCACAGGTGCGTCTTTAAATACCGTTGGCCAGTAGAAACCAGCCTCAAGTATCTTGGCTGCTATTCGAACTCCTCCGAAATGGCCACCACATGCTGAAGCATGACATGCCTGCAAGATAGAAGATTGTTCAATCTCGGGGTCGTATCTCCGGATCATGTTATCAAGGCATATTCTAAACAAATAGGGCTCATCCCAATAATAAAGTTGGATTTCACAAAAAAATCCTTTCCTTTGGATCGATGACAGGTCGTGAGGAACAATAACACTGGCCAGGTAGTTTGCATAATCTTCATACCATGGCGCTTCAAGCAGAGTGGTAGCGAGTAGCTGCTCGTCTAGAAAGGTTTCCAGAATTTCTCCACTCTCTTTAACAATTTCAGCTCCTTCAAGTCATGATAAGTAATCAGTGACTTGATTTTCAGTGCCCTTACGGTCACAGATTTCAAGATCGAACTCTTGCAAAAGCAGCACCCAACAAATTAGGTGCAGCTTATAGTCCTTCTTTTCAATTAAGTACCTTAGTATTGCATGGTCAGTGTATACTATTACCTTGGATCCTATGAGATATGACCTGAACTTGTCAAATGCAAACACTACCGCCAGCGTTTCCTTCTCCGTTACGGTGTAATTCAGTTGTGCTCCACTCAGTGTTCTACTAGCATAGTAGATTGGATGCATCAGCTTGTCCTTCCGCTGGCCCAACACTGCCCCCACTGTATAGTAAATTGCATCGCACATAAACTCAAATGGTTGCTCCTAGTTGGGGGCAATTATGATTAGTGTTGTGACCAGGCTCTTCTTCAGCTCCTCGAATGCAATCCTGCAATCATCAGAAAATACAAAGGGGTGATCTTTTTCAAGCAACTTACAGAGGGGATTGGAAATTTTGGAGAAGTCTTTAATGAACCTCCGGTAGAAACCGGCATGTCTGAGAAAGCTTCTAATGGCTTTGACAGACGTTGGTGGAGGAAACTTTGCAATGACGTCAACTTTGGCTCGGTCCACCTCAATACCCTTGCTCGAAACCCGGTGCCCCAAGACTATACCTTCTTGTACCATGAAATAGCACTTCTCCCAGTTCAGCAACAAGTTGGTCTCAATACACCATTTCAGCACTCTTGTCAGATTGACAAGGCATTCATCAAATGAATTCCCTACCACTGAGAAATCATCCATGAACACCTCCATGATATCTTCCACCATGTCAGTGAATATGGCCATCATGCACCTTTGGAATGTGGCAGGTGTATTGCATAGGCCGAATGGCATCCTCCTGAAGGCAAAAATGTCATATGAGCATGTGAAGGAGGTCTTCTCTCTATCCTCATGGGCAATTGAGATCTGATTGTACCCCAAGTACCCATCCAAGAAGAAAAAATGTGACCTCCCTACCAACTTGTCGAGCATCTGGTCAATGAAGGGAAGTGGGAAGTGGTCCTTACGGGTGGCTAGATTCAGTTTCCTGTAGTCCATGCATATCCTCCATCCGGTGACGGTTCTTGTTGAGATTAATTCATTTTTCTCATTTTGCACAACCGTCATGCCACCCTTCTTTGGCACACATTGAACTGGTCTAACCCAGCTACTATCAGAGATTGGGAAAATAATTCCGCGTCTAGCCACTTTATCACTTCCTTCTTCACCACTTCCTTCATATTCGGGTTCAGCCTTCTTTGGTGTTCCCTGGAAGGTCTGTGCCCTTCTTCCAGGAGAATCTTGTGCATGCAGTATGCGGGGCTGATCCCCTTTATGACTGCCATGGTCCAACCAATGGCAGTTTTACATTCCTTGAGTACCTGTATAAGCTTTTGAGCCTGCACATCTAGCTAACCAGATGAAATAATAACAGGTAAATTGGAGTTAGGGCCTATAAATTCATACCTTAGATGAGCTGGTAATGGCTTAAGTTTCAGCTTTGGTAGCTCCTTAATGGATGGTTTTGCTGGAGGGGTCTCTCTCTTTTCTAAGTGTAGAGGTTCAAACTCCAACTCTCTATCCCAAAACCCCTTGCCTTCCAATGCTAACACCCACTCTACCAGACTTTCACCATTTACCTCCTCTAAATTCATCAGGCATGCCTGAAGTGGATCTTCAGCTGTCAATTCTACATCATCTGTCTCCACTATCACATCTATTGCATCAATGAGAGAGAAATTCGCGAACTCACTAGGGCGCCTCATAGATTTTTGTACATTGAATATGATCTCCTCATCATTTAGCCTCATCTTGAGCTCCCAGTCTCACAATCAATCAATGCTCTACCCGTGGCTAGGAATGGTCTTCCTAAGATTATAGGAATCTCCTCGTCCACCTTGCAGTCTAGAATCACAAAATCGGCGGGAAACACGAACTTCCCCACCTGGATAAGCACATCATCCAATATTCCGAATGGATTCTTAACCGTCCTATCAGCAAGCTGTAATAACATAGAAGTAGGCCTGGCTGTCCCGATGCCCAGCCTCTTATAGATCACCAGGGGCATAAGGTTTATGCTAGACCCCAAATCACACAATGCCTTAGCAAAGGCAAAGTTTCCTATAAAGCACGGAATAGTGAAACTACCTGGGTCAGATAGCTTTTCAGCTATGGGTCTAGATACCACTGCACTACATGGCTATGTAAGAGTCACGGTGGCCAAGTCTTGGAAATCAAATTTCCGCGGCATCAAGTCTTTCATCATCTTAGCATACCCAGGCATCTCTTTCAAAGCTTCAATTAAGGGAATATTTACCTAGATTTGCTTGAGCATCTCGAAGAATCTTTTGTATTGCTCCTCTTTCTTGTGCTTGGCCAACCTTTGGGGAAATGGGGATGGAGGCCTCTTCTTCCCAATCACTTGGGATTTTTCTTTCTTTACTACATGTTCCACAACCGGCTGTACTACCGGTTCGGCTGCTTTCTCTGTTCCATGTTGCACATCATTATTTTTAGTTGCTGGCTGGACTGTAACATCTATCACCCCGGTGGACACATCCAGTTCAATGGGTACTGGAATGAGTGTCTCAACCTGCAAATTGCCTCTATTTCTTTCTTGCTCAGCATTAAGAACTCTACCGTTTCTCAGACTAACTGCCATCAGCTGCTTTGGGATTTGATCTTTTGGGGTTGTTTGTGCATCTGCAGGCAATGTCCCTTGAGGACGATTGTTAAGTGTCATAGCAATCTGGCCCACCTGCGCCTCTATATTCTTGATAGCTGCGTCATGTGCATCTATCCTCTCATTGGTTTTGGCATGTGACCCAATTACCTGCTACATCATAGCTTCCAACCTTGCGAACCCATCGTCATGTCTACCCCCATGTTGTGGTGGAGATGGATGATACCCCTGTTGCTGATTGTTGAAGGTCTGAGGTCTAGGATATGGAGCCATATTATTTGGTGGCCTCATACCTGTTGCATTGTATTGTGGCTGAGGAGGCCTGTACGGCTGTGGAGACTGCTGACCCCAAATATGGTTTCCCTATCGCTGCCCTCCATAATTAGCCACGTAGTTCATTTCTTCAGGGTGATGATGGTGTTCTTGGTCTACAGCCCATAGATTACCTATGGGTTGGCTAATGCAAGATGTGCATAAACCACCATTGGTAGTATCTACAATGTGAACCTGCTGCTTGACCCCAGATTCTTCCACCTTTTTCGTCGGGATGCTCATTTGTGTCAATAAAGTAGCCATGTTCTCCTCCATAGTGTCAGAAGGATTCAGAGGTACAGAGTGTACCAGTGGAGTGATAGGAGCATTCCTGGTCGTCCATCCGGAGTTCTGAGCCATCTTATCAAGCAAATTATGGCCTTCTCTCTAGGTCTTGCTCAGAAAAGCCCCACCTGCCGAGGCATCTACTATATTCTTCATGCTGTTTGAGAGCCCATGTAGAAGAACCTTTGACCCAACATCTGTTCGGGAACCCCATGGTGATGACACATAACTAGCATACTCTTGAATCTTCCCCAAGTCTCATGCAATGTCTCCATTGGTTTCTGCTTGAAGCTCACAATCTCATCAATTTGCTGAGCTATCTTGTTAGGTGGATGAAACTTGTTGTGGAATAGTTTGACTAACTCATTCTATGTTTCTATAGAGTTAATGGGGAGTGAGTTGAGCCATATATGTGCAGCCCATGTAACTGAGAATGGAAATAGCAATAGTCTGATGGCTTCCGGTGTCAGATTTGGCTGCCTCTGCGTCTTGCATATAGAAAGAAAATTCTTCAGGTGCTGCTGTGGATCTTCAACCTGAGTCCCAGAAAATAGTCCCTTGTTTTGCAATAAGTGTAGAATGTTATTAGTAATCTGGGATGATTCATCTTGAATAGCTGGAACAATAATGGCAGTTGCCAAATTATCAGCAGTTGGTTGAGCCCAGTCACACAAAGCACCTTCACGTGCCTCCTACGCCTCCTGTACGTTCAACCCAAGCTTGCTGGTTTGGGTCGTTAATGTCTCCCATGTCAAAATCTAGTTTCAGTGGTTGTTGAGATTGTTGATGTTATCTGATTACCCTCTTACGTGCCCGAAATGTTTGCTCTGGGTCTGAGAGTCCTTCAATTAGTTCTCCAGTCCTTGCAGATTTCCTAGGCATGCACCTGAGCACCTAATTCAACAACCGTCAAAATTTTCAATTTAGAGTGTGTAGAAAGAACCTGACTACACAAGAATCTTGTAGTTCTGTCAATGACAATTGATAATTCCACTAATTCCTCGGCAACGGCGCCCAACTATGTCGTATAAAAGACAATGCGGTCGCTGTCAATATAATCCGATTTATTAAGTTCAGAGTTGAATCCCACAGAGAATTAACCTATCAATTGCAACTTTCAAAACCCAACAATACTTCTAAATCAGATTTCCCAAACTTTTGAATATATTTGTGGATGGTTTCTACTAACTACTTTTTGCAAGAAACTAAAGAATTGAAGAAATTAATTGAATGTGATGTAAAGAATAATGAGAAAGGCTAAGGTATTGATTTCCCCTATTGATGGAATCCCTTTTGTTTATGCTCATACAAATTGTCAATATTTTTCTATCAATCATGAACTCTATTTCTACCGTAATTCTCTCCCGAGCAATTACAATAATTTACTATTGCACTATTCCGAGCTACCCTAGCTAGCTTTAATTTGCACAGTTCACTTTAAATTACACCCAAGGTTTCGTTATTCCTAACCACACCTTTACGCCCATAATTATAGATTCCTCCAATAATCTTGGTGCGGTGTTGTTCAATAAAATCCTAAATATGCACTCTTTTCCAAGTTATGCACACTAAATAAGCACAGTTAATTGAGGATCCTATCAATTAACTACAACAAGAACGAAGTTGAACAAATAGAAATCTAGCTAACAATTTGTATTCACATAACCCAGAAGTTCATCAATCAATAGGTTCCATCAAAACCTTAGATAAAGATTTAGCTACTCATAATCAAGAAAACAAAATAAATAATTGATTTCATAATCAAGAATTCAATGTAAAAGAAAGAAAGACGTTGAGAGAGTTCTCTCTTACTAGTTTCCTTGCAAACGTAGTCAATAGTACAAAACTTGCCTCCTTTGGGCAAATCCTAACAATATATATAGGGTTTTAGGTTTTACAAATTTCATTTTTATACTTTAGTCCTTAAAAATTCCGCCTTCCACCGCGGTTTGACCGCGGTCGCGGTGGAACCGCGGTGGATCATGTCTTATGAATCTTCAAAACATCCGCAGGCATGTCCTACCGCGGTTCTGCCGCGGTCGCGGTGGAACCGCGGTCAAACAGTGCCTCGGATTCTTCCGGCTATTTCAGCATAATTTCTTTACTTGTTCCACAATTGGCCTTTTTCACCTTCTTTTGACTCCAAAACTACTTTTTTAGCCTTCATTAACTCTTGTGTACCTATAACACACTAAAAACACTAATAAGAGCATTTTGTCATCATAAATAATATCAAAACAACAATAAAGTGTGAATATTTAGGGCATAAATATAGTCAAATTCACCTATTATCACATAGAAATTAGGCTTATTATTGTTGCTTGGTTTTTCACAAGCATTGCAAATACTTTCTACAAATTTATTACATATATCTACAATTCGACTATAATTTTTTTATTTGGTACAGGAAAAATATTTTAATATACGGTATCTCCGGATTGTAGATAAATTGTAGTCAAATTGTAGTTTACTTATAGTTTGTAGTTAATTCGTAGATAAATTATAAATATATTGTAGATATTATATTTTTAATATTGTAAATTTTTTTCTTTGTGTTTGTTCTGAAAATGTAGGCGAGGGCTATACATACTGTGTTGGATGGTGTGAAGCGGTACATCGTGTGTCTAGAAAACAAGAAATGTAGTTGTGGCCAATTCTAACATGAAGAACTTCCATGTGTAAATTATTTTCAAATTGTAGTTATAATGTAGGTTAAATGTAGTTAATTTATAGTTTTTGTAAAATTTTGTAGATAATTCGCAGATTAATTATGGATAACACATTTCTACGATTGGAGTATTTATTTTATTTTTTATTGTGTAATTTACATTTAACTGACAGTTATATACAAATATTACATAGGACTTGGAGGTAAATATTTAAAAATTATGATAAAAAACTACAAAATTAAAATACAATAACTACATTGAGTCTTCACACAATATAGAAACACTTATCCATCTCCCCATTTGGCATTAACCAAGTAAATTTATCTCTAATTTGGAGCATAAATTACATGAAGACAATACGTATCAGTTAATTATGATTAAATGATAAACTTATATATGAAAGACATCTTATAAAAATCTACTAATTTAATATAAATATTAGATATAAATCACTTGTTTCCCAACATACAAAAAAGGACTACTAGCTTATTGGGGCATCAAAAAACAAATGGCCTTTTTTAGGCCACTGTTTCAATTTTTTTTGGGATTTTTAGAGCAAAAGTGGGTGGTTTCAGAAGAATGACAATGGAAAAAGAAGTGTGGGAGGGTAAAAAGAACGTTGGAGGAGGAGGGGAGGATATGGAGATGGGGTTAGGAGAGAAACGTGAGGATTAGCCATGTAAATAACGAAAAGGCTTAAATTAAGAAGTATAAAATATTACATTAATTATAATCTTAATTAGATATGGTATATAAATGGTAATTTGGTATACTGAAATGTAATTAAAAAAAATCTTAAATATTGAGGGTAATAAGGTTTCATATTGTAACGATCCGGCCGGTCATTTTTGAAATTTACGCCAGATTCCCCATTAACTGCTTTTCCTAAGTTCATTTCTACTACTTTGATTTACCGGGATGTTCGGTATTAGGATTTGGAGTGTTTTGGGATACTTAGTCCCTAAATGAGAGCTTAAGAGTTGAAAAATAGTTTGTATTTGGAGAAGTATAAAACGACCCCGGAATAGAAATTCGATGGATCCGTTAGCTCCGTTAGGTGATTTCGGGGTTGGGAGCATGTTCGGAATGTAATTTGGAGGCCCGTAGCTCATTTAGGCTAGAAATGCCGAAGTTTGAATTTTTGAAGTTCCGGTCCGATAGTAAATTTTTGATTCGAGGGTCGGTTTGGAATTCCGAAAGTTTCTGTAGCTTCGTCATGCCATTTTGGATGTGCATGCAAAATTTTAGGTCATCCGGACAAGGTTTGGATAGGGTTTTGATCGAAAGTGTGTTTGGTTAGAAATTGAAGTCCATAGGCTTGAATCTTGGCTTAAATCGTGTTTCTGGCGTTGTTTTGGGTGATTTAGCGATTGGTACAAGTTTGAATGATTTTATGGGATATGTTTGTAGGTTTGGTTAAGGTTCCAGGGGTCTCGGGTGTGTTTCAGATGCTCAACGGAGAAATTTGAGGTTTGGAAGTGTTGCAGAAAACTGTAGGTCAGAGGTCCTTCTTCGTGATCGCGTGGAAGCGATTGCGTTCGCATAGAGTCCATTTCCCCCTTCATCGCGTTCGCGGTTACCCCACCATGTTTGCGTAGTGTAACCTGGAGGGTGCCCATTTTTCCTTATACGCGATCGCGTTTAGAGCCACGTGTTCGCGAAGCTCTGTCCCTCTCTTCATCACATTCACGTCACCTACTCACGCGTTCGCGAAGCCTTGACCCCTTACCCTTCGCGTTCGCGAACAGCTTTACGTGTTCGCGTTGAACCACTGGACCCCCTTCATTTTTTTCCTCTTCTCGAACGCGATAGTCCCTACGCATTCGCGATGGCCAAATACCTGGGCAGACGGATTAAATTAGCCATTTCGAGGGTTCACCTTTTTTATAATATTTTGACTTCTAGAGCTTGTTTTTTGGCGATTTTGAAGGGATTTTCATCTGAGCAACTTGGGTAAGTAATTTCCACTTGATTTAGACCATATTCCACGAATCACCTCTTAATTTCACCCTTTAATTTCATATTTTTGAATGAAAATTGGGTAAACTTCTTAAACCTAATTGTGAAGATTTGAGGGGGCATTTGACCTTCGATTTGGGAGTTTTTATATGGTTGGACTCGTGAGAGCACGAGAGTTCTGAAATGTAAAAATTATTCTATTCCGAGATGATGGCTGGAGGGACATTTTGGTCATTTTACCAATTTTCGCGCCCTAGCTTTAATTTTAATAGTAGAATTAGTTTTTTGCAATATTATTTACGATTCTTAATTGAATTGAATAGATTTGGGTCATTTGCAGTTGGATACTCGTGGCAAGGGCATCGTTCCCTAGTTGATTTTGAACCGGTTCGAGGTAAGTGGCTTGTCTAACCTTGTGTGGGGGACCTTTCCCCTTAGGACTTCTTATGTGCTGATTTAAATGCCTTGTACGCGAGGTGACGAGCGTGTACTTGTGCTAGTTGTTGAAAAATCTACTTTACTTGAATTTTTTAAATTGTGTTTCTCCGTTAATTGACTGATTTCAAAGTAGAATAATCTGGGTAAGTTGGAAAAGCATGACTAGATAGAATTAATTGCTTAATTGCCTAAATTGAAGTTTCGTGAAGTATGTTAGGCCAGAATTTAATTATTACTTGTATTTGTGTACTTCATTCTCTGAATAATTCCCTAATTTGGTTTCACATTTACGTTAGGACTACGGGTTCAATTCTCGGGGGATCCTTTGCTATTGATATGATGGACTATGGGTTCAATTCCCGGGAGATCCTTTGCTATTGATATGATGGACTACGGGTTCAATTCTCGGGAGATCCTTTGTTATTGATATGATGGACTACGGGTTCTATTCTCGGGAGATCCTTTGCTGTTGATATGATGGACTACGAGTACAATTCCCGGGAGATCCTTTACTATTGATAAGGTAGACTGCAGGTTCGATTCTCAGAAGATCCTAGATATTGAAATATGATGGACTACGGGTTCAATTCCCGAGAGATCCACCAGACAGTTGAGGAATACTTGGTTGTGTTATTTTCCTTACTTAGCTTAATTGACATTTACTTGTAGCTTCTATCCTATTTTTATCGTTATTTTAGATTATTCTCTGATTTGCACTGTTCATTATTGTTATTATGTTTATTCTTAGTAGGGCCGTGACCTTCCTCGTCACTACTCAACCAAGGTTAGGCTTGGCACTTACTGAGTACCGCTGTGGTGTACTCATGGCTCTTCTGTACATATTTTTCATGTGCAAATCTAGGTACTTCTGGTCGGGCATACTATAAGTGATCCAGGTGCTATATTCAGAGACTCGAGGTATATTCTACGCGTCCACAGACCGAAAAGTCTCCTTCTACTCTATCTTTTAGTTAGCAGTTCTGTATTCAGTTGTTGTAGACATTTCCGGATATTAGAGTCGTAACTTATGTTTCTCTTAGCCTGTGTTGCCCGTGGGTTTCCGGGTCTTTGGAAGAGTTTTAGAATGCTAAGTGTTAAAGTGTATGTGCCAGGCGGCAATTATATACATTATTTATGTTATTCAGTTTTAATTATAAATTCCGCAAAATTATTATTACTTCCACAACGTGTTAGGCTTACCTAGTCGCGGAGACTGGATGCCGTCATAATGTGTTCACGATTAGTGAACTAGGATCGTGACATATATATCGCATAGAAAGGTAAAAATGCCTTGATAAATAACCATTCGTAAGAGAATTTGACCCAAACCATTGGTAAGAGTATTTGGCCCAATCCCTTCTTTGATTTCAGCAAATTAAATTAGATGAAAACAATTTTTCTCTTAACTGTAATGATTGAAGATATTAAATGATGAAGAGATAGACTAAAGCTACATGGAAAGAAATTATCTCAAAAGATTTTAAAATATCTCAAAATCCAAATAGATCTAACAAAAGATGGAAAAAAAATAAAAGATAAAAGATTTGTAAAGATGATACCAACTCGAAGCCTAGTGCTTACAATATGATATTTACACTAGAGATATATATATATATATATATATATATATATATATATATATATATATATATATATATATATATATATATATATATATATATATATATATATATAGGGTTTTGCTAACCTACTACATAGTTGTAGTAGGTTAGCATTGTATGCATAATTCATTTCTCCAAAATACCCTCATTATTTAATGCCACCACATTAAACTTAAGGGCTTTGTTGTCCTTTACTAAATTCCACAATTTTAAAAAATCATTTTGCAGATTAAAAGAGATACTACTAATATTCCTTTCAGCTCATTCAGAAATCAAATTGAAATGCTGCCTATGTTAAAGAAATCCAATTTAAATTAGATGAAAGGAAATTAGAATTAGAATTGGTTAACGTAAAATGCAATCATGCATAGACAATCCAAAGACCGAATTAAACAGCATCTGGTTGTAGCCAAATCAATATTTAAAGAGATATTTTCACAAAGTACTATTTTTTAGTGGTAATTAATTATTTATAAATATCATTTATTATATTACGGATTGTAGATACATATTTTGTTGTTATAAGATGTATTAAATGTATTTAAGTTATTGTATTCATGAATACAATAGCAAACATAGGCGTGAATCGGGAAGTCCAGCTAATCAGTTGTTGTGTTCGAGTTTATTCGACTATATTCATGGTGAAACATGAGACTACAGCTGGATAGATAATTGTATTCGACTTTATTTACAGCGTGAAACAGGGAATTACATTGTTTTTAAATAAAAAGTGAATCATTTAACATAATAGACTCCTAATATAATCAATAAACTCAATTATAACACATAAATTTTGTATCTAGTAATAAAAAAGATTCTCAACCGAAAAATACCCAAAACATAACAATCTTCAGAAAAAGTATTGTTAGGCAACGTGTATTATCAAAATCAACACTGTTTAAAAAAAACAAGAAGAAGAAGAAATAGAATATATAATTTCGAGTTCACAATTTGCTTGTGTGTCCTTAAGGAAATTTAACCCCCTCACAGTTGCCAAGGTAATGGATTAAATCGTCCCAGGATAAAACGGAATAACCTTCTTGCGACAGTGGCAATACAAGAAGCAGGACACCAACGAACTCAAAGAGCGTAGCGAATCACACTTACGGTTTTCAAGGAACAAGAAAGCTCAAGAATTTTTGGATTAATGAACTTGCAGAGATAGGGAAAACAATTTTTTGGTTTCTGAATTTCTAGAATGGAAGCCATGCCTGAATTTATAGGCAATTGTTGGCTTTGTGAAAAGGTATGGTGCCTCTTCATGGTGTCTGTTCATTGTGAATAGACACCCGATAGGAAGATACGTTCTTTCAACGTTATTTATTAACTGGGTCAACTAGTTTAACCAAATAAACCGGGCCAAATTTTGAAGCCCAATCCAGTACATTTAATTTCCCACCATTACCCAATTCACACTACTCATCTTTAAAGCTCAATGGCTTAAAAGTCCAACAATCCCCCACATGAATGGGGAATGGCTATATAGAGAGAAAAAAACATATATGGAAATTGTGTGATTCGCAAGAAAAGCTCGATCGCATCTGGATAAGTAGGTTTCCCTTTGAACTTTCCATAGTGAACATATGTCGGATATACTCGGTCAATCGGTAGATTTGATATATTTGAACCGTCGAACTTTGGTGTATACCTAGACAACCATATGTCACACAATCGACCCTTAACCGTCTATTGGTTCTCATTATTGTGTTCGTTTAAGCCATGAACACCGCCTGGTCTCATAAGTGTGTAGAGAATTGGCCTTACAGAATTCTCCTTGAAGCGGCTTACACTTCACACTTACATAGGTGATTCCTAAACATGTAATCCTTTAGATTGATACTAGTTGATAGATACCTCATCAAACTTAGGTAATCATTAAAGAACGTGTAAAGTTCTATCCTTGTTACTGAACATTGTCTTCATCACGAGAATGGACCAAAGATTTTATTTTGACAATGTTGAACCGGTCAATCACAACTTTGTTTGAGCTCCTTGAACCTAGATCTCGGAACATCCAAAATTCTAGGTAGAGTTACCGCCATATTGACTTGTCCTCGGCCATAGTCCCATTCCCTTAGATGATTTCTCAACTCCCTCTCTAGTTAAGCCTTTTGTAAGCGGATCCGCAACATTATCCTTTTGTGACGACCCAAAGGGTCCTCACTTATTTTATTAATAATTTCGAGCTTCTGAGGCCTTGAAAACCTCATTATATGTTGCCTCGATTTACGTGCACGGTCCGAGCATGTAGCCGGAAAGATTTTGTGATAGAAAATATGAATTCTATGAGAAAATTTGGATAAAAATGATATTAATATTGATATGGTTGACTTCGGTCAACATTTTTGGTAAACGGATCCGGACCCGAGATTGGATGGTCCCGAGAGGTCCGTAGAAAAATATGGAACTTGGACATGTGTCCGGAGTCGAATTCTGAGGCCTAGAGCCCAAGTTATGAATTTTTATGTGAAATTGTTTTTGATGCAATTATTAAAGGAAATAAATTAATAGACCTTGGTATCGGGCTCGTATTTTGGTTCCGACGCCCGGTACAAGTCTTAAATATTATATATGTGATTTCCGTAAAGTTTGGTGACATTTGGATGTCGTTTGAGATGTTTTGGACCTTGAGTTCCAAGTTAAGAAGTTTTGAAAATCAAAAGTATGAAAATCATGAGTTTGAGGCTCGATTTGATTAAAACGAAGTGATATTGGCGATATGATCGCACGAACAAGTCCATAATGTGTTTTTGAGGTTGTGTACATGTTTGGTTTGGAGCCGGGGGGCTCGGGTAAAGATTTGATAGGCCGTTGGATGAAATTCTGAATTTTGAACTGCTGGTTTTTTTCACCCAGTTGTTGGCTTCGCAATTGCGAAGAATTTCTCGCAATTGCGAAGGGGACAGTGTAAGGCAAGGCTCGCAAATGCGAACCTTGATCGCAAATGCGAAGCCAGCCTTGTTCGCAAATGCGAACAATTGTTCGCATTTGCGAAGGTCCCCAGTGCTGCCTTGGTTCGCAAATGCGAACCATTGTTCGCAAATGCGAACGTCCCAGTGACTGCCTTGGTTCGCAAATGCGAACCATTGTTCGCAAATGCGAACAATGCCTTGTGCAGCATGTGTTCGCAAATGCGAACATTAGTTCGCAAATGCGAACTGTTCGCAAATGCGAACTTTACACCCTTAGCTTATTTTTCAAAATCCAGAAATTGGTCGGGGTTCGCAATTGCGAACCCATGTTCGCAAATGCGAACACAGAGACCTGAAAAACACGGATTTCAATCATTTCTTCACATTTTTACAAAACCAAAACACCCATTTGCGATTCTTCAAGGATTTCTTCTTCATCAAATCGATTGTAAGTCACTTTTTACTTAATTCTTTCAATTCCTAACATCATTAAACATGTTTTTCATTAGAAATCAAATGTTTTCATGGTAAAATTCTTGTTTTTGTTAGAAAATAGGGTTTTTCATAAATTTGGGAATTGGACCTCGAATTGAGGTCCGATTTTGAAACAAATTATATACATGAACTCGTGGGGGATGGGTAACCGGATTTTGGTCCTAACCCCGAATTCCGACCATGTGGGCCCGGGGTTGAAATTTACTATTCATGGCAGAATGTTGTAAAAGTGTTATTTGGTATTAAGAATTAGTTTGTGGAGTAGAATTGATGATATTAAATCAATTGTGTATAGATACGGTCGAATTGGAGCCAAATTGAAAGAAAAGACATATCCACGGATTGAATTGTTCATAAGCACTCGAGGTAAGTGTTTGTTCTATCCTAGCTTGAGGGAATAAGATTATGTGTTATGTGTTATGTGATCGAGTGCGGTGTATGGGCTGTGGTGACGAGCATCCATACACCGGCGTCTAGTATGACCGTGAGTCGTTGGAAAATGATATTTTGAGATATATTACATGTGAATCGTTATTGTTCTCCCTTGTTGGGACTTGTTGTGAAGATAATTATTGATTGCCCTTGATGGGACGATTTATGAATTGTTGTTTCTTTCTCTGCCCTTAACTGTGATTGTTATGTGGGTGAGGAAGAGAGATAATGCACGAAGGGTGATGTCGTGCCATGTTTATTATTGATTATGCACGAAGGATCATGCCGTGCCATGTTTATTATTGATTATGCACGAAGGATCATGCCGTGCCATGTTTATTATTGATTATGCACGAAGGATCATGCCGTGCCATGTTTATTATTGATTATGCACGAAGGATCATGCCGTGCCATGTTTATTATTGATTATGCACGAAGGATCATGCCGTGCCATGTTTATTATTGATTATGCACGAAGGATCATGCCGTGCCCTATTATTGAACCATGTACGAAGGATCATGCCGTACTATGGATGTGAGGATGAGAGTAAAAGCACGAAGGGTGATGCCGTGCAACTGTTTGCTATTCCTTGAATTGATATTATTTGTGTTTACATTACACATTGTTTTTCCTTGTGAAATTATTAATTGTGGTTAATTGTTGAATTCTTTAAGATATTCCTTATGGTGTTAATACTTGATTATTTCTTGTTATTTTGTGGTACATATATATATATTGAATTGCACGGGTTTATGTGGGTGTCTGGTCCTAGGCTTGTCACTACTTCGCCGGGATAGGCCAGGCACTTACCAGCACATGGGGTCGGTTGTGCTGATGCTACACTTCTGTGCGTTTTTGCACAGGTCCAGGTTACGATCAGGAGCAGCAGCAGCAGCAGCAGCAGTAAATAGATTGCGTGGGAGTTGATTACATTTGAGACCGAGGTAGCTTGCAGACGTCCGCAGGCCCGGCGTCTCTTTCTTTATTTATGTTTATAGCTGTAGTCTCATTATTCCGAGACGAACAGAATTATGTTATATTTTCTTCGGACTTTTATGTGTAGTATTCCATAGTAGTTTGTGAGTTGGTGACTCCAAGTCTTGGGTAGAGGATTTCAGTATGATTTTTACCTCGTGATTTATTATTTCCATTTCGATAAAGTATTTCGTATTTATTTAATTAAAATTGTGTCAGAAACAGGATCGTACGAATACAGTGGCTTGCCTAGCTACCACGAGTAGGCGCCATCACGATCCCGATATTGGGGGAAAAATCCGGGTCGTGACAAGTTGGTATCAGAGCTCTAGGTTACATAGGTCTCACCACTCACGAACAAGCTTAGTAGAGTTTGAGAGGTAGGTACGGAGACGTCCGTACTTGTCCTTCAGAGTCTATTGAGTTAGGAAAAAGTCTCTCATTTGTTCTTTCTTGTCGTGCTACTTGATCCTCAATTGCTGATTGAATTTCTATTCTGTCCTTTCGCAGATGGTAAGGACACGCACTTCTTCGTCCGCTGACCAGCAGCCTGAGCCCCAGACAGCTCCTGTGAGGGGCAGGGGTCGAGGCCGTATCAGAGGCCGTGGTAGGGGTAGAGCTCAGCCCCAGGCAGCTACCCCGGAGGTGGAGCCCCATATTGAGATTGACGAGGAGGTTCCGATTCCAGCAGCTCCAGTGGGCCCAGCTCAGGTCCCAGGAGAGGCTTTAATTACCCCAGATCTCCGGGATGCCTTGATCAGAATAGCGGGATTCATGGACAGCATTGCCAGAGCGGGCTTATTATCAGTTGCACCAGCCGCTTCTCAGGCTGGAGGAGGGGCCCAGACTCCTATTGCTCGTACTCCGGAGCCAGTAGTTCCTCAGCCTCAGGCACCAGTGGTTCAGCCAGCTGTGGCCACTCAGTCGAGTACCACGGCTCATGCCGGAGATGGAGCGGCCATGACTTCTGATTCCTTATGGAGACTTGATCGGTTCTCCAAGCTGTTTACCACTACTTTCAGCGGTGCCACATCAGAGGATCCTCAGGATTTCTTATTCAGTTGCCATGAGATTCTCAAGACTATGGGGATCGTGGAGACAAATGGAGTTGACTTCTGTACATTCAAACTTGCAGGATCCGCCAAGACTTGGTGGAGAGATTATTGCCTGACTCGACCAGCAGGGTCCCCAGCTCTATCATGGGACCAATTTGCGGAACTATTTATGGAGAAGTTTCTCCCTGCTACTCAGCGGGATGTACTTCGGAGGCAGTTTGAGCATCTCCATCAGGGCACTATGACAGTTACACAGTATGAGACGAAATTTGTCGATTTGGCTCGTCATGTAGTGGTGATACTTCCCACGGAGCGGGAGAGGGTCCGCAGGTTTATAGATGGGCTTAATCAGCCGATTAGACTCCAGATGGCTATGGGCGTGGGAAGTGACATATCATTTCAGGAGGCAGCCAATGCGGCACGCAGAGTTGAGATGGCTCTTGCTAGGGAGGCGGTTATTCTTTAGATAAGAGGCCTCGTCATTCAGGCAGGTTTGGTGGTTCTTCCTCTGGTGGCAGAGAATCCTTTGATAGAGGCCAGTCCTCCAGGCCTTTTCATTCAGCCCTTCAGGCTTCACAGGGTGGATCGGGTGATCGTGGTTCTCGGGGGTATTATTCAGACCAGTCTCCTATTAGTGCTCAGCCTCTTCAGAGCGTTCGTGGAGGCCATTCAGGTCGTCAGGGCCAGCAGCCCTATCAGTCTAAGAGTTGCTACGGTTGTGGCGACCCAGGTCATTTTATCAGGAATTGCCCTCTAGCAGCGGGCAACTCTCAGCAGCGAGGTCCTCGTCCTATGATTCGGGCCCCAGCTGACCCTCAGCCTGCCCAGCCAGCCAGAGGCGGGGGTAGAGATTATAGAGGTGGAGGTCGAGACCGTAGAGGTGGAGACCGGCCAGCGAGAGGTAGAGGTCAGCCAGTTGATGGTCGTCCTAGAGACGCAGCTCAGAGGGGAGGTGCAGATCCCCGATTCTATGCTTTACCAGCCAGGCCAGAGGTAGAGGCATCAGATGCTGTGATTACAGGTACTATTCTTGTGTGTGACAGAGGTGCTTCAGTATTATTTGACCCTGGATCTACCTATTCCTATGTGTCTTCCTACTTCGCACCGTATTTGGTTGTGCCCAGCTATGCTCTGGATATTCCAGTTTATGTGGCTACGCCAGTGGGTGACTCTATTGTAGTCGATCGGGTGCATCGTTCGTGCGTAGTTATATTTGGGGGTCTTGAGACCCGTGTTGATCTGTTGCTCTTGGATATGGTAGATTTTGATGTCATATTGGGGATGGACTGGTTGTCCCCATACCATGCTATTCTTGATTGTCATGCTAAGACCGTCACCTTAGCCTTGCCAGAATCACCCCGATTAGAGTGGAAGGGTACCTCAAGCCACTCTGTTCGCATTGTTATTTCTTATGTTAAGGCTCGACGTATGGTCGAGAAGGGGTGTTTAGCTTATTTGGCTTATGTTCGTGATTCCAGTGCAGAAGTTCCTTCCATTGATTCAGTCCCTATTGCACGGGAGTTTCCTGAGGTTTTTCCTTCAGACCTGCCGGGCATGCCACCCGACAGGGATATTGACTTCTGTATTGATTTGGCACCGGGCACTCAGCCCATCTCTATTCCACCCTATCGTATGGCCCCGCCGGAGTTAAAGGAGTTGAAGGATCAGTTGCAGGACCTTCTTGAGAAGGGTTTTATCAGGCCCAGTGTTTCCCCCTGGGGGGCACCCGTATTATTTGTAAAGAAGAAGGATGGCTCGATGCGGATGTGTATTGATTACCGGCAGTTAAACAAGGTAACTATCAAAAATAAATATCCACTGTCGAGGATTGATGATTTGTTTGATCAGCTCCAGGGAGCGAGGGTATTCTCTAAGATAGACTTGAGGTCAGGCTACCATCAGCTGAAGATCAGGGCGGCTGACATTCCTAAGACAGACCTTTCGCTCTAGATATGGGCATTATGAGTTCTTGGTCATGTCCTTCGGGTTGACCAATGCCCCAGCAGCATTCATGGAGTTGATGAATCGGGTATTCAGGCCTTACTTAGATCCGTTCGTGATAGTCTTCATAGATGACATCCTGGTGTATTCCCGCAGCCAGGAAGAGCACGAGCAGCACCTCAAAGTGGTTCTTCAGACTCTAAAGGATAATCAACTATATGCCAAATTTTCAAAATGTGAGTTCAGGTTGAGTTCGGTGGCATTTTTGGGCCACATTGTATCAGTGGAAGGTATTCAGGTGGACCCAAAGAAGATTGAGGCAGTCCAGAATTGGCCTCGACCAGCTTCAGTGACTGAGATACGGAGTTTCTTGGGATTAGCAGGTTACTACCGTCGTTTTGTAGAGGGGTTTTCTTCTATTGCGGCCCCGATGACCAGGTTGACCCAGAAGGGTGTCCAGTTTCAGTGGTCAGAGGAGTGTGAGGCGAGCTTTCAGAAGCTCAAGACGGCCTTGACCACCGCACCGGTGTTGGTACTACCTACAGGTACAGGGCCTTATACAGTTTATTGTGACGCATCTCGTACAGGGCTTGGAGCGGTATTGATGCAGGATGGTAAGGTTATCGCTTATGCTTTGAGGCAGTTAAATATACATGAGAAGAATTATCCAGTTCATGATCTTGAGTTAGCAGCAATGGTTCATGCCTTAAAAATCTGGAGGCATTATCTTTATGGTGTGACATGTGAGGTGTACACTGATCACAAAAGCCTACAGTACTTGTTCAAACAGAAGGAGTTGAATCTACGACAGCGGAGATGGTTAGAGTTGCTAAAAGACTATGATGTTACTATATTATATCACCCGGGTAAGGCCAATGTGGTGGCCGATGCATTGAGTAGAAAGTATGCCAGCATGGGTAGTCTTGCATATATTCCGGTCAATCAGAGACCATTAGCTCTAGATGTCCAGGCCTTAGCCAACCGGTTCGTGAGATTAGACATTTCTGAGCCTAGCAGAGTGCTAGCCTGCACGGTCGCTCGTTCTTCCTTATTGGAGCGTATCCGTGAGAGGCAATTTGATGATCCTCATTTGCGTGAGTTGAGAGATACAGTACAGCGGGGAGGTGCCACTCAGGTAAATCTAGATGATGATGGGGTATTGAAATTGCAGGGTCGAGTTTGTGTGCCCAATGTCGAAGGAATTCGAGAGTTGATCTTAGCAGAGGCCCACAGTTCGCGGTATTCTATTCACCCAGGCGCCGCGAAGATGTACCAGGACTTACGGCAACACTATTGGTGGCGCGGAATGAAGAAAGATATCGTTGCGTATGTCGCTCGGTGTCTAAATTGTCAGCAGGTGAAATATGAGCACCAGAGACCTGGTGGTGTATTCCAGAGGATTGAAATTCCCGAGTGGAAATGGGAGCGGATCACTATGGACTTCGTTACCGGACTTCCTTTGACTCGGAGGAAATTTGATGCTATTTGGGTCATTGTTGATAGGCTGACCAAGTCAGCACACTTTATTCCAGTATCTGTCTCCTACTCGTCGGAGAGGTTAGCGGAGGTTTACATTAGGGAGATTGTTCGTCTCCATGGGGTGCCGGTATCTATTATCTCTGATCGGGGTACGCAGTTTACCTCGCGGTTCTGGAGAGCGGTCCAGCGGGAGTTAGGCACTCAGGTTCAGCTGAGTACAGCCTTTCATCCTCAGACGGATGGCCAGTCCGAGAGGACTGTTCAGATTCTAGAGGACATGCTTCGAGCTCGTGTTATTGATTTTGGAGGGTCGTGGGACCAGTTTCTGCCATTAGCAGAGTTCGCCTACAATAACAGCTATCAGTCCAACATCTAGATGGCCCCGTATGAGGCACTGTATGGTAGGCGGTGTCGATCTCCAGTCGGATGGTTTGAACCGGGAGAGGCTCGGTTGTTGGGTACGAACTTAGTTCAGGAGGCCTTAGATAAGGTCAAGACTATTCAGGAGAGATTGCGTTCAGCTCGGTCTAGGCAAAAGACTTATGCGGATCGTAAGGTTCGAGATGTAGATTTCATGGTTGGTGAACGAGTATTGCTCCGAGTGTCGCCTATGAAGGGCATGATGAGGTTTGGGAAGAAGGGCAAGCTTAGCCCTAGGTATATTGGCCCATTTGAGATTTTAGACAGAGTGGGAGGGGTGGCTTACAGGTTAGCTTTGCCGCCTAGCTTATCAGCCGTGCATCCAGTTTTTCATGTATCTATGCTTCGGAGATACCACGGCGATCCCACACATGTGTTAGACTTCAGTACTGTCCAATTGGACAATGATCTATCCTACGAGGAGGAGCCGGTGGCTATTCTAGATCGGCAGGTTCGACAGCTGAGGTCGAAGAGTTATCCTTCTGTACGTGTTCAGTGGAGAGGTCAGCCTCCTGAGGCATCGACCTGGGAGTCCGAGTCTGATATGCGGAGCCGTTACCCACACTTGTTTCCTGACTCGGTACTTCTTTCTTTTGTCCGTTCGAGGACGAACGGTTGTTTTAGAGGTGGAGATTGTGACGACCCAAAGGGTCCTCACTTATTTTATTAATAATTTCGAGCTTCTGAGGCCTTGAAAACCTCATTATATGTTGCCTCGATTTACGTGCACGGTCCGAGCATGTAGCCGGAAAGATTTTGTGATAGAAAATATGAATTCTATGAGAAAATTTGGATAAAAATGATATTAATATTGATATGGTTGACTTCGGTCAACATTTTTGGTAAACGGATCCGGACCCGAGATTGGATGGTCCCGAGAGGTCCGTTGAAAAATATGGGACTTGGACATGTGTCCGGAGTCGAATTCTGAGGCCTAGAGCCCAAGTTATGAATTTTTATGTGAAATTGTTTTTGATGCAATTATTAAAGGAAATAAATTGATAGACATTGGTATCGGGCTCGTATTTTGGTTCCGACGCCTGGTACAAGTCTTAATTATTATATATGTGATTTCTGTAAAGTTTGGTGACATTTGGATGTCGTTTGAGATGTTTTGGACCTTGAGTTCCAAGTTAAGAAGTTTTGAAAATCAAAAGTATGAAAATCATGAGTTTGAGGCTCGATTTGATTAAAACGAAGTGATATTGGCGATATGATCGCACGAACAAGTCCATAATGTGTTTTTGAGGTTGTGTACATGTTTGGTTTGGAGCCGGGGGGCTCGGGTAAAGATTTGATAGGCCGTTGGATGAAATTCTGAATTTTGAACTGCTGGTTTTTTTCACCCAGTTGTTGGCTTCGCAATTGCGAAGAATTTCTCGCAATTGCGAAGGGGACAGTGTAAGGCAAGGCTCGCAAATGCGAACCTTGATCGCAAATGCGAAGCCAGCCTTGTTCGCAAATGCGAACAATTGTTCGCATTTGCGAAGGTCCCCAGTGCTGCTGCCTTGGTTCGCAAATGCGAACCATTGTTCGCAAATGCGAACGTCCCAGTGACTGCCTTGGTTCGCAAATGCGAACCATTGTTCGCAAATGCGAACAATGCCTTGTGCAGCATGTGTTCGCAAATGCGAACATTAGTTCGCAAATGCGAACTGTTCGCAAATGCGAACAAATGTTCGCAAATGCGAACTTTACACCCTTAGCTTATTTTTCAAAATCCAGAAATTGGTCGGGGTTCGCAATTGCGAACCCATGTTCGCAAATGCGAACACAGAGACCTGAAAAACACGGATTTGAGTCATTTCTTCACATTTTTACAAAACCAAAACACCCATTTGCGATTCTTCAAGGATTTCTTCTTCATCAAATCGATTGTAAGTCACTTTTTACTTAATTCTTTCAATTCCTAACATCATTAAACATGTTTTTCATTAGAAATCAAATGTTTTCATGGTAAAATTCTTGTTTTTGTTAGAAAATAGGGTTTTTCATAAATTTGGGAATTGGACCTCGAATTGAGGTCCGATTTTGAAACAAATTATATACATGAACTCGTGGGGGGATGGGTAACCGGATTTTGGTCCTAACCCCGAATTCCGACCATGTGGGCCCGGGGTTGAAATTTACTATTCATGGCAGAATGTTGTAAAAGTGTTATTTGGTATTAAGAATTAGTTTGTGGAGTAGAATTGATGATATTAAATCAATTGTGTATAGATACGGTCGAATTGGAGCCAAATTGAAAGAAAAGACATATCCACGGATTGAATTGTTCATAAGCACTCGAGGTAAGTGTTTGTTCTATCCTAGCTTGAGGGAATAGGATTATGTGTTATGTGTTATGTGATCGAGTGCGGTGTATGGGCTGTGGTGACGAGCATCCATACACCGGCGTCTAGTATGACCGTGAGTCGTTGGAAAATGATATTTTGAGATATATTACATGTGAATCGTTATTGTTCTCCCTTGTTGGGACTTGTTGTGAAGATAATTATTGATTGCCCTTGATGGGACGATTTATGAATTGTTGTTTCTTTCTCTGCCCTTAACTGTGATTGTTATGTGGGTGAGGAAGAGAGATAATGCACGAAGGGTGATGTCGTGCCATGTTTATTATTGATTATGCACGAAGGATCATGCCGTGCCATGTTTATTATTGATTATGCACGAAGGATCATGCCGTGCCATGTTTATTATTGATTATGCACGAAGGATCATGCCGTGCCATGTTTATTATTGATTATGCACGAAGGATCATGCCGTGCCATGTTTATTATTGATTATGCACGAAGGATCATGCCGTGCCATGTTTATTATTGATTATGCACGAAGGATCATGTCGTGCCCTATTATTGAACCATGTACGAAGGATCATGCCGTACTATGGATGTGAGGATGAGAGTAAAAGCACGAAGGGTGATGCCGTGCAACTGTTTGCTATTCCTTGAATTGATATTATTTGTGTTTACATTACACATTGTTTTTCCTTGTGAAATTATTAACTGTGGTTAATTGTTGAATTCTTTAAGATGTTCCTTATTGTGTTAATACTTGATTATTTCTTGTTATTTTGTGGTACATATATATATATTGAATTGCACAGGTTTATGTGGGTGTCTGGTCCTAGGCTTGTCACTACTTCGCCGGGATAGGCCAGGCACTTACCAGAGCACATGGGGTCGGTTGTGCTGATGCTACACTTCTGTGCGTTTTTGCACAGGTCCAGGTTACGATCGGGAGCAGCAGCAGCAGCAGCAGTAAATAGATTGCGTGGGAGTTGATTACATTTGAGACCGAGGTAGCTTGCAGACGTTCGCAGGCCCGGCGTCTCTTTCTCTATTTATGTTTATAGCTGTAGTCTCATTATTCCGAGACGAACGGAATTATGTTATATTTTCTTCAGACTTTTATGTGTAGTATTCCATAGTAGTTTGTGAGTTGGTGACTCCAAGTCTTGGGTAGAGGATTTCAGTATGATTTTTACAGTGTGATTTATCATTTTCATTTCGATAAAGTATTCCGCATTTATTTAATTAAAATTATGTCAGAAACAGGATCGTACGAATTCAGTGGCTTGCCTAGCTACCACGAGTAGGCGCCATCACGATCCCGATATTGGGGGAAAAAATCCGGGTCGTGACACCTTTGATCTCAAATAATCAATAGTGATAATTCTACTAGAAAGTAGTTGTCTAACGGTATTATGTCTTCGTCGTATATGATGAGAATTTCCGTTATACATAACGCTCCCTGCCCGTCCTATTGCAGCCTCACTATCGCAATGTATGCAAATAGGAGCCAAAGGTTTTGGCCGGAACGGAATGTCTTCTAAAAAATTCCGAAGCCATTCAGCTTCTTCACCGGCTTTATCCAATGCTATAAACTCCGATTCCATTGTAGAGCGAGCAATACACGTCTGTTTAGAAGACTTCCAAGATACTGCTCCTCCACCAACAGTAAACACATATCCACTTGTGGACTTTGTTTCTATTGAGCCGGTTATCCAATTTGCATCACTATATCCTTCGATAACTGCAGGATATTTATTGTAGTGCAAAGCGTAGTCTTGAGTATACTCCAAGTATCCTAGAACTCGTTTCATTGCCACCCAGTGATGTTTGTTGGGATTACTTGTGAATCGACTAAGTTTACTTATCGCACAAGCTATATCAGGTCGTGTACAGTTCATGATGTACATTAAGCTTCCCAACACACGAGCATACTCCAATTGAGATGTACTTTCACATTTATTCTTCATAAGATGATGGTTTAAGTCAATTGGAGTCCTTGCACTTCTAAATTCCAAATGTTTGAATTTTTCAAGTACCATTTTCACATAATGTGATTGAGACAAAGCTAGACCTTGAGGAGTCCTTTGGATTTTAATTCCTAGAATTATATCGGCAACTCCTAAGTCTTTCATATCAAACTTACTAGCAAGCATGCGCTTAGTACTTTGAATGTCGGCAACGTCTTTGCTTATTATTAGCATATCATCAACATATAAGCAAACAATGACTCTATGATTTGGAACGTTTTTAAGGTAAACACATTTATCACATTCACTAATATTAAATCCATTTGACAACATTGTTTGATCAAATTTCGCATGCCATTGCTTGGGTGCTTGTTTTAGTCCATAAAGGGACTTAACAAGTCGACACACCTTCTTTTCTTTTCCCGGAACCACAAACCCCTCGGGTTGGTCCATGTAGATTTCTTCCTCTAAATCACCATTTAAGAAGGCTGTTTTCACATCCATTTGATGGATTTGAAGATCATACAAGGCGACTAATGCGATTAGCATCCGAATGGATGTAATTCTTGTTACCGGTGAGTATGTGTCAAAATAGTCAAGACCTTCTCGTTGTCTAAATCCTTTGACGACAAGTCTTGCCTTGTATTTGTCAATAGTACCATCTTCTTTCATTTTCTTCTTGAAAATCCATTTAGAACCCAACATTTTGTTACCTGGAGGAAGATCAACCAATTCCCAAGTATGGTTGCTCAATATGGATTCTATTTCACTATTGACAGCTTCTTTCCAATATTGTGCCTCTGAGGAAGACATTGCTTCCTTGAAGGTACGAGGCTCATTTTCTAACAGAAAAGTCAAAAAATCCGGACCGAATGAAGTAGATGTCCTTTGACGTTTACTTCTTCTCGAATTTTCTTCATTAAGCATACCATATGTTATTTCCTCCCGAAGTCGTTTTGACTTTTGGCAGGTCACTTCACTTTCCTTTTTATACGGATAAATAGTTTCAAAGAATTCAGCATTATCTGATTCTATAATCGTATTAATGTGAATCTCAGGATTTTCTGATTTATGAACCAGAAAACGATATGCCTTGCTATTGGTTAAATATCCAATAAATACACAATCAACCGTTTTTGGACCTATCTTAACCCTTTTAGGTTTAGGAACTTGTACCTTAGCTAAACACCCCCACACTTTGAAGTATTTCAAGCTAGGCTTCCTTCCTATCCACTTTTCATAAGGAATGGATTGTGTTTTACTATGAGGTACACGGTTGATTATCCGGTTAGCTGTAAGTATAGCTTCCCCCACAAGTTCTATGGTAAGCCAGAACTTATTAGCAATGCATTCATCATCTCCTTCAACGTTCGATTCTTCCTCTCCGCAATTTCATTAGATTGTGGAGAGTAAGGGGCAGTTGTTTGGTGAATAATGCCATTTTTCAAACATATTTCTTCAAAAGGAGATTCATATTCGCCACCCCTATCACTTCTTATCATTTTGATCTTTTTGTTTAGTTGCGTTTCAACTTCACTCTTGTATTGCTTGAAAGCATCAATTGCCTCATCTTTACTATTAAGTAAATAAACATAGCAGTATCTCGTGCTATCGTCAATAAAAGTAATAAAATACTTTTTTCCACCGCGACATGGTGTTGACTTAATGTCGCAAATATCCGTGTGAATTAAGTCTAAAGGACTTGAATTCCTTTCAACGGACTTATAAGGATGCTTAGCATACTTTGATTCCACACATATTTGACATTACGAATTAATGCAATCAAATTTTGGCAATACTTCTAGATTTAGCATCTTTCGCAATGTTTTGAAGTTTACGTGACGTAAACGCGCATGCCATAAAGTGTTTGACTCAAGCAAGTAAGAAGAAGCATTCACTTTATTGATTGGAACTGCTATTACATTTAGCTTGAAAAGGCCCTCACTTAGGTAACCTTTTCCAACATACAAATCGTTCTTACTAATTACAACACTATTAGAAACAAAAATACATTTGAATCCATTCTTGACAAGAAGTGAGGTAGACACAAGATTCTTGCGAATTTCTGGAACATGGAGGACTTGGTTTAGAGTCACTATTTTTCCAGACGTCATCTTCAACGCAATCTTGCCAACTCCTTCAATTTTGGCCGTAGATGAATTTCCCATGAATATAGTCTCGTCGGGACCTGTGGGGACATAAGAAGAAAATAATTCCTTGTTAGCACAAACATGGCGGGTGGCTCCAAAATCTATTCACCATTCTTTCGGATTTCCTACCAAGTTGCTTTCAGACAACATGGCATACAATTCTTCCATTTCATCTTCAACCATGTTGGTTTGATTCTTTTTCTTCCTATCATTCTTTGGCGCACGACAATCTGCCGCCTTATGCCCAATTTTTCCACAGTTGTGGCAATTACCCTTGAACTTCTTCTTGCTTGGGTAATTCTTTGGTCCAGAAGCTTTCTTCCTCTTCTTATTTTGTGGAGCCTCCTCAACATTGTTTGCCCCCACAATCGTCGAGTTTCCACGTGACTTCTTTTCAGCATTTTTGTTGTCTTCTTCTATCCTCAAACGAACAATCAAGTCTTCTAGAGTCATCTCCTTCCGTTTGTGTTTAAGATAATTCTTAAAATCCTTCCACAACGAAGGTAGCTTCTCAATGAAAGCAACAACTTGAAAGGCCTCATTAGTGACCATACCTTCAATAACAAATTCAGAGTTAATAATAAGATATATCTTATTAATAGAATTATTGATTTGGGTCATACCTTCAGCAAGGAGGTCATGTACAAGGAGGTCATGTACAATGACTTGTAGTTCTTGGACTTGTGTTATGACCGACCTAGTGTCAATCATCTTGAAATCCAGGAACCTTGCAGCCACGAACTTCTTAAGTCCCGCATCCTCGGTCTTGTACTTTTTCTCAAGCGCATTCCATAACGCTTTTGAAGTTTCCATGACACTATAGACATTGTACAAACCATCTTCCAAACAACTCAAAATTTAATTTTTGCATAAGAAATCAGAATGTTTCCATGCTTCAGTTACAACAAGTCGTTCATTGTCCGGAGTATCCTCAGCCATGACCGGAGGATCCTCCTTGATAAAACGTTGCAAACTCAACGTAGTAAGATAGAAGAGCATCTTCATTTGCCAGCGTTTGAAGTCAATACCGGAAAATTTTTCGGGTTTTTCTGCCGGTGCCATAGCATGGGCCGGAGTAGAACGGCTTGACGATGCAGCCACACTCGTCATAGTAGCACCCGTTCCCGCAACATTTCCATTAGTTTGGTTTTCATTCGTCATATTTCTGTAAAGTCAAAAACAATACAGAACTTTATTAAATCAATGAAGTTTTTATATCTTCAAACTGAATACCAAACCAAACATACAACACGTAACAATGGTGAAGTTTTTATATACTTCAAACTCGTACGTTTATTATTCCGGCAAAGTTTTTATGTACTTTAAATCGGAGAGAAACAATTAATGGAGTAGAAAGCAACAAGGTTTTAGTCTCCAAATTAATGCAAAAACAATGCCGAAAAAAAAATAGATTTAACTTGCTGTAGAAATTAACACTATAAAATTAAATTAAATTGCTACTGCTATCCAAAATAACATAGCACACTGAAACGTTGTGAACTGAAGCTAACACTAATACTAAAAGTGTCTCTTAAACAATTGTAAAGTTTTAACCAATCAGAATTAAGAAACAATTGAAACAGCAGTAAATGATTTTTGTTCCTTTTCCTTTACTCTTAAACAAAACAAATTTCAAGGAACAATAAAATATAAAAGGGGCAGTAAATAATGTTTCTCTTTGCGACAGTACTATTCTTTTACAATTGACGTTAACTTTGAGAAGACGCAACGATCAGCCGCATCGTTTGGTTCAAAATTTTGTTTATCCTTTTGTTCTCAAGTTCTAGCAAATACACGTTAAGACAAACATAATAAACAGTAAAATTTCTTAAGATGTTAGGCAACGTGTATTATCAAAATCAACACTGTTTAAAAAAAATAAGAAGAAGAAGAAATAGAATATATAATTCCGAGTTCACAATTTGCTTGTGTGTCCTTAAGGAATTTTAATCCCCTCACAGTTGCCAAGGTAATGGATTAAATCCTCCCAGGATAAAACGGAATAACCTTCCTGCGACAGTGGCAATACAAGAAGCAGGACACCAACGAACTCAAAGAGCGGAGCGAATCACACTTACGGTTTTCAAGGAACAAGAAAGCTCAAGAATTTTTGGATTAATGAACTTGCACAGAGAGTGAAAGTAATTTTTTGGTTTCTGAATTTCTAGAATGGAAGTCATGCCTGAATTTATAGGCAATTGTTGGCTTTGTGAAAAGGTATGGCGCCTCTTCATGGTGTCTGTTCATTGTGAACAGACACCTGATAGGAAGATACGTTCTTTCAACGTTATTTATTAAACTGGGCCAACTAGTTTAACCAAATAAACCGGGCCAAATTTTGAAGCCCAATCCAGTCCATTTAATTTGCCACCATTACCCAATTCACACTACTCATCTTTAAAGCTCAATGGCTTAAAAGTCCAACAAGTATATAATACATCTGAATACATAAATTATGTTAATTAAAAAATATATGAATACATTCATGGCATATAACGAGACAGTGAATACAATAAAATACATAGAATACAGCGGGATATATTGAAATACAATGGAAAAAAAAATGATGAATGCAATAAAATATATATGGAATATAGCGATATACATTGAATTACAATGGAAAACAAAGACAATGAATATAATGAAATACATGAAAATATAACATGATACGTTAGAAATACATTGAAATATATTAACTCAAAATCAAGTTGCTTAGCCCCAAACTTCGTCGTCTTTGTTCAAGAACAAACCATAATTTCCGACGAATCTGCCGTCGAGCAAAACTCTCAACTCTTTCGCCTTTCTCTCTCTTTTATCAATGAACGTTCTCTTTGTGTTATTGGCATAACCTACGATTGAAACTTCGACGTAAACATCCACCGTAGAGAAGTAATTGACATTTTTTATGCCTACGGCGGAGATCACAATGACATCAAACGAACGCCACTCCATTATTAAATTCTTGATATTACATCTAATGTTTCAATAGATTTAGGAAAGGCAGGGAATTGATTAAAAAAACTTTTTTCCTTATTTTTTTCTTGTGGTTTAGATGAATTTTTATGGTTGATATAACTAAGTTTTTGTTATTACACTGTATTTGTAAAATAATTCTGGAAATATAAATAAATACAAATAAAAATGTGCATAAACAGAAATGAAGAAACCAATTCGAGCCCACTGAATTCACAGTGTTTCCTTAAGGAATTTAATCCCCTCCTAATACCCAATGTTATGGATTATTTCCTCCCAGGATAGAACAAATTACACACTGGTGTAGTGGTACTTCAAACCCCAATGTTTCAGCGAACACAAAGTTCGGTAGCAAATCACACTTACTTTTTGCTTTGATTGATGCTAAAAGTATACAGAAGAAAGGAGGAGAAACTCAGAAATTCGTAGTAAAATTCTGAGCAGAATAGTGTTGTATTATAGCCAAAAGTTGGGCTGAAATCTAAAGAGTCTCTTCAGAATGGTTGTTTCTGCAAAACTGCCACAGCATAAATGCCATTGCATAAATTGTAAGTGTGGGAAGATGTAACGACCCGACCGGTCATTTTAGAAAATTACGCCCCAATCCCTAATTTAACTGTTCCCCTAAGTTCATTTCTGCTATTGTGGTTTGCCGGGAGAGTCGGTTCTGAAATTTGGAGCATTTTGGGACACTTAGTCCCTGAATGAGAGCTTTAAAGCTAGAAAATGGTCCATAGCCGGAACAGTGTTAAGGCGATCTCGGAACGGAAATTCGATGGTTCCATTAGCTCCGTTAGGTGATTTCGGGTTTACGAGCGCGTTCGGAATGTATTTTGGAGGTCCGTAGCTCAATTAGGCTTGAAATGCCGAAGGTTGAAATTTTGGCGAATCCGAACGATAGGTGAGATTTTGATCCGGGGTCGGAATGGAATTCCGACAATTTCTGTAGCTTCGTTATGTGAATTTGGATATGTCCGCAAAGTTTGAGGTCATTCGGACGTCGTTTGGTCGGGTTTTAGATCGAATGTGCAATTCGGAAAGTTTTAAGAAATTTAGGCTTGAATTCGATGTGAATTATGGGTTTTGATGTTGTTAGACGTGTTTTTATGATTTGAACGTGTTCATATCGTGTTTTGGAGTATGTTGGTGGTTTTCGTTGGGGTCCCGGGAGCCTCGGGATGAATTCGGGGGTCCAAACGGACCAATTTGTGCCAAAAGGCATTGTTGTTCTGCTGCAATAATCGCAGAAAAATTTTGTTCTCCGCGATCGCGGAGATGGCCATGCGATCGCGTAAGGGAGAAATCCCGAGCTCTGCGATCGCGAAGCAAAGCCTGCGATCGCGTAAGTCTGAAGGTTGGAGCATTGCGATCGCGTGAGGTTTTATGCGATCGCGTAGGGTATTTGGTCGGAAGCAGTGCGATCGCGTGTCTTGTGTTGCGATCGCGTAGGTTAATCTGGGAGCCGGACGAGTTTGTTCTTCGCGATCGCGTTCGTGTCATTGCGATCGCGTAGGGTCGCTGAGTTGTTCACTGCGATCGCGTCCAGGATCACACGATCGCGTAGAGGAAAATTAGGCCGCCCATATTTTGTGCATCGCGATCGCAAGCCCAGTGCTGCGATCGCGTAGAGTAAAATGGCCCGGCAGTGACTTTAAGTCCAGAACATTTCAGTCGCGGCCTAACACACCAAAACCGCCATTGTTGAGCTCCAAGAGAGGATTTTGAAGGGGAAACGCCGGGATATCATCGGGAAATCATCGGGGGTAAGTTTCTTGACCTTAATTCGTTGGTTTATCATGAAATCCGTGATTATTTCACTGAAATTGGGAGATTAAAGGTGGGTTTGAGCCCTAGGCCTAAATGTTAGAAAATCTCTGATTTGAGTGGGCAAATGGAGTCCGATTTTGGTAAATTTTATATGCCTAGACTCGTATTGAGATAAGGAACCCGAATATATAATTTTCGTGATTTTTCGATAAGCGTACCGAAAGTCGGGTTTTGGCAACTTGTGGGTTTTGGCGTATTTTGAGTTGTTTTGATTGGGTAATGCCTAATTGACCTATTTTGATATGATTCTATTGATTTTTATCAGATACTACACCTGTGGAGGCCGACATTCGCGGCAAGAGAGTTGTTTCATAGCGGTTTTGTACCGGAGTCGAGGTAAGTGGCTTGTCTAACCTCGTGTGGGGGAATTTTCACCCCTAGGATATTATGTGATAGTTTAAATGCCTTGTACGCGAGGTGACGGGCGTGTACATGCGTTGGTCGTTGAACACGTACTTTATTTAAAATGTTCGATGAGCGATATTCCTGTCTTTGGTTGTTAATTTGATATTTTTACCGGTAGTGGTTAGGAAAGCATGATTAGGTAGCACTTAACTGTTTAGTTGCCTAATTGCCTTATTTGAACTCCTTGATAATTATTGGCACTATTTTCGGTGAAGTTATAGTTAAGCATAATTATTCTCTTTGTGGATTCCTTTATTGGTTGTGCTTGTGGACTGCGGGTTCGATTCCCGGAGACCCAGGGCTGTGGGTTCGATTCCCAGAGACCCGGCGTGATATTGGTAGGGACTACGGGTTTGATTCCCGAGATCCTGAGTTATTGGTAGGGACTACGGGTTCGATTCCCGAGATCCTGAGTTATTGGTAGGGACTACGGGTTCGATTCCCGAGATCCTGAGTTATTGGTAGGGACTACGGGTTCGATTCCCAAGATCCTGAGTTATTGGTAGGGACTACGGGTTCGATTCCCGAGATCCTGAGTTATTGGTAGGGACTACGGGTTCGATTCCCGAGATCCCGAGTTATTGGTAGGGACTACGGGTTCGATTCCCGATATCCTGAGTTATTGGTAGAGACTATGGGTTCGATTCCCGAGATCTTGCGTTATTGGTAGGGACTACGGGTTCGATTCCCGGAGATCCTGAGTTATTGATTATTTATTGAGACATGGGCTGCGGGTTCGATTCCCGGAGACCCAGAGGTACTGTCAAGGGGATTGTGGGTTCGATTCCCATAGGTCCTGGACTTGTTTTACTGAGTTGGTCATTTGTTGTTAGTTTAAATTGTAGACGATCGCAGTAATCATCTTATTGTTGTTATTTCGGAAATTATTATTCATTTAACTGCTTATTATTGTTATTACCATTGTATTATTGTTTCTCAGTAGGGCCCTGACCTTCCTCGTCACTACTCCATCGAGGTTAGGCTTGGCACTTACCGAGTACCGCCGTGGTGTACTCATGCTACTCTTCTGCACACTTTTGTTGTGCAGATCCAGGTACATCAGGACAGGCTCATATCAGGTGATTCAGCAGCGCTTTGGGAGACCTCGAGGTATGATCTGCTACGTCCGCGGATCCGGAGGCCTTCCTTCTATTCTAGTGCTAGTAGATGTCTTTCCTTCATTCCGTTGTTAGATACTCCTTTACATAGAGCTACAATTGTATGATCTCTTTTAGTCTGTGTTACCCGTGGGATTCCGGGTCTTGGTAGTGTTTTAAACAGTGTATTTGACTGGTGTATGTGCCAAGCAGCACGGATTACATTCCTTTCATCTTATTTTCCTCTAATTCTTATTAAACGTTCATAAACTGGTATATTCCGCAACGTGTTAGGCTTACCTAGTCGTGCGGACTGGGTGCCATCACGACATGTTCACGATTGGTGAACTAGGGTCGTGACAAGTTGGTATCGGAGCTCTAGGTTCATAGGAGTCACGGGACACAGACCGGTTACTTAGAGTCTCGCTGATCGATACGGAGACGTCTGTATTTATCTACGAGGGGCTATGTAACTGTTTAGGAAACTCTTCATTTCTTTGTATTCCTTGTCGTGCGACATTTTTGGCAGCAAAAATCTAAACTATTGATTTCTATTCTCTCACAGATGGTGAGGACACGAGCTACTCGCGACGATCAGGTACCCGCGCCCCCTGTTGCCACCGTCAGAGGCCGGGGCTGAGGTAGAGGACGAGGACGCGCTCGAGGTGCAGCCACAGCACCCGCGCGCGCTGCCGCTGAGGTGCCACAGGTAGACCAGGTTGGAGCGCAGGCACCTGGTACGCCGACTACAGCTGCTACTACTCCAGCACTACAGGAGACCCTGGCCCAGTTCATGAGTATGTATACAACTTTAGCTCAGGCAGGACCGCTTCCTCTCGTCGCGGCTACATCTCGGGCCGGGGAGGGGTCCGGACTCCCGCTGCCGTTACACCGGAGCGGCGTGTGCCGGTGGGACAAGTTCCGGATGTTTTGGTTATGCCTCCTGCCGCCCCAACATAGCCCGGAGGTGGACCAGCTGCCTCTGAGGATGAGCAGCGTAGATTGGAGAGGTTCAAGAAATATGACCCTCCAGTGTTTAGTGGTTTGGCTTCAGATGATGCATTGGGTTTTCTAGAGGAGTGTCATCGTATTCTTCGTACTATGGGGATTGTGGAGACCGGCGGGGTTTCCTTCACTGCTTTTCAGTTTCGTGGGGCCGCTTATGATTGGTGGCGCACGTATGAGTTGGATAGTCCAGAATAGTCTGCTTCATTGACTTGGACGCAGTTTTCAGATCTATTTTTGAGAGAGTTTGTCCCTCAGAGCCTTAGGGATTCTTGGCGCTCAGAGTTTGAGCGGTTGCGACAGGGTTCCTTGTCAGTATCGGAGTATGCTATCAGTTTCACCCGTCTAGCCAAGCATGCACCGGCCTTAGTAGCCACGGTTCGGGAGAGAGTGCGGAGATTTATTGAGGGCCTGATTCTGCCGATCCGATCCAGCATGGCCAGAGAGTTGGAGACAGATATATCTTATCAGCAGGTGGTGAGCATCGCTAGGAGGATCGAGAGTATGCTCCCTAGAGAGCGGGGAGATAGAGAGGCCAAGAGGTCTCGTGAGTCGGGTCATTTCTCTGGTGCCCGCACTTCATCAGCCGGTCGATTTGGCAGAGGTTATTCCGGCCGACCGGTTCACTCAACATTGCCCGCAGCCGGTAGTGCTCCAGGTCTTCCAGCACCTCAGGAGCCTTATTATGCTCCCCCAGTTTCCAGTGCACCTCCTGCGCGGGGTCCTTCCAGGGGTCAGACTAGTGGGGGTGAGGCCGGTCAGTCACAGTCACCGTGTCCTCCCAGAGCTTGCTTTGGGTGCGGGGATACTCGCCATCTAGTCAGGGAGTGCCCCAGGCGTAGGAGGGGAGCCCCTCATCAGTCTTCGCAGCCTCAGCGTAGTTCTCAGGGCCAGCAGGCTATCATTCCAGCTCCAGCTGCCACTCCACCTGCCCAGCCAGCCAGGGCGGGGGTCAGAGTACTAGAGGCCGCCCTCGAGAGGGGGGACATGCCAGATTCTATGCTATTCCTGATCGCGCTGCGGCTGTTGCATCTGACTCTGTTATCACAGGTATTATTCTGGTTAGTCACAGGGAGGCATCGGTTCTATTCGACCCTGGTTCCACTTTTTCATATGTGTCTTCTTACTTTGCTTCTCATCTTGGTGTGCCTCGGGATTCTTTGAGTGCCCCCATTTATGTTTCCACTCCGGTGGGTGATTCTTTGGCTGTGGACCATGTATATCGGTCGTGTTTGATTACCATTTGTGATTTTAAGACCAGAGCGGATCTATTGCTGCTTGGGATGGTCGATTTTGATATTATTCTGGGCATGGACTGGTTGTCGCCCCATTATGCTATTCTTGATTGTCACGCCAAGACCGTGACGCCGGCTATGCCAGGCATTCCACGTATTGAGTGGAGTGGTACTCTAGATCACACCCCTAGCCGTGTTATTTCTTTTCTCAGAGCTCAGCGTATGGTTGAGAAGGGGTGTGCTGCTTATCTAGCCTATGTGCGGGACGTCAGTGTTGACACTCCCTCTATTGATTCTGTTCATGTGGTACGTGACTTTGCTGATGTATTTCCAGCTGATCTTTCGGGCATGCCGCCCGACAGAGATATTGACTTTGCTATTGACTTGTTGCCGGGCACTCAGCCCATTTCTATTCCACCGTACCGTATGGCTCCTCCCGAGTTAAAGGAGTTGAAGGATCAATTACAGGAGTTATTGGGCAAGGGTTTTATTCGACCCAGTGTTTCGCCTTGGGGTGCTCCTGTATTGTTTGTGAAGAAAAAGGACGGTTCTATGCGTATGTGTATTGACTATCGTCGGCTGAACAAGGTTACAGTGAAGAACCGGTATCATTTGCCATGTATTGATGATTTATTTGACCAGCTACAGGGCGCACATGTGTTTTCTAAGATTGATTTGCGCTCTGGGTATCACCAGCTGAAGATTCGGGAGCCAGATATCCCGAAGACTGCCTTCAGGACCCGGTATGGTCACTATGAGTTCCTCGTGATGTCTTTTGGGTCGACTAATGCCCCAGCAGCATTTATGCATTTGATGCACAGTGTGTTCAGGCCTTATCTGGACTCGTTCGTGATTGTCTTCATTGATGATATTCTAGTATATTCTCGGAGCCGGGAAGAGCACGAGCGGCATTTGAGGATAGTGCTTCAGATTCTGAGGGAGAAGCAGCTTTATGCCAAGTTCTCTAAATGTGAATTCTGGTTGAGTTCGGTAGCATTTTTGGGCCATGTGGTGTCGAGTGATGGTATTCGAGTAGATCCGAGGAAGGTGGAGGCCATGCAGAGTTGGCCCAGACCCTCCTCCGCTACTGAGATTCGCAGTTTCCTTGGTTTGGCGGGCTATTACCGTCGTTTTGTGGAGGGGTTCTCTTCGATTGCAGCACCTATGACTAGATTGACCCAAAAGGGTACCCGTTTTCAGTGGACAGACGAGTGTGAGGCGAGCTTTCAGAAGCTCAAGACAGCTTTGACTTCGGCCCCTATATTGTTGTTGCCTACAGGTTCGGGGTCCTATACTGTATATTGTGATGCCTCACGAGTTGGACTCGGTACGGTATTGATGCAGGATGGTAGGGTGATTGCCTACGCGTCGAGACAACTGAAGGTGCATGAGAAGAATTACCTTGTTCATGATTTGGAGCTAGCTGCCATTGTTCACGCCTTGAAAATTTGGCGTCATTATTTATATGGGGTTCCTTGTGAGATCTACACCGATCACCGGAGCTTGCAGCACTTGCTTAAGCAGAAGGACCTGAATATGCGTCAGAGGAGATGGTTGGAACTACTGAAGGACTATGATATTACTATTCTCTATCATCCGGGCAAGGCTAATGTGGTTGCTGATGCCTTGAGTCGTCGGGCAGAGAGTTTGGGGAGTTTAGCATATCTACCGGCTTCGGAGAGGCCTATGGCGATGGATGTTCAGGCTTTGGCCAGGCAGTTTGTTAGACTGGATCTTTCGGAGCCCAGCCGGGTCCTAGCTTGTATGGTTTCTCGGTCTTCTCTATTTAACCGCATCAGGGAGCGTCAGTTCGACGACCCTCATTTGCTTGTCCTTCAGGATAGAGTTCGGCTTGGTGATGCTCGAGATGTTACCATCGGGGATGATGGAGTCATGAGGATGCAGGGGCGTATCTGTGTGCCCAATGTAGATGATCTTCGAGAGCGGATTCTAGCAGAGGCCCATAGTTCGCGGTATTCCATCCATCCGGGTGCCGCAAAGATGTATCAGGACTTGAAACAGCATTACCTGGTGGAGGCGGATGAAGAGGGATATAGTTGATTATGTTTCTAGATGCCTCAACCGCCAGCAGGTGAAGTATGAGCATCAGCGTCCGGGTGGATTGATGCAGCAGATTGAGATTCCCGAGTGGAAATGGGAGCGCATCACCATGGACTTTGTATCTGGACTTCCACGGACGGTTAGGAAGTTTGATTCCATTTGGGTTATTGTGGATCGGCTGACCAAGTCCGCCCATTTCATACCTGTGAGCACTACTTATTCATCGGAACGACTGGCGGAGATCTATATCAGGGAGATAGTTCGGCTGCATGGTATTCCAGTTTCCATCATTTCAGACAGAGGCACTCAGTTTACTTCACGGTTCTGGAGAGCCGTGCAGTAGGAGTTAGGTACTCGGGTGGAGCCGAGCACGGCATTTCACCCCCAGATGAATGGACAATCTAACCGCACTATTCAGATTTTGGAGGATATGCTCCGTGCATGCGTAATTGAGTTTGGAGGTTCATGGGATCACTTCCTGCCGCTGGCGGAGTTTGCTTATAACAACATCTACCAGTCTAGTATTCAGATGGCACCGTACGAGGCCCTATATGGTAGGAGGTGCGGGTCTCCCGTGGGTTGGTTTGAGCCGGGCGAGGCCAGGTTGCTAGGTACTGATATGGTTCAGGAGGCTATGGACAAGGTCAAGGTGATTCAGGACAGACTTCGTGCAGCCCAGTCTAGAGAGAAGAGTTATGCGGACAAGAAGGTTCGCGATGTGGCTTTTATGGTTGGTGAGCGGGTTCTGCTTCGAGTCTCGCCCATGAAGGGCGTTATGAGGTTTGGGAAGAAAGGAAAGCCGAGTCCTAGGTTTATTGGCCCTTTTGAGATTTTGAGGCGTGTTGGGGAGGCTCCTTATGAGTTGGCCTTACCTCCCAGTCTAGCCGGAGTTCATCCCGTATTTCATGTCTATATGCTCTGGAGATACCTCGGTGACCCGTCGCATGTGTTGGATTTCACTTCTGTTCAGCTAGACAACGATCTGTCTTATGTTGAGGAGCCAGTAGCCATTCTAGACAGGCAGGTCAGAAAGCTAAGGTCGAAGAACATCGCTTCGGTAAAGGTTCAGTGGCGGGGCCAGCCGGTCGAGGAGGCGACTTGGGAGACCGAGCAGGATATGCGCAGCCAGTACCCTCATCTTTTCACTACTCCGGGTATGTTTTCTATGCTCGTTCGAGGACGAACGAATCTTTAAGTGTGGGAAGATGTAACGACCCGACCGGTCGTTTTAGAAAATTACGCCCCAATCCCTAATTTAACTGTTCCCCTAAGTTCATTTCTGCTATTGTGGGTTGCCGGGAGAGTCGGTTCTGAAAATTTGAGCATTTTGGGACACTTAGTCCCTAAATAAGAGCTTTAAAGCTAGAAAATGGTCCGTAGCTGGAACAGTGTTAAGACGATCTCACAACGGAAATCCGATGGTTCCATTAGCTTCGTTAGGTGATTTCGGGGTTAGGAGCGCATTCGGAATGTATTTTGGAGGTCCGTAGCTCAATTAGGCTTGAAATGCCGAAGGTTGAAATTTTGGCGAATCCGAACGATAGGTGAGATTTTGATCCGGGGGTCGGAATGGAATTCCGACAATTTCGTAGCTTCGTTATGTGAATTTGGATATGTCCGCAAATTTTCAGTTCATTCGGACGTCATTTGGTCGGGTTTTAGATCGAATGTGCAATTCGGAAAGTTTTAAGAAATTTAGGCTTGAATTCGATGTGAATTATGGGTTTTGATGTTGTTAGACGTGTTTTTATGATTTGAACGAGTTCATATCGTGTTTTGGAGTATGTTGGTGGTTTTCGTTGGGGTCCCGGGAGCCTCGGGATGAATTCGGGGGTCCAAACGGACCAATTTGTGCCAAAAGGCACTGCTCTTTCTGCTGCAATAATTGCAGAGCAATTTTGCTCTCCGCGATCGCGGAGATGGCCATGCGATCGCGTAAGGGAGAAATCCCGAGCTCTGCGATCGCGAAGTAAAGCCTGCGATCGCGTAAGTCTGGAGGTTGAACCAGTGCGATCGCGTGAGGTTTCATGCGATCGCGTAGGGTATTAGTCGGAAGCAGTGCGATCGCGTGAGGGAGTATGCGATCGCGTAGGGTAGTTTGGGGAGCCGGACGAGTTTGTTCTTCGCGATCGCGTTAGTACGTTTGCGATCGCGTAGGGTTGCTGAGTTGTTCACTACGATCGCGTCCAGGGTCACGCGATCGCGTAGAGGAAAATTAGGCCGCCCATATTTTGTGCATCGCGATCGCAAGCCCAGTGCTGCGATCGCGTAGAGTAAAATGGCCTGGCAGTGACTTTAAGTCCAGAACATTTCAGTCGCGGCCTAGCACACCAAAACCGCCATTGTTGAGCTCCAAGAGAGGATTTTGAAGGGGAAACGCTGGGATATCATCGGGAAATCATCGGGGATAAGTTTCTTGACCTTAATTCGTTGGTTTATCATGAAATCCGTGATTTTTCTCACTGAAATTGGAAGATTAAAGGTGGGTTTGAGCCCTAGGCCTAAATGTTAGAAAGTCTCCTGATTTGAGTGGGCAAATGGAGTCCGATTTTGGTAAATTTTATATGCCTAGACTCGTATTGAGATAAGGAACCCGAATATATAATTTTCGTGATTTTTCGATAAGCGTACCGAAAGTCGGGTTTTGGCAACTTGTGGGTTTTGGCGTATTTTGAGTTGTTTTGATTGGGTAATGCCTAATTGACCTATTTTGATATGATTCTATTGATTTTTATCAGATACTACACCTCGTGGAGGCCGACATTCGCGGCAAGAGAGTTGTTTCATAGCGGTTTTGTACCGGAGTCGAGGTAAGTGGCTTGTCTAACCTCGTGTGGGGGAATTTTCACCCCTAGGATATTATGTGATAGTTTAAATGCCTTGTACGCGAGGTGAGGGGCGTGTACATGCGCTGGTCGTTGAACACGTACTTTATTTAAAATGTTCGATGAGCGATATTCCTGTCTTTGGCTGTTAATTTGATATGTTTACCGGTAGTGGTTAGAAAAGCATGATTAGGTAGCACTTAACTGTTTAGTTGCCTAATTGCCTTATTTGAACTCCTTGATAATTATTGGCACTATTTTTGGTGAAGTTATGGTTAAGCATAATTATTCTCTTTGTGGATTCCTTTATTGGCTGTGCTTGTGGACTGTGGGTTCGATTCCCGGAGACCCAGGGCTGTGGGTTCGATTCCCAGAGACCCGACGTGATATTGGTAGGGACTACGGGTTCGATTCCCGAGATCCCGGAGACCCAGGGCTGTGGGTTCGATTCCCAAAGACCCGGCATGATATTGGTAGGGACTACGGGTTCGATTCTCGAGATCCCGAGTTATTGGTAGGGACTACGGGTTCGATTCCCGAGATCCTGAGTTATTGGTAGGGACTACGGGTTCGATTCCCGAGATCCTGAGTTATTGGTAGGGACTACGGGTTCGATTCCCGAGATCCCGAGTTATTGGTAGGGACTACGGGTTCGATTCCCGAGATCCTGAGTTATTGGTAGTGACTGCGGGTTCGATTCCCGAGATCCTGAGTTATTTGTAGGGACTACGGGTTTGAATCCCGGAGATCCTGAGGTATTGATTATTTATTGAGACATGGGCTGCGGGTTCGATTCCGGAGACCCAGAGGTACTGTCAATGGCACTGTGGGTTCGATTCCCATAGGTCCTGGACTTGTTTTACCGAGTTGGTCATTTGTTGTTAGTTTAAATTGTAGACGATCGCAGTAATCATCTTATTGTTGTTATTTCGGAAATTTATTATTCATTTAAACTGCTTATTGTTGTTATTATCATTGTATTATTGTTTCTCAGTAGGGCCCTGACCTTCCTCGTCACTACTCCATCGAGGTTAGGCTTGGCACTTACTGAGTACCGCCGTGGTGTACTCATGCTACTCTTCTACACACTTTTGTTGTGCAGATCCAGGTACATCAGGACAGGCTCACACCAGGTGATTCAGCAGCGCTTTGGGAGACCTCGAGGTATGATCTGCTACGTCCGCGGATCCGGAGGCCTTCCTTCTATTCTAGTGCTAGTAGATGTCTTTCCTTCATTCCGTTGTTAGATACTCCTTTTACATAGAGCTACAATTGTATGATCTCTTTTAGTCTGTGTTACCCGTGGGATTCCGGGTCTTGGTAGTGTTTTAAACAGCGTATTTGACTGGTGTATGTGCCAAGCGGCACAGATTACATTCCTTTCATCTTATTTTCCGCTAATTCTTATTAAATGTTCATAAACTGGTATATTCCGCAACGTGTTAGGCTTACCTAGTCGTGGGGACTGGGTGCCATCACGACATGTTCACGATTGGTGAACTAGGGTCGTGACAATAATACAGAGGGAAAATAAATAGGGAAAATTGATGGGTAGTTATGTTTGTGTTACAAATACAGAAAAACTAAAATTTGGATTTAATATTAATATTTATTTAATATTAATATTGTGTTATTAAAATAAATATTTAATAACATTTCGGTTAATATTTTACTATTAACAAATAAATTTGGTCCAAAAAGTTAATCAATCGATCATTTGACCAAATCCAAATCCAAATCCAAATCCAAATCCAAATCCGAATCCGAAGCCGAAGCTGAAGCTGTAGCCGTAGCCGAAGCCGAATCCGAGCCGAGCCGAGCCGAGCGACGATGACGACGGTGCGAGGCTTGCTTTATTCTCAACTCTTTAAGATCTAGAAGAAGCGCAATTGCTTAGATACCCATAGAAAACCTCTTCCTCTTCCGATATGGGACAATGCCCATTTACCAAGGAGAGGGAACTTGAAATTTCACTCAAAATTTCATTTCCCTCCATTTCCTATTCACCCTCTTTTAACTCTTTAATATATATTTAATTAATATATTAAAAACCAAACAATCCCCCACATGAATGGGGAATGGCTATATCACGGAAGTATGCATGAAAAACTGTGTGATTCGCAAGTAAGGATTACTTGCATCTGGATAAGTAGGTTTCCCTTTGAACTTTCCGTAGTGAACTTATGTCGGATATACTCGATCAATCGGTAGATTTGATATCTTTGAACAGTCGAACTTTGGTATATACCTAGACAACCACAAGTCACACAACCAACCCTTAACCGTCTTTGGTTCTCATTGTTGTGTTCGTTTCAGCCATGAACACCGCCTGGTTTCATAAGTGCGTAGAGAACTGGCCTTATTAAATTCTCCTTGAAGCGGCTAACACTTAACACTTACATAGGTAATTCCTAAATGTGTCATCCCGTAGATACACTATTTGATATACCCCGTATCAAATTTAGAAATCATTAAAAAGCCTTAATGCTTTATCCTTGGTATTGAACATTGTCTTATAAGAGAATGGACCAAAAGTTTATTTGACAATGTTGAACCGTCATAAATGACTTTGTTTGATCTCCTTGAACCTAGATGTTGGGATCTCCAGTCTTCTAGGTAGAGTTACCGCCACTATGACTTGTTCTCGGCCATAGTCCCATTCCCCTTGATGGTTTCTCAACTACATCTCTAGTTAGGCCTTTTATAAGTGGATCTGCCACATTATCACTTGACTTTACATAGTTAATCGTGATAATTCCTCTAGAGAGTAATTGTCTAACGGTTTTATGTCTTCTTCGTAGATGACAAGATTTACCGTTATACATAACGCTCCCATCCCTTCCAATTGCCGCTTGACTATCACAGTGTATGCATATTGGTGCCAAGGGTTTGGGCCAAAATGGAATATCTTCCAAGAAATTCCGGAGCCATTCGGCTTCTTCACCGGCTTTATCCAAGGCTATGAACTCAGCCTCCATTGTATAGCGGGCAATACAAGTTTGTTTGGACGACTTCCAAGATACCGCTCCTCCACCAATTCTGAATACATATCCACTTGTAGACATGGAATAAGTTGATCCGGTGATCCAATTTGCATCACAGTATCCCTCAATGACCGCAGGATATTTATTCTAGTGCAAAGCAAAGTCCTGGGTATGTACTAAGTACCCCAAAATTTGTTTCATGGCCATCCAATGAGATTGACCTGGATTGCTCGTATATCGACTCAATTTACTTATAGCACAGGCTATATCTGGTCGTGTATAGTTCATGATGTACATTAAGCAACCCAACACACGAGCATAATCCAATTGTGATATGTTTTGGCCTTTGTTCTTTGCTAATGCAAGATTCACGTCAATTGGAGTCTTTGCAACTTTAAAGCCCTAGTGCTTGAATGTTTCAAGTACTGTCTTGATATAATGAGATTGTGACAATGCCAGACCTTGAGAAGTCTTATGGATCTTAATTCCCAGAATTAAATCAGTAACTCCCAAGTCTTTCATATCAAACTTGCTAGTTAGCATACACTTAGTAGCATTTATATTGGCAATGTCATTACTCATTATGAGCATATCATCCACATATAGGAAAACAATAACTATGTGATGTGGAACATTTTTAATGTACACACATTTATCGCATTCATTTATCTTAAACCCATTTGACAACATTGTTTGGTCAAATTTTTTATGCCATTGTTTGGGTGCTTGTTTTAATCTGTAAAGGGACTTAACAAGTCTACAGACCTTCTTTTCTTTACATGGAACCACAAACCCTTCTGGTTGTTCCATGTATATTTCTTCCTCCAACTCTAAATTTAAGAAGGCCGTCTTAACATCCATCTGATGAATTTCAAGACCATAAACCGCAGATAACGCTACTAACGTTCGTATGGACATAATTCTTGTAACTGGAGAGTAGATATCAAAATAATGAAGACCTTCTCGTTGTCTATACCCTTTGACCACAAGTCTTGCCTTATATTTGTCAAAAGTGCCATCATCTTTAATTTTCCTCTTAAAGATCCATTTAGAACCTAACGGTTTATTTCCAGGAGGAAGATCAACCAATTCCCATGTATGGTTGTTCAATATGGATTCTATTTCACTATTGACTGCCACTTTCCATAACAATGATTCCGAAGAAGACATAGCTTCTTTAAATGTTTGAGGCTCATTTTCCAATAAGGACGTCACAAAATCTGGTCCAAATGAATTAGACGTTCTTTGACGTTTACTACGCCTTGGATCTTCCTGGTTAAGTGTACTTTCTTTTGCTTCTTCCCGAGGTCATTTAGATCCTTCACTAATCGACTCACATTCCTTTTTTACGGATATATATTTTCAAAGAACTCATCATTATCTGATTCTATAACCGTATTATTATGAATGTCGGGATTTTCTAATTTATGAACCAGAAATCGATATGCTTTACTATTAGTCGCATATCCTATGAAAAAACAATCAACGGTTTTCGGTCCTATTTTTACCCTTTTGGGTTTAGGAACTTGCACTTTTGCCAAACACCCCCACACTTTAAAATAATTCAAATTGGGCTTCCTTCCTTTCCATTTTTCATATGGAATGGACTGTATTTTGCTATGGGGTACTCGATTTAGTATTCGGCTAGCCGTAAGTACGGCTTCTCCCCAAAAGCTCTGTGGCAAACCAGAACTTATCAATAATGCGTTCATCATCTCCTTTAATGAACGATTCTTTCTTTCTGCAATCCCATTGGATTGGGGCATGTAAGGGGCCGTTGTTTGATGAATAATTCTATATTCTAAACATATTTGTTCAAAAGGAGATTCATATTCACCACCCCTATCACTTCTTATCATTTTGATTTTCTTGTTAAGTTGTGTTTCAACTTCATTTTTGTATTGCTGAATGTGTCTATTGCTTCATTTTTACTATTAAGTAAGTAAACATTGCAATATCGAATACTATCATTAATAAATGTTATGAAATACTTCTTTCCACCGCGAGATGGTATTGACTTCATGTCACAAATATCTGTGTGAATTAAGTCTAAAGGATTTGAATTCCTTTCAACCGACTTATAAGGTTGTTTAACATACTTAGATTCCACACATACTTGACATTTTGATTTGTCACATTCAAATTTAGGCAATACTTCCAAATTAATCATTTTCCGTTAGGTTTTATAGAGGGACATGACCGGCGCCTGACCGGGTAGCCCCAGTCAAGCGGACCTGGGTGCCTTCCATTCCCACGTGTTACCCCTGTGTTGATTGTTTCTCATTAACCAAATATCTTACTAACCATGAATGATTTCACAATAAACAAATAATACCATACGAGTGATTCATTAACAAGTTTACAGTTTTTACAACGCCCGACATAACATAATATATACATAAGACTGGAGTCCCACAATTTACATGTCTACAGAGCCTCTACGATACAAAAAGGGGAATACAATACTTGCCGGTAACAAGGCTCCGGCTATACCTTGCAAAAACCAAAATGAAATCTAAACAAAAGTGGCATGAACCACACAGGGCCCCAAGGAAGAAAGGGGCTCACCAAAACGGGCAGTGGAAGGAGAAGGATACTACTGCCGATGAGCTGAAGTGCCTGCTACTGATCCACCTACAATCATAACACGAATGTAGCGTCCCCGACAAAAGGGACGTCAGTACACTTGAATTGTACTGGTATGTATGGACAAACTTTGTCCCAAGTAAACTCAAGCCATTAAACAAGGATCACGATGACAAGACAGACAATAGATTACATCAAGAAATCAATTAAGCTAACTATCCATGTTTCCCACCTTTTACTCATTTCAGATAAGCCTCAACACAAGCACGTTTAAGGTCAACAAATAGAACAACAACCAATCAACCACATAAATTGCAAGTAGTCAAACATAGGGGCAATCAGTGCCCCCAGGTTGCAAACTCTCCTGCTGTCTCCTTTCATAATTTCATATCAATAATTTTGTTTCAATTTCATTTGCGATTTCGATCGCTTTCCATCCTTATTACCTCGTCCATCCTTATTACCTCGGCCACCCTTATTACCCCAACCCACACCTTATTTCTTCATGTTGCGGCGCGCAACCCGATCCCACCGTACAGTTTTCAAACACAACAATCACAAACAGCAGATAAGGTACTACACACAATTACAACAAGTTCAAGTAAGCCACTTACACATTGGTTCATGTTCTCAATTACTTCTCAAACCAATATCACAACCAAGTTACAAGTGTTCCAAAACCGAGAATGTTTATACTGTTATGTTCAATAACTTACCACACCTCAAGTGTTTCGTTTCTTTTCCACAAGGTACCATATGTGCCATCATAACCATTATTCACAATTCTTTTACCAAATTCAACTCTCATTTATCTTTCGGCTCAAATCTCATATTACATCACTCATAGTTCAACAACAACTTTGAATATCCAACACAACATACAAGAATTTCACACAATTTGGCAATTTAACTCGAACCAAACAAATTTCACACATATAGGCGATTTCACAAGAATCCAAATTAGCCATACAAACCTGGTATCAAGTTTTCTTCCTTTAACTTCCTACTTTATGCTTACCCAAGCTATCCTAGCTTTGCGGACCTTGTTTCGCAGATTCTTACACCTATTCACTTCCTCTTTACTAAAATCAAGTTCAAATAACCATGCATGAGTGCAAAAATCCATTTTCAAAAGCTATTACATGCAACCCTCTTCTTACCCATTTTAAAACTGAAAATTAGAGGAAAAATAGTTAGGGTTTTTACCTTGTAATGATTGGGGAAGTTGGATCTTGGCCCTAGAATCCTTTGGACTTAATGGTTGGAACAGTCTCTGAAGACGAAGAACTTCTCTCTCTAAAACCCCTCTCTTCTCTCTCTAACTTTGGTAAGATGATATGATAAAATGAAGGATAAAGGCGTTATATTAAAGAAGAGGTCGGGTTGGATTTTATAAAATTCCTGGGCCGGGTCAATTTTGCGGTCGCAGAATCAACATGCGGTCCGCAAAGTGACCGCGGAATGACCTCAAAATTTACACAAGTTCTGTTACGGAATGCGACCAAAGTGCGGTCCGCATTCTTGATCTGCGATCGCATAGTGCACCACAGATTTGACAATCAAAAACCTTTGAGAATTTATGCGGTAGATCTGCGGTCCGCAGATCCATTCTGCGGTCGCATATCGACCGCATTCTCAACACCAATTTTTGCAAACCTACTGTTAAGCTCTGCGGAAGGAATGCGGTCCGCATAGCAGATCTGCGGTCGCACTCCTGACCGTAGAATTGACACTTTTCTGGAAAAATTGACTCTTTACACTTTGAATCTTAAATCACTACCAAGGGTCCGAACCGCGGCGAGCTTGCGAGGATTCTACGCATTCCTAACATATTATTCGGACCATGGCACCACGGCTACTAGGTTTCATGCACAAAAATTTTACGGGGCCTTACATCATCATTTTCCGTAAGGTTTTATAATTGACATGACCCAAACGTATATGTCATAATTCATTTGACTCAAGTAAGTAAGACGAAGCTAAAATTTTATTATTATTCTCAATGACCATTACATTCAGCTTGAAAAGGCCCTCAGTGAGGTAACCTTTTCCTTACAAACATTTCGTTCTTACTTATTACAACCTTATCGGAAATAAAAGCACATTTAAAACCATTCTTAACAAGAAGTCCAGTAGAGACTAAATTCTTCCTAATCTCGGTAACATGAAGGAAGTTGTTCAAAGTCACCACTTTGCCGGAAGTCATTTTGAGAAATATCTTCTCACATCCTTCAATATTGGCCTTTGAAGCATTTCCCATAGAAATTGTCTCATCGAGTCCAATAGGAGCATAAGTAGCAAACGCTTCTCTAACAACACAAACATGGCGAGTGGCTCCAGAATCAATCCACCACTCTTTAGGATTGCCTACCAAGTTGAATTCGAAAAGCATGGCACATAAGTCATCAGCATCATCATGCTTTTCAACCATGTTTGCTTGACTGACAATCCGTAGATTTATGTCCGGGTTTTCCATAGTTGTAGCAGTTTCCACTGAACCGCTTCTTTCTTGGGTTGTATTTTGGTCCAGAAGCCTTCTTCCTCTTCTTGTTCTCTTCAATAATATTTGCTCCCATTATTGTTGAGTTTCCACTACCTCTCTTTTCAGCATCTTTATTGTCCTCTTCGATTCTCAACCGAACAATGAGATCTCCAAGGGACATCTCCTTGCGTTTGTGTTTCAAGTAGTTTTTGAAGTCCTTCCACAAAGGAGGCAACTTCTCAATCATTGCTGCTACTTGGAATGCTTCATTGATAACAACACCTTCAATGAAATTTTCATTAGTAAAAATACTAAGGTTACTACTTTCAACATCAATATTAATTTGATTTATACCTTCATCAAGGAGATCGTGAATAATCACTTGCAATTCCTGGACTTGGGTAATAACAGACTTGCTATCTGCTATTTTGTAGTCCAAAAACTTTGCAGCAACAAACTTTTTCAACCCGGCATCTTCAGTTTTGTATTTCTTTTCAAGCGCAGTCCATAGTTCCTTTGACGTTTATATGCCACTGTAGACGTTACACAAAGCATCTTCCAGCCCACTTAGAATATAATTCTTGCATAAAAAATTTGAATGCTTCCACGCCTCAACGACGAGAAAGCATTCAGTTTATGGAGTTTCGCCGGACAACACAGGAACATTCTTCCTTGATGAACTTTCTGGAGACTTAGAGTAGTCAAATAGAAGAACATCTTTTGTTGCCAGCGCTTGAAATCCATCCCGGAAAATTTTCCGGGTTTCTCCGCCGGTGCCAATGCTGCCCGGAGTCGTTCGGCTTGTTGAGGCATTAGCGGTCACCATTGGAACAGCCTGGTTCTCATTCTCGTTAGTCATTTCTGTAAAAGAATGACACAAATATTAAAATCACGTAGATTTTAATAGAGTACAAAACCACAAAGGTTTTACTCTTCCAGAAACAATAAAAACAAATACAAAAATATAATTAAAGTCCTTAAGCTTGTTATTACACTGTATTTGTAAAATAATTCTGGAAATATAAATAAATACAAATAAAAATGTGCATAAACAGAAATGAAGAAACCAATTCGAGCCCACTGAATTCAGAGTGTTTCCTTAAGGAATTTAATCCCCTCCTAGTACCCAAGGTTATGGATTATTTCCTCCCAGGATAGAACGAATTACACACTGGTGTAGTGGTACTTCAAACCCCGGTGTTTCAGCGAACACAAAGTTCGGTAGCAAATCACACTTACTTTTTGCTTTGTTTGATGCTAAAAGTATGCAGAAGAAAGGAGGAGAAACTCAGAAAATTCGTAGTGAAATTCTGAGCAGAATAGTGTTGTATTTATAGCCAAAAGTTGGGCTGAAATCTGAAGAGTCTCTTCAGAATGGTTGTTTCTGCAAAACTGCCACATCATAAATGCCATTGCATAAATGGCCATTTAGTCAATAATAAAGAGGGAAAATTGATGGGTAGTTATGTTTCTATTACAAAAACAGAAAAACTAAAATTTGGAATTAATATTAATGTTTATTTAATATTAATATTCTGTTATTAAAATAAATATTTAATAATATTTTTGTTATTATTTTACTATTAACAAATAAATTTGGTCCAAAAAGTTAATCAATCGATCATTTGACCAAATCCAAATTCAAATCCGAATCCGAATCCGAATCTGAATCCGAAGCCGAAGCCGAAGCCGTAGCCGTAGCCGAAGCCGAAGCCAAGCCGAGCCGAGCGAGCGACGACGACGACGGCGCGAGGCTTGCTTTCTTCTCAACTCTTTAAGAGCTAGAAGAAGAGCAATTGCTTATATACCCATAAAAACCTCTTCCTCTTCCGATATGGGACAATGCCCATTTACCAAGGAGAGGGAACTTGAAATTTCACTCAAAATTGTATTTCCCTCCATTTCCCATTCACCCTCTTTTAACTCTTTAATATATATTTAATTAATATATTAAAAACCCAACAGTTTTGAACTTTCATTTGTGAGGTAGCAGGGGGGGTGAGTGGAGGTGAACGGCAGAAGCGGTGGAAGGAGGAGGAAATCGGGAAGAGGTGGTGCGGTCGAAATAAGTGAATTAGATTGATCATCGTGTGTTCGGGAAATAAAGGAAGATAATAACATGTATCAAAATAGAGAGAGAAAAAAAATTATAACTTAATAGTGTATTCAGTAGCTTAGGGGGGTATGAGGTAATCAAAATTAAATATTTTGCTATAAACATTAAAAGATATCTATAGAATATAATTTTTTTAAATGATATTTATTTAAAATAAATAAGATATTTACCTTTGCTACATAAGGTAAAAATTTCTATCAAACACTTTCCTTATGATCTCACTCTATTTACTTTTTAACCATTTTTTTTTAAATAGAAGGGCCAAGGAGTTCGTTACTATAAGAGAGTTGAGTTGATCTCACTCTACTAAATGTTGCATAATATATTCTAATTAAGTTAATTTAGGATTAAATTTTTTTTGGTTAAAAATAAAAAATAGTATAACTTATAATTGATAATTGAAAAATAACAACAGTTCTAAAAGTTGTCGAAATTAAAACAAATCTAACATAATATGCTGGAGTTCGAATTTCTCCGGAATTTCATAATTGTTGGAGGTCCAACATAATATGCTAACGTTTGTGTGCATGAGCTTCAAACTCCAGTATAATATATTAAAACTTTCTATGTTTCCGCTAAACATTATTTTTCAATGACTTTACAAACCCGAGCTAATTATCGGTCTGAAAACTGGTTAGCCCATATATTTTCACCAGTTTTTTCGGCATAAAAGCTCCAAATTGTGGCCAATGGATTATTGAACAAAAATAACCTCTTTTCAAAATAATATTTGCAGCTAATAAAATGTGATTATCTTTTTAGGGTATAAAATTTCCAAGTTTTGGATGATGGATTATGGATTAGAATCTAATTAAGTAATATTGAACAGAATGGACAAAAAAAAGTTCATGTTTCATATAACCTTAATTTCCGAATTCCAACAGTTTCTGCATAAATCTAAACTTCTGTAAATAACAATGGATATGACTAACCTCTGGCCAAAAACAAGCATTTTGTAGGTTCAGTCAAGTCTATCAAAAATCGAATTAAAGGCATCATAATATATTTACAGTTCCCATGCATATTGTACGTACTAAAAGAAGTTAAAAAGTTGAGGTTAAATATAGGCAGAGAGCTTTCTGCTGGTGTAAATTTTAGTCAGAGTTTTCTACTACTACTTACAAAGCCGTCAAATCAACTTGTGATTTTTTATGAAAGGCTATTCATCTAGTTGAATAAAGGCTTCTTTGATGCTGTTTAGATTTGTTCATGTAATGTCTCATTGTGATGACTTCACGTTTTGCACTGCTACATCTCCCTCTGCGAACACCAGTCCGGAACCTAAATGATAGAACTTTAATAACATAAAATACATTTTTAGTATTTTTTTGAAAAATAAAATACATTTTTACCTATTTTGCAGTATAAATTTGCAAATTACATTAACGTCCATTAATGTAAGATGCTTAAAAAAAAATTTTAAAAAATTTTCCTGACACATCGCAGTAAAGAACTGCGAATTACAATTCGCAGTTCTTTACTGTGAATTGCCCTATTAAAATAGAGCCCTTCTTCTTCTCCAGAATGTGTTCCACCATTATCAAAACAAAAAATTCTCTTCAGTCCTCCCCCCCCCCCCCCCCCCCCCCTCTATCTCCCGTTTGCTTAAAAAAACATCGGTCCCACCCATCCCCTTGAAGAGTAGCATCCGTAGGCCCCACACGAAGGCAACTTTGGATACGTTTTGGGAGAAAAAAATCACTATCACAGACTTTAATTCGAGGTATTTCAATCTATTTTATGTTGAAACTCATGTATTATGTTTCCATGTTAATTTTATTCATGTTATATATTTTATATACTATGTTAGTATATGTTAGCAGTAATTTAGTTTGTTGACATGTTAGTATATATATCCTGTTAGTATATGTTAGTATTAACTTTGTTAGTATATACCTTGTTGATATATATACCATGTTAGTATTAATTTAATATGTTAGTATATACCATGTTAGCGTAAAGCCTTATAGCGTAGAGCCTTTTAGTGAGAGAGTTATATTAAGACTGGAATAGGGCCTCAAATTTGTAAAGAAATAATTTAATTTAAACAAAATAAATTAAATTATTTGGTGGTACCGGGCGTCAAAAGTCAAGCATGGAACCTTTACACAATTATTATCTTCAATTTGTAAAATTATACTTAATTTAATTAATTAAGTTAATAAAATTATAAAAATATTGAAAATGAGATTTATAATTATTAAGTATTGTTTGGTGGTACCGGGCGTCAAAAATCAAGCCTGGAACCTTTACACAACTATTATCTTCAATTTGTAAAGTTATACTTAATTTAATTTCTTAAGTTAATAAAATTGTAAAAATATTAAAATTGAGACTTATAATAATTAAGAATTATTTGGTGGTACCGGGCATCAAAAATCAAGCCTTGAACCTTTACACAACTATTATCTTCAATTTATAAATTATACTTAATTTAATTAATGAAGTTAATAAAATTATAATAATATTGAAAATGACATTTATAATAATTAAAAATAATTTGGTGGTACCGGGCGTCAAAAATCAAACCTGGAACCTATACACAACTATTATCTCTAATTTGTAAAATTATACTTAACTTAATTTCTTAAGTTAATAAAATTGTAAAAATATTGAAATTGAGACTTATAATATTTAACAATTATTTGGTGGTACTAGGCGTCCAAAATCAAGCCTGGAACCTTTACACAACTATTATCTCCACTTTTAAAAATCATACTTAATTATGTATTATATTATACTAACACAAATAATTAATTTTTTTTAATTTATAGTATACGACATGGCACTTCCTCCACCTGCGCACCCTGGACCTGCGTCGGATCGGTTATTAGTACTACAGGGCGACCATAGGTCATCTTATGTTTGGGAGGGCCAGCTAGCGCTTCAAACTATCCGCCCCACGAGGCCCGATGATCTATGGGAGTATATAGCGGAGCATCCCTTCCACCCCGCATGTAGTAGAGATGCTACAGCATACAGGGTTGTATACTATTTTTGAGCTTGGACGGATGTAGCTTGACTGGTCGCTCATCACATCATTGATAGAGCGGTGGCGACCAGAGACGCAAGCATTTCACTTGCCTACTGGAGAGGCTACGATCACGCTGCAAAAATTCAACACCCCTGTCCAACAATGGCGATGCAGCTGCATGCCTTTCAACAAACCTCTCTACACTCTATTTGAAAGTCATGCGGACCATAGCAGTAATAGGCAGTCTACGTGCATACTTCAACAAGCCATTAAATGACTCTGACACGTTTGTGGCGAGGGCTCCCCATCGTCTCCCGCCATCAGCATGCAATGTCCACATTTGAGGGTCATGTTGCATCAACGAAGTATAGGCTCGTGGTTCTATCTGCCGGATTTCTTCAATGCGCCTCGTGAATTTACACAGCTGGTGCTCAGTTGCAGCCATCCACATTAAGTCATGCAATGCCTTTGTCGGGAAATTTCTTCTGGAAATTGGCCTTTAGGTGCCTCACATAGTAACGGTGGTATGCATGCGGTTCCTGCCATTTAGGCAAGTGACGTACAGAACTTAAAATACCACCATACTGATCAGATATTAGACAAATACCTGAATGATGTTTGACAATGTGCTGCTTCAAGTGGTTCAAGAACTCCGTCCACGTCTCTTCACTTTCGTTGGCATAAATGGCAAAAGCTAGTGGAAATATTTGACCGTTGGCATCTACATCAACTGCAATCAAAAGCTCAATATCATACTTGCCATAGACATGAGTACCGTCTATGAAAATTACAGGACGATAATACACAAAACCATCTATTGCTGGTTTAAATGACCAAAATACATAGTTGAATATGTATTCCAGTCTGTCTGGACTTCGCTCGCGCCTCCATTCAACAATAGTACCAGGGAAGTGTTGCAGTGCAGCCATGTACCTGGAGAGATTTGAAAAGGACTTATCCCAGTCGCCATAAATTAGTTCAAAGGCACGTTTGCGACTGAGATATGCCTTTCTTTTGGTTATAGTACAACCATACTCCTGGTGGACGGCTGTAATACACTCTTTAATCTTGAATCTAATGGACACGTCCTAAAATGGAACCAAGACAAAAGAAATCAAGTCAACATCCAAGTTGAAGTGGTTCTCATTGAATGTGTCCATTTCACATCTATGCTCGCTAATAAATTTACCAACTATTCACAAACCTGATTTTTTCTTTGTGGCACGCAGCATCCAGTGACAACCCATAAACCACCTATGGCATATAGCCTTGTATTTATACGTAGTTGACTCACTTACCGTCATCTCACGACACTCCCTTTATACTATAGATTTTTACAGCCCTAACTAGGTGAGCTTTGTTAGGGAAATACATGCAGCTGGTCTAGATTCATCCCACATCATCGATCGTAATTCATCATCATCCCTTGTGAAGGCATCAACGTTAGGCATGATTGGAAAATTATCAAGGTAGGGAATATTTCTTTCATGAAAAGGCACGTGGGACTTATACACTCTTAGTCTAACGGGAGGTCGATGAACATGCTCCCTAGTCAACTCAGGTTCCACATTCACTTCCTCCTCATCATCATCACCCTCCTTATGGAAGGGTGTCTCATCCCGAGACTCATCCGCAATTATTATCATAATCACTATCATCCTCCTGACTCTGAGCATCTGCTAGGTCACGAGTACAAACATCGTCTATGGGCAACTGTGTTTGTCCGGGAGCTTGAAGAAGCTCGTTTTCACTGCAGAAAACAAACAAAGATATAAGTTACCCAATACTTGGGAAAAATACTGTACATATCCCTATATTACTTTATTTACAAATCGTATTGTCTTAAAGTTTCATGTTGGATATTTTCAGGTTGATGATAACTACCAGATGGACCACCATGGTCCAATACTCCAGAGTTTTGCAAATTCCAACCAGGGGCGTGGTCATAACTTGTAAAATTCAAATCCGGACGGTACCCCCTATAAAAATTATGACTGTTAATACAAATCCAATTAAAACATGAAGAAAACAATTTTACTAAAATTAAGTTTACCAGTCATCTTGTTGATTATATGAAGTAGTAACATTATTTTCTGCCTGCTCATTCGCCTGTGGTGAAAAGATTAAATCAAGGCAAGCTCTTCCATCTCCATTATGTCCAGCTAATGCTGCTCCAAAATAACCACCCGATGATTGGGGGTTATCGCTGGTACGCACGCCCTTATTACTACTAAGGTCTTCCACCTTCACATACATTTCTAATAATTTTATTACAATGTATTCACTATATTCGCCCGGAACCCGCAAAAAATCTCAAAGACTTTCATCATCCTCGATGTTAAACTCAGAATAATAAGCAAACCCATGCGGAGTTACTGAATAAGGAAATCTTCCGGTAACTTTAAGGCTAACCGAAAGCCTCCGCTCACTCATTATTTTACGTAACAACGATACCAAAGTATCGTACTCCATATTAAGCGGTAATTTAATATGACATTGTGGAGGAGAGCTATACCTCACAGAGTTATTCTCCACAACAACCTCACCCTCCCCCCCTCCCACCCCAATACAATGAAACCCTTATTTTTGGCACTTCAGACATTCTAAAAAATTGATTGATAAGGAAAAGAGAGAATTAACGTTTGTTTGAAGTTTAAGTGTTGAATGAATTTTCATAAAATTGAAGCGCCTATAAATAGGGCAAGTCTGACCTTGGGGTGTGCAATTTTTCAATGAAATTCGCACTATTATACTGCGAATTATGAATTTGATTTATTTTTATGTAAGTAAAAGTTGGCCCAGCCTATTTCGCAGTTATATACTGCGAAATACACATTTCGTAGTACACAACTGCGAATTAGGTGTTCAAAAAATAGCTGGGCCCATTTCGCTCATTTTTCAGTAAACAACTGCGAATTAAAAAAAATATTTTTTTAAGCATTTCGCAGTCTTATACTGCGAAATAGGTAGAAAAGTACTTTTTTTTAAAACACTAAAAATGTATTTTATGTCATAAAAGTCATCATTTAGGTTCCGGACTCCTCTACAAACCCCCCTCTCCCCCTCCCCCCCCAACCCCCCAAAATAAAAAACCGCTCGAAAACCCCCAAGCTGAATGTATATATATATATATATATATATATATATATATATATATATATATATATATATATATATAGGCTTTAAGTTCTATGATTCATAAACAGCAGTAATAACAACAACAATATATCAGATATAAGCCTATACAATGGTGTCCGGGAATAGTAGTGTGTACGCAGACCCAAGGGCGGCTTAAGGGTAAAGCCAATCAAGCAATTGCTTGAGGCCCCAAGGGTCCCAAATTTTTGGTAGTGTATTAAATAGTTGTATATCTGTATTTGATTTATATATGCTTTGCTTACGCATATCAGAGGGATTTACCTATTTTTTTGGCTGGCGATTCAGTCCCAGTCTATATGGTATCTTGGCGTCTTTAGATTTATATATATATGATGGCGATCATTCCCTGTTTGCATATCTGGGAGAATGCTCCTGCTTCTATCCCACTTAGAAAAATAGTTAGTTAAACCAAATAAAACCATTTGTTACCTCGAGTTGATCGGTCGGCGAGTGGGGAGGAGTAACCACATTCCCTTCTTCGGTTATGCTTTTAGTGGTCGCTACCAGTTTGGCGAGGCCGTCCGCTTTGATTTTCTGTGCTCGGGGAGTTGAGCTGGCATTCATCGAACTCGGGTAACAGCTTGCAGATCTCAGCATGATATTTTTGCAATCTTTGTTCCTTGATTAGGAAAGTCCCTGTGACTTGATTGACAATGAGCTGAGAGTCGCATCGTAGGATGATTTGTTCTGCTCCGTACTCCAGTGCTAGCTTTAGACCTGCAATTACGGCTTCGTGCTCGTCTTTGCTGTTAGTCATATTTGAGCATCTTATGGACTGACAAATTACTTCGCCTGTTGGGATCTCGAGTTCGAATCCTTGTCCCGATCCCGACGTGTTTGTAACCTATCTTGCGATGCTACACCTGAATCAAGAAAATCTCATTATCAAAATTCAAACATATGAAGAAGTTCAAACTCTTACATACAACAGGTAAATTTTGTTGGTTGCTGCAGCAATTGATTGACTATTCTGGATGAGTCACATCAGCGCCAAATATAATTGTAAGATATCACTGACTAGAGGAATTTTCCATCTCAAAGCATCTACAAATACAATATTACTTCCAGTAATCTCACCATCGGTGACAAAAGGATTAAGCATAAAAAAGTTCCACCAGACATCCTATGTGAGTCAAAGTGCTAGAAGTAGCTGGTCAATTACCACGTGATACATACTTTCACATTAATTTTTAGTAATACATTGACGGGCATTGCTTGCTAAATTTCAATACTCGCTTAACTCATTAAGAGTACTAGAACATTGATGACTAATATGCTACTCCACAACTTTCCACGATCAATCAAGCAACTCAGCCGTTAAATTAATGCAGATAGTTCAATCCGGCGAGAATTGGACGGAATCTAATTTTTCGCGGCAAAATTCAGATGCCAAAACGCCAATGAACGTAAAGTGGAACTAGAATTGAATTTTAGGTCTAGAGAAAATTAAATTTTAAATAGATAATTCCTGGAGACGACGCCAACTTATTTGACTAAAAAAGTATGAGACCTTTTTGTTAAACTAATTAAATAAGAAGATAGAGGGCAAATCCTAATTAAGGATAATTAATTCTAGATATGAGATGAATAACATATTGCGGAAGCCTAATATATATAATGTGAATGAGTCACAACTACTATACCAAAAATTATAGCAGCCACTAAATAATAAATAAGACAATAAAGTAACAGTGAAAGAAACACCAGAATTTACTAGGTTCGACTAATTTTGCCTACTCCTCGGACACAACCAATATTTTATTCCACTCCAAAATACAAGTGAAATAATACTAAAGAGAGAAGATACAAATGCCTTGAGAAAATAAGAAGGCAAATGAGAGGTGTCTTTAAATCTTAAACATTAGGCCTTCTTTTATAGGAAAAATTCCTACCTACTTTTGCTTCCCAACCGATGTGGGCCTACTGCCAATTTTGGCAATCAACAAATCTCCACCTTGGCAAAATTTCACATCTTCAATTTTCACTCTAAAACATATTTCGGTTGTGTATTCATCTTCAATCTTCAGTGTTCAACAATATTGATCAAATCCGAACAATGTTGAAACTTGATCGCAGTCACCACTTTCGTCAGCAAATCAGCAGGATTCTCTGTAGTATGAATTTTCTTAACCGTGACTCCACCTTCTTCTATGATTTCTCGTACAAAATAATACCGAATATCAATGTGCTTCGTCCTTGCATGATAAACTTGGTTCTTCACTAATTGAATAGCACTTTGACTATCACAAAAAACTGTGATACATTTTTGTTCAACCCCAAGCTCCTTTAGCAATCCTTGAAGTCAAATTGTCTCCTTCACAGCCTCTGTAATAGCCATATACTATGCCTCTGTTGTAGACAAAGCAATTGTTGACTGCAAAGTAGACTTCCAACTAACTGGTTCCTTTGCAAAAGTAAACACATAGCTAGTGGTTGATCTTCGTTTGTCCATATCACCCGCAAAATCTGAGTCACAATATCCAACTACACACTGATTGTCTTCTTGCTCAAAAACTAACCCGACATCTACAGTATTATGAATATACCATAGAATCCGCTTCACAGCTTGCCAATGCTCCATTCCTGGATTATGCATATATCTGCTAATAACTCCAACGGCTTGTGAAATGTCAGGTCTCGTACAGACCATTACATACATCAAGCTACCAACATCATTTGTGTTTGGTAATACCTTTGACATATACTCTCGTTCAGCTTCATCCTTTGGCGACATAGTAGTACTTAGCTTAAAATTGGGAGCAAGTGGAGTACTAACTGGCTTAGTCTTGTCATCTATGCCAAAATGTTGTAGTACTCTCTTCAAATATTCTTTCTGAGATAAACAAAGTTTCTTTGAACGTCTATCTCTTATTATCTCCATGCAAGAATTTTCTTCGCCTCACCCAGATCCTTCACCTCGAACTCCTACTTCAGTTCAATCCTCAACTTATCTTCTGAATTCTTGGAAGCTATCAACATATCATCAACATATAGGAGAAGATATATAAAGGAACCATCTTTGAGCTTGCGCAAATACACACAAGGATCGTATTTGCTTCTCTTGCAACCTTACTGCAACATAAACTTGTCATATTGCTTGTACCATTGTCTAGAAGATTGTTTTAATCCGTATAATGATTTTTCAAGTTTGCACACCATATTTTTCTTTCCAGCAACTTTGAATCCTTCTGGCTGAGTCATATAGATTTCCTCCTCCAAGTTTCCATGTAAAAATGCAATTTTTACATCCATCTGAACTAGTTCCAAATCCAACTATGCTACCAAAGCCAACATAATTCGAATGGAGGAATGTTTTACAACTGGAGAAAACACTTCATTATAATCAATTCCCTCCTTTTGAGCATATCCTTTGGCCACCAACCTTGCTTTTTAGCGAACATCTACTTGGTTAGAAAATCTTTCCTTCTTTGCAAATACTCATTTGCACCCAATTGCTTTCTTTCCCTTCGGGAGACTGGCCAATCTCCATGTATGATTCTGATGAAGGGACTGTATTTCATCATTCATGGCAATCTTCCACTTATTATCTTCTGAACTTTGGACTGCGTCTTTATAAGTGGTAGGAATATCATCAGCTACAATTGCGGTTGCACAAGCAACTGTCTCTATGCGACGAACATGTTTCATTATTTTCCTTTTTGACATGCTGGTTGCTATCGATTCAAGTTGTTGCTGACATTCCTGAGTTGGAATCTCCTCTAATGGCTCTCCTTCCAGAGGATAATCTTCATTTGTTTCCTCCTCTGCTTTGTGTAGGAAAAATAAATTTTCCCTCAAACTCCACGTGCTTAGAAGCACCATCATCTCCTTTGGTATCTTTATTTGTTACCTTATTTACCATAGCAGATTCTTCGAAGGTAGCATCCCTGCTGAATATTACTTTCTTTGTCATAGGACACCATAAGCGATATCCTTTGACTCCAGAAATAATCCCCATAAAAATAGCCTTCTTTGCCCTTGATCCAATTTTGACTCTGTCACATGATAATATGCGGTTGAGCCAAACACGTACAAAGAGTCGTAATCTACAGCAGGCTTTCCATACCATTTTTCAAATGGTGTCTTGCCATCAATAGCAACAGATGGTGGACGATTAATAAGGTGACATGCATATATAATTGCCTCAGCCCAAAAATTGTTTCCCAAGCCAGCATTGGACAATATACACCGTACCTTCTCCAGCAAGGTCTGGTTCATACATTCTGCCACTCCATTCTGACCTTATTGAAATGATCATTTTTGTATTCACCTCCATTATCTGTGCGAATACACTTGATCCTCTTGCCTGTTTGATTTTCCACCATCGTCTTCCATTTGAGAAAACTTCCCAGCACTTCATCTTTGCTCTTCATTGTATACATCCATACTCTTCGGGAAATATCATCAACAAAGGTTACAAAATAGTGTTTCCCACCCAATGAAGGCGTTTTAGAAGGATCCCAAATATCAGAGTGTATATAATCCAAAATGCCTTTAGTATTATGGACAATTGTACCAAATTTAACCCTTGTCTGTTTCCCTTTGACACAATGCTCGCAAAACTCCAAATTGCAAGCCTTCACTCGCTTTAATAATCCTTGATCTGATAAAGTTTTCAAGGATTTTCTTCCAGCATGTCCCAAGCACATGTGCCATAGCCTGGTTGCTTCTGCCTCTTTGTCGTTACTGGACATTACTGTCACTGTCCCAATAACTGTACTACCGAGATAACGGTACATGTTATTGTTCTTCCGATTGGCCTTCATTACCACTAGTACACCAGAGCATATCTTATCACTCCATTTTCTACAATAATTTTGAACCCTTTTGATTCTAGGGTTCCCACAGAGATGAGATTTTTCTTCAAACCCAGTACATACCGAACATCTGTTAATGTTCTGATCATTCTATCATGGTTCCTTAATCGGATTGAACCAATTCCATATGAGGTAAGAGGGTTGTTATCCGCTGTTTGGACGACTCCATATTCTCCTTCTTGAAAGTCCACAAACCAATCCCTGTTGGGACACATATGATAGCTACAAGCCGAGTCCATCAACCATATGTCCGATGACGTTGACGGCTCAGTTGTAACTAATGAGAAATCCGAATCATCACAATCAGCTACATTTGAATCCATAATGGCCTTTTCATTGTTATGTTTGGCCTTATTATTCAACTTCGGACAATCTTTCTTCCAGTGCCCTTTTTCTCGACAAAAGGCACATTCATCTTTGCTGGGTTTAGATCTTGACTTAGATCTTCCTTTCTTTGTCCTCGTTTGATTTTGAGAATGACCCCTCACAAATAGTGTTTCTCTTTCTCAGCCTTTCTATTTTCCTCGCTTTCTTTGTTCATAGCTGTACAAAGCCGAACAAACTTCTCTGAGAGAAACTTCGTCATTTCCATGGAGTATAGTAGTTTCAAGGTGCTCATACTCATCAGGAAGTGCCGCCAACAACATCAAGGCCAAGTCACCATCATCATAAGTTGTATCCATACAAATCCCTCACCAACTTATTAAAACTGGTGATATGTTTATTCGTCGTGGTACCAGGAACATAGGTGAAGTGAAACAGTCTCTTCTTCATGTACAATTTATTTTGATTGTTTTTCTTCAAAAATTTATCCTCCAGTGCTTTCCATAATTTACTTGCAGAAGTTTCCTTTGTGTATGGATATTTCTGCTCTCTAACAAGGTAGGATCGAATGGTACCGCAAGCAACACGGTTGATAATTCACCAATCTTCTTCTCCAATAGCATATGGTCTCTTTTCTTCAATGGCCAGATCTAGCCTTTGTTGAAAGAGGACATCTAGAACCTCGCCTTGCCACATCCCAAAACGTCCGGACCCATTAAAAATTTCTACAATAAATTTCGCATTTGACACAATTCTTGTCATAAGCGAAGATGCCAATGATGATGTATTGCTGACACTTGATGTAGAGTCTTCTTGTTTATTGTCTCCCATCTTTAACATAAATATTAATTAATAGCTGATGATACAAATCAAGATTATTTCCTTTCTGATGTGGAAGATCAGATTAAGCTTCAACTATAGAGCATACTGAGACAGAAACTTGACTCAGTTACCAAGATAAATCCTTTATGTTGGAAGATCAGACTATGCTGCAACCACAGAGCATACTTAGACAATACCTTGGATCTGATACCAATTGTTGTGGAAGCCTAATATATATAGTGTGAATGAGTCACAACTACTACACCAAAAATTATGGCAGCCACCAAATAATAAATAAGACAATAACGCAACAATAAAAGGAACACCAGAATTTACGAGGTTCGACTAATTTTGCCTACTCCTCAGACACAACTAATATTTATTCCACTCCAAAATACAAGTAAAATAATACTAAAGAGAGAAGATACAAATGCCTTAAGAAGATAAGAAGGCAAATGAGGGGTGTCTTTAAATCCTAAACATTAGGCCAACATTCCTACCTACTTTTGCTTCCCAATCGATGTGGGACTGTGAGCACAAGATTTTTGCCCTATATGAGAATTACTCCCCATAAAAATACAAAATAAAATAATTTTTGTTTGTTTGTAACTGTTGTGATTTTATGGTATTTTTCTTTTATTGTTTTGCATTTTTCTCTACGTGTTTATTTGATAAATTGATAAAAAAAATATATAATATGTTGCATTTCATATTTTAGGATTTAGTTCCGCAACTAGAAGTAATTAATCTTGTTTTATAAAGAAAAAAAATTCACAAAAAAATACTTTGTTTTTTTAGCATTTTAAAATCTAGTCGTTTGATTTTATCTTTAATTAGTGCTTAATTATGCATTATAAAGAGTTAATTAGTATTTTTAATAAAATTTTTGTTTTATAGTTTAATCGAGGATTTTTGATTTTTAATTAGAAAGCAAATTAAAAAAAATTAATAAAATAAAAGATCATGGGAATTAAAAACTGGGCCAGATGCAATTTAGTTCAGAGAAGCCCAAATTAAATTCGTCCAAACCCACACCTGATCAAGCCCATACCCGGTCAAATTGGTCAGACCTCTAAGGCATCATAAACGACGTATGATTAATCAGATCTAAACCGTTCCCGTCATTTGATCCAATGGTTTCAAATTTCCCTCATAGCGCAATCCTTTTAGACCCGGGGCGATCCAGTCTCACAGCTGGGCCAAACGACCCCGTTTTAATTAATTAATCAATCAGAACCATCAGATTATACTTATCCAACGACTCTAATTGATTGAGTAATTTAAGTACATCAATTCAATAAACCACATCCCCCAAATCAGAACCCCCCTCTCTACCCTAGCATCATCTCTAACCTTAGGAACCCTAGAGACGCCGCCCTAAGACCCTCCGCCGGCGGCAATGCCTTACACCACTCCAAAACACCCCATCTTCACACCCCCGAGCCATATCGACCTCCCCTTTCCAACCATCTCCATAGCTCCCCTAGAATCATGCCCGAACTCTTCGAATCTTAAATCGAAGGTTGGCCGGAAAACCTCATTTTCTCCGATGGCCGGCAAACTAACACCCTAAGACCTTCTAACCACCCCCAACCCAAATCCTTAAACCGTTTGGCTCGAATCTTTGTGGAATTTCTCGAATCTTCATCTGAAGATTCGAGCCAAACATAAACCATTACGCAAAATCCCCAAAATCACATCCTAGCACCCCCTGACTTCCCCCATACCCTGAATTACCAGTGGTTCCCTTCGAATCTGCCCCGAAAACCATAATCCCTAAACCTGAGCCCTATAAACCCTAGAAAAATCAAGCCTAGGTCTGTCCAAAAAGAGAAGAAATTCGGGTCTCAATCAACTTTAATCAAATGTTTTTCAGTCTAAAATAATCGATTAAAGTATGTTTTACCCCAAAAAAGGCCTGAGTCAGAATCCAAGTCAGGATCTTCCAGTTTCCAAGTTCTTGAGGTAATTTTCTTTTCTTGTTTGTTCAATTTGGTGTTTGTTTATATTTGTTTATTTATTTAGTTTAATTTTGTTGATTTTTCAATTTTTTGATTACTCCGTCCATCTCCAATCATACCTTTTATTTGGTCGAATTTGTTTCTTTTATTATTACGTATATATTATAAATTAATTGAATGAAGTCGTCGATTAGTTAGATTTTAGTATAACTCAATGTTTTTGTCAAATTCCACTCGAATCACTTGTGATGTTTTTCTGATTTTTGTAAATAAAAGTTATACAAATATGGTTGGTATATTCGATTAGAATTCATGTCGTCAATTAGTTCTTCAAGTTTGATTGATAGAATAGCATGACCATAGTGTATATTTTTCTCCCAATATGTTATCTGTTTGATTTTCTACTGTGATAATCTTGTGTTTTAAGATTGATAATCGCTTGAATGTCTAGTTGATAATTATTTTTGTTCGCATTATCAATTCCTTTTGGGTTGATGCCATATCTGTTTAAATAGGATTGTCTACCTTGAATCATTGCTTGATATTAATGTTTTGGTTATAATTTTTGATTCTTACATAAGTTTTGAGTTTAGATAGATTTTGAGATTAAAAGAGTTTACATCAGACAAGAGGTTTGGGGCAGGTTAGTGATTTAAGGGGATAATTGATGGCTGCTAATAATTTTTAGGGGGTAATTAGCAGTAGCTTAGGGGTTTGAATAGGAGGCTTCTAACATGAGTAGGAGGCTGCTAACTTGAGTAGGGGGATACACTATTTATATTAATTAATAAGAATTAAGTGAGTGGAAATTAGGCGTCTATTTAATATTGAAAAAGGCACCAACTGTATGCCTATAAAGGCTGGAAAATCAGATTAGTATCTAAGGAAAAAAGGACTGATTTTGAGAGCTTTTTTTTTAAAAACACACACACATCGATACAGACAACGCTAATTTTCAGAAAAAAAAAAACAAGAGTCTAACTCGAAAAATTGAGAGATATACACACAGACAGGGACATTCAGATATTAAGAAAGAAAAGCACTGTCCATTAGAGTTCGACTCTGAATTTTATGTTGTTCTTCAATCACAATACAAATTTCAAATCCTTCGAATGAAAATGACTTAATCTTGTATTAGAAATCTTTAGGTTCATGCTATGATGAAAGAGAGTCACTGTTTCAGTGAGATTCATTGAGGTTTTTTCTAAGCTTTCTCATTCCTGAAATATCTTGGGTCTATTTAAGGTTTGAAAATGGTTTGAACTTGGTTTCGAGGTTTTCTTTTGACTTCTGGTTTGCATTCAAGCGAGTTTGTTTTGGTAGACTATTTGAAGTATTTTTGGTTTCAAAACTGAATTAGGAGAAACCTATACTGCTTTGCTCCACAAATTAAAATAGATAGGTTTGTTGAGTCCTAGAACCCAGATTGCCAAATCCCTTGCCTCAAAATTTGGACCACTCGGTACACTGTGAATATTGTTCGAGAGCTCCTGGACACGATACCAAGAAATGTTGGAAGTTGAAGCATGCGATCCAAGATCTTATAAATACTAATAAGATTGAGGTTCAGGCACCCGAGGCACCCAATATTAACCAAAACCCCCTACCAGCCCACCACCAAACCCACATGATTGAGATTGTGCATGGAGAGGGAGAACCCAAGAAGCCATCACAGACATTGATGATGATCCGGGCCAGTGCAAAAGAGAAATCAACCAGTGGGAAAATGGAGGTACAAATTAAAAGGGAGGATGTTAAGCCAGTCGTAATATTGGGGAAGAACCCATCTGCCACTACAAAGACAACAAAATTCGTAGTGTTTGGTGTGTCATCTGCACCTGTGGTGGTTGTGAAAGGAGTTTGTAGGGAACCGGTCATCATAAAGCCGGTAGTCCATTTGTGTGTGACCGATATCAAGGACATGCCTTGGAAGTACAAAAAGGCAATGGAGTTGTACAAAGGAAAGTCAGTGGAGGAGGATATTTGTGAGGCTCAGGGGTTGACTCCATCGGGACGATGTTTTGCCCCCGTAGAATTGAGAAGATCAAACCCCGCATTGGTGAAGAAACCAGTAACAGAGGAGGAAGCTGATGAGTTCTTAAAAAAGATGAAAGCCCAGGACTACTCTATTGTGGAGCAGTTAAGAAAAATCCCAGCCCAGATTTCGTTGCTATCCTTGTTAATCCATTCCAGTGATCATTGTTAGTCCTTGATGAAGATCTTTAATGAATCACATGTTCAAGATAAACTTTCTATAAATCATTTGGAGAAGATATTACATAAAATCTTTAAGGTGAACCGAGTGACATTCTCTGATGATGAATTTCCAAAAGAGGGTACGTAACATAACAAAGCCTTATACTTAACTGTGAAGTGTGAAAACTCGGCGGTCACTCGAGTATTGGTGGATAATGGTTCAAGTGCCAACATCTGTACTTTGGCTACTCTGAACAAACTGAAGATTGATCATGACAGAGTCCGTAAGAATGGCGTCTGCATCATAGGTTTTGATGGAGGGAGTACTAACTCGGTGGGTGATATCATAATGGAACAAACCATTGATCCAGTAGATTTCACCATGGAGTTACAAGTGGTGTGTGTGGCCGTATCATACACTCTGCTATTGGGACGACCCTGGATTCTTACTGCCAAAGAAGTACCTTCTACATTACACTAAATGGTGAAGTTTGAGTGGGATAGGCAAGAAATAGTGATGCACAGGGATGACGGCACATGCATTATGAGTGATGACGTGGTGCCATTCATAGAAACAGAGAATGACAAGGGACCATGGGTATACCAAGTCTTCGAAGGGGTTTCCGTGGACAAGGTTTCTGAAGGCGAGGACCTCGCATTTCCCAGGATCTCAGCTGCAACTTTCATGATCGCCTCAGAAATGATGAACTGTGGGTTTATACCAGGAAAAGGTCTAGGGGCCAAACTCCAAGGTATCATTCAATCCGTTTCTTTGCTTGAAAATTCGGAGACATTCGGGTTAAGGCTCAAGCCAACAGTAGCAGATGTGAAAAGAGCTCGAAAAATGAAGAAGAAAGTCTGGGTCCTTCCCAAGCCAGTTCCACGCCTCTCCGGGTCTTTTGTTAAAGCATGTATCAAGAGGTTGGCGAACCCAAAGATTCTTGGACCGTCGATTGGACCAGATGGAAATCTGGAGCAGAGTTTTGAAAGGTTATTTGCTGATATTAACATGATCGAAGCTGGAGAAGGTTCCAGTAAAACGTACATACAATATGTGGGGCCTAAGGCCAAAAGCAACAATTGGACGGCTACTCATCTTCCCATCCGGAAGGAGTCTTGGTAGTATGCTCTGGATTTTCTTTTGTTTCCTGGATTATTCCTGAGTTGTAATCCAGTTTTGGTTTTGTTTATATTGTGAAACTCTATTATTTTCGCATTTTAATAAAATGAAAGTTTCTCTTCTTTTTCTTGTTTTTTTTTATTTCGTTTCTTTTTATTTCTGAACAGTTCTCTTTTTGCCGGTTCCAATGACATGGCATGCACAATGGATCTTCAACCTAGTCTAAAAGATCAGTCTGATTCCAAATTAATCATGCAATAAATTGATTATAATGATGAGTCGGAATACGATGAAGATGAGGCCTTTGAAGAGATAAGTAAAGAGTTAAGCCAGTTCGAAGAAAAGCCCAAGCCCAATTTAAGCGACTCTGAAGCCGTCAATTTAGGAGATGCTAACAATGTTAGAGAAACTAATATTAGCGTTCACATTGAATCACACATAAGGGATGAGCTAATTAAAACTCTCATATAATTCCAAGACGTTTTTGCATGGTCGTATGATGACATGCCAGGTTTAAGTACCAATTTAGTGGTTCACAAATTGCCCACTGACCCGGCATATCCACCTGTCAAGCAGAAATTGAGGAAATTCAAAATAGATATGAGTGTGAAGATTAAGGAATAAATAACCAAACAGCTGCAAACAAAGGTTATTCGCATCACCATATATCCCGAGTGGTTAGCTAATGTGGTACGAGTACCAAAGAAGGATGGGAAGATTCAGGTATGTGTCGACTACCGCAATCATAATAAGGCAAGTCCAAAAGATAACTTTCTATTGCCCAACATTCATATTCTGATCGACAATTGTGCTGGGCATGAGATTGGGTCTTTCATGGATTGTTTTGCTGGGTATCATCAGATCTTGATGGATGAAGAAGATGCAGAAAAGACGGCTTTCATCACTCCATGGGGAACTTATTGCTATAGGGTAATGCTGTTCGGTTTAATGAATGCTGGAGCAACATACATGAGAGAAATGACTACCGTGTTTCATGACATGATACACAAAGAGATTGAGGTGTATGTAGACGATGTGATCATAAAATCCAGGCATCAGGAGGACCATGTAGCAGATCTGAGGAAGTTTTTTCAAAGACTTCGGAGGTATGACCTTAAGCTCAACCCAGCCAAATGTGAATTTGGGGTTCCCGTGGGAAGAATGTTTGGATTCATTGTCAATCGGTGAGGCATTGAGTTGGATCCATCAAAGATCAACTCCATCCAAGAATTGCCAGCACCAAAGAACAAAACTGAAGTAATGAGTCTTTTGGGAAGATTAAACTACATCAGCCAATTCATTGCTCATCTCACATCGATATGTGAACCTATTTTTAGGCTGTTAAAGAAGGATGCTGCAGTCAAATGGACTGAAGAATGCCAAGAGTCTTTTGATAAGGTAAAGGAGTATTTGTCAAACCCACATGTGTTGGTTCCACCTAAACCCGGGAGGCCTCTGATTCTTTATCTAACAGTTTTGGATAATTCATTTGGCTGCGTATTTGGGCAACATGACATCACTGGTAGAAAGGAACATGCCATCTATTATCTCGGTAAGAAGTTTACAGCATATGAAGTTAAGTACACTCATCTTGAGAAGACATGTTACGCCCTAACTTGGGTGGCACTGAAGCTAAAGCATTATGTGTCTTCCTACACTACTTATCTCATTTCACGTTTGGATCCATTGAAGTATATATTCCAAAAACCTATGCCTATAGGGAGGTTAGCAAAATGGAAAATATTACTTACAGAATTTGACATCATCTATATGATGAGGACGGCTATAAAAGCCCAAGCACTAGCCGATCACTTAGCTGAGAATCCTGTTGATGATGAATACGAACCTTTAAGGACGTATTTTCCAGACGAAGAAGTGTTGAAAATTGATGAGTTAGAACTAACCAAGGAGCCAGGGTGGAAATTTTTCTTTGACTAAGCTGCAAATGCAAAGCGAGTTGGAATAGGAGCAGTACTTATTTCTGAAACAGGACATCATTATCATGTTACGGCTCAACTACGCTTCTATTGACCAACAACATGGCTGATTATGAAGCATGCATTTTAGGGTTACGATTAGCTGTGGACATAGATGTTCAGGACGTCTTGGTCTTGGGAGACTCGGACCTTTTGGTACATCAGGTTCAAGGTGAATGGGAAACAAGGGATTGGAAACTTATCCCATATCGTCAATGTTTGCATGATCTGATTAAGCGTTTCAGATCAGTAGAATTCAGACATATCCCAAGAATGAATAATGAGGTTGCCGATGCTTTGGCTACTCTAGCATCGATGTTGCATCACCCGGACAAGATTCATGTTGATCCGTTACATATTCAGGTTCGGGATCAACATGCTTATTGCAATATGGTGGAGGAAGAAATGGATGGCGAGCCATGGTTTCATGATGTTAAAGAATACCTCAGGATGGGGATATACCCAGAGCACGCAATTGGAGATCGAAAGAGTGCTATTCGGCAATTAGCAAATAGATTTTTCCTTAGTGGAGGAGTGCTGTACAAAAGAACCCCATATTTGGGATTGCTGAGATGTATAGATGCAGGTCAAGCCACAACAGTGATGATAGAGGTACATGTCGGAGTTTGTGGGCCACACATGAGCGGATATGTATTGGCTGAGAAGATTCCACGAGTAGGATATTATTGGCTTACTATGGAGCGTGATTGTATCAATTTTGTACGTAAATTCCATCAGATACACGGGGATCTGATTCATTCTCCGTTGACAGAATTGCATACAATGTCAGCACCATGTCCATTTGTTGCTTGGGGTATGGATGTTAATGGACCTATAGAACCTGCAGCTTCCAATGGTCATAGGTTCATTCTGGTAGCCATTGACTATTTCACAAAATGGATGGAAGCTAAAACTTTCAAGTCAGTGACCAAAAAGGCAGTTGTGGATTTTGTTCATTCCCATATCATCTGTAGATTTGGAATTCCGAAAGTGATCATCATAGACAACGGCGCTAATCTTAACAGTGGTTTGATGAAAGAAGTATGTCAACAGTTCAAGATTACACACCGTAATTCCACCCCATATCGTCCCAATGAAAATGGCGCGGTTGAGGCAGCAAACAAGAATATAAAGAAGATATTGAGGAAGATGGTAGAAGGGTCTAGGCAATGGCATAAAAAGCTACCATGTGCATTGTTGGGTTATCGCACTACTGTCCGCACTTCAGTAGGTGCAACTCCTTACTTGTTGGTGTACAAAACGGAAGCGGTGATACCAGCAGAAGTCGAAATCCCATCCCTCCGAATTGTCGCTGAAGCTGAAATTGATGACGATGAGCGGGTCAAAGCCCGATTGGAGCAATTGAGCTTAATTGATGAAAAGAGATTGGCAGCAGTATGTCATGGCCAATTGTATCAAAGAGAATGGCAAGAGCATATAATAAAGGTGTGTCCCATGAAATTTGAAGTGGGACAAAAGGTGCTGAAGTGAATATTGCCTCATCAAGCCGAAGCGAAGGGCAAGTTCGCACCAAACTGGCATGGGCTGTATACTGTGACCAGAGTGCTGTCCAACGGTGCTTTATGTCTGACATATGTCGAAGGAAGACGTATCGACATGGCTATCAATTCTGATGCGGTCAAGAGATATTACGTGTAATTTCTTTAATTATAATCTTTGTTTCATTTATTTGCTTGTACTTGGTGTTTATAGGATAATGAAATGACGGAGGTAATTCTTTCTTCTATCCAAACACTTTAACCATTTCTTTCACCCTTCCGAGCCTTATTTATTCTTTCATATCCCTCTCTTGGAATCAATAACGGAAAGAGAAAGGAAAAGAAAAATAAATAAATAAAAGAGACTCAGAAGAAATCTAAAGGAATCAAGTGAACTACGTTCGACCTGATTCCTTAAAGAGGATACGTAGGGGCCTCACGACTCGGTCATAGTGTAAATAAAAGTTAATCCTTCCCCAAATAAGAAACTGGGGCAGAAGTTATGTTGTTTTTATGAAAAGAGTTTTGATTCCGAGAGTTGTAATATTTCACCCACTCAGAGTTATTCTGAATTTTGATACTCTTTTCTCTTTAAGACCCACACAAAACCCATATGAGAAGTCCAAAAAAAAGACCTCCCGATCAATATCCGGGAAATGCCCAGTCAGGCAAATAAAAACCAAGAGTAACACGCTGATCCATAACATAAAGGGAATAAGCTAAAGGAATTGATAGCCAAAGAACCCTTAGTGAAGAGAATCTTATCGGTACTGCTCCAATCACCATCCGATAAAAAATAAAATGAGAGAGTCTTATTGGTGAAAACCTTCACAGGCACCATAAGGTGACGAAAGCTGAGAAGAAATAAAATGAGAGAGTCTTATCGATGAAAACCTTCACGTGCACCATAAGGCGACGGGAGTTGACAGAAATGAGAGAGTCTCATAAGTGAAAACCCCTCAAAGGGCACTATGAGGCGACAAGATAGATTGACAGAAAGGATCCGTATTTGGCAAAGAGTCGGGCACCTATTTCATCCTCAGCAAATGAGGCCATCAGAAAGATTGATTGATATAATTAGACTGGGTTGATTAATCCGAAATGCATGACGTGATCGTTGGGACCGGTTATACCATTCAGATAAGTTCCTTTTTGTTTTTTTTTCACAACATTTGTTTAGAAACCTTTCCTTCTTTTTTCTATCTTTTCATTTTCTTTGTTTAAAGATTTTTGTCCAAGTTTATTTTGAGAAAGACTTTTCAGAGCTTACTATCAGTTGCCGAATTGGTGTGAAGCAGAACGAGGGTAGGACATACCACATTGGTCTGGAATGTCAGGAAATTGAGAAGACCTGAAAGATGCAGTCGAGAAAATCGCGGACCAAGCCAAGAGAATCCCTAGTGGATTTTCAAGATACGCGAATAGCTCTGATAGATCATCAACCAAGTTCCAAGACGGTCGAACAACACCAAGTGGGGAGGGAAAAGGGAAAATGCATCCCCAAGAAAAATAACCCCCTACAGCTTTATCCTCAACAACGTTATCCGTAGCTGATTACATTTCTATCTCCAGCAACATTGAGGGAAAATGAAACCTTCTGAAGAAAGTGATTTTGAGTTTCACCGGCTAGTTTTGAAACACAAAAAATGGAAGGGATAAATGGATAAACCATCCCCCAGCAGAAATATCATTCCCAGCAAATAACGCCATCCCCGACAAGTTTCGAGAACTTAGAACAGGGAGAGGGAAAAACCATCCCCAGCAGGAGTGGCACGACCATTCACCGCATTTTAAACTAGCAAATTTTCTTTGAATTGAATCATGTAAAAGGAAAGTTGATGATAGAATAAAGACATGCCACAAGGAATATTACCAAAACTGGGGTAGAAAATTTCCGCCATTGTCAAAAATTTTCTCAAAGTAAACAAGGAAATCAATTCAAGATATTTTTAAGAAGTGAGGAGCCCGCCGGATAGAATGGAGGTTGTTATTTCTAAATTGAAGAATTCAGGAGCCCGCTTGTTAGAACGGAGGTTGTTATTTTTATGTTGAAGAAATCAGGAGCCCGCTTGTTAGAATGGAGGTTGTGATTTTAAATTGAAGAAGTCAGGAGCCCGCCTGTTAGAACGGAGGATGTGATTTTAAATTGAAGAAGTCGGGAACCCGCCTGTTAGAACGAAGGTTGTTATTTTTTAAGTTGAAGAAGTCAGGAGCCCGCCTGTTAGAACGGAGTTTGTTATTTTTAAGTTGAAGAAGTCAGGAGCCCACCTGTTAGAACGGAGGTTGTGATTTTAAATTGAAGAAGTCAGGAGCCCGCCTGTTAGAATGGAGGTTGTTATTTTTAAATTGAAAAAATTAGGAGCCTGCCTGTTAGAACGGAGGTTGTTATTTTTAATTGAAGAAGTCAAGAGCCCGCCTGTTAGAACAGATGTTTTTATTTTAAATTGAAGAAGTCAGGAGCCCGCCGGTTAGAACGGAGGTTGTTATTTTTAAATTTAAGAAATCAGGAGCCCGCCTTTAGAACAGAGGTCGCTAAATTTGAAGTAGTTGAAGAAGTCAGGAGCCCGCTTGTATAATGGAGGTTATTATTAGGTTAAACGAAGGAGAAGTCAAGAGCCCACCTGTTAGAATGGAAGTTGTGTCATCTTTTTAAAGGCAAGTCAGGAGCCCGCCTGTAGAACAGAGGAATACATTTCAAGGTCGAAGCAGAATTCAATAATACCAAGGGTTACAACAAGAACCCCCTGCATAACAAGCTTTAAATCAAGGAAACAGTATCCCCAACAAACTGAACAAAGTGATGAAATTTGTGTTCTAAGAAGTCAAAATACCCACACCACCCCCATCAATTTTTGGAAGATTGAAGCACCAGAAGAAACATAAGCTGACAAGAAAGCAAGGCACCAAGAACAAAATTGAAGATATAGATAAGAGTTTACAGTTCATAGACCATAATTTAGTCTAGCTTCTTATTTTGTTTTAGCATGGTGTAATAAGGAGGTCAATGAGTAGTAACAGCGATAGCAGCAACATCAACAACAGTAACAGCAAAATGGCAGTCCCATGGTATTCCCAACTACCAAAACTTTCCGAACTACATTGATCTGATTCCCTTTTAGCTAGGGATATGTAGAAGGCCTTTTGAAGCAAAGGTTCGGTCAAAATTTTTGAAAAAAATGCTTCACACGGAGTACTCAAAACGGGCAAAATCGCCCGTATCTGCTCACTTATCTTTGCACGAAAACTCTTCGTGTTTCCTGGCAAAGAGGGGCAGCTATGAGCACGCGATTTTTGCCCAACATGAGAATTACTCCCAAAAAATACAAAATAAAATAATTTTTATTTGTTTGTAACTGTTGTGATTTTGTGGTGTTTTTCTTTTATTGTTTTGCATTTTGTCTGTGCGTGTTTATTTGATAAATTGATAAAAAAGATAAAATATGTTGTATTTCGTATTTTTAGGATTTAGTTCCGCAACTAGAAGTAATTAAGCTTGTTTTATAAAGAAAAAAAATTCACAAAAAATACTTTGTGTTTTTTAGCATTTTAAAATCTAGTCGTTTGATTTTATCTTTAATTAATGCTTAATTATGCATGATAAAGAGTTAATTAGTATTATTAATATAATTTTTGTTTTATAGTTTAATCTAGGATTTTTTATTTTTAATTAGAAAGCAAATTAAAAAAAATTAATAAAATAAAAGATCACAGGAATTCAAAAATGGGCCAGATTCAATTTAATTCAGAGAAGCCCAAATTAAATTCGTCCAAACCCACACCTGATCGAGCCCATACCCAATCAAATTGGTCAGACCTCTAAGACACCCTAAACGACGTCGTATGATTAATGAGATCTGAACAGTTCCTGTCATTTGATCCAATGGTTTCAAATTCCCCTCATAGCGCGATCCTTTTAGACCCGGGTCGATACAGTCTCAGAGTTGGGCCAAACGACCCCGTTTTAATTAATTAATCAATCAGAACCGTTAGATTATACTTATCTAACGGCTCTAATTGATTGAGTAATTTAAGTATATCAATTCAATAAATCACAACCCCCAAATCAGAACCCCCCTCTCAACCCTAGCATCATCTCTAACTTTAGGAACCCTAGAAACGCCGTCCTAAGACACTCCGCCGGCGGCAAAGCCTTACACCATTCCAAACCATCCCATCTTCACACCCCCGAGCCATATTGACCTCCCCTTTCCAACTATCACCATAGCTCCCCCTAGAATCAGGCCCCAACTCTTCGAATCTTAAATCGAAGGTTGGCCGGAAAACCTCATTTTCTCCGATGGCCGGCAAACTAAAACCTTATGACCTTCTAACCACCCCCAACCCAAATCCTTAAACCGTTTGGCTCGAATCTTTCTGGAAATTCTCGAATCTTCATTTGAAGATTCGAGCCACACATAAACCATTATCCAATCACCCCAAAATCACATCCTAGCACCCCCTAACTTCCCTCATACCCTTAATTACCAGTGGTTCCCTTCGAATATGCCCAGAAAACCATAAACCCTAAACTTGAGCCCTATAAACCCTAGAAAAATCAAGCCTGGGTCTGTCCAAAATAGAGAAGAAATTGGGGTCTCTATCGACTTTAATCCAATGTTTTCAGTCGAAAACAATCGATTAAAGTCCGTTTTTAGCCCAAAAAAGGCCCGAGTCAAAATCCAAGTCAGAATCTTCCAGTTTCCGAGTTCTTGAGGTAATTTTCTTTTCCTGTTTGTTAAATTTGGTATTTGTTTATATTTGTTTATTTATTTAGTTTAATTTTGTTGATTTTTCAAATTTTCGACTACTCCGTCCATCTCTAATCAGACATTTTATTTGGTCGAATTTGTTTCTTTTATTATTATGTATATATTATAAATTAATTGAATAAAGTCGTCGATTAGTTAGGTTGTAGTATAACTAAATGTTTCTGTCAAATTCCACTCGAATCACTTGTGATCTTTTTCTGATTTTTGTAAATAAAAGTTATACAAATATGGCTGGTATATTCGATAAGAATTCATGTCGTCAATTAGTTCTTCAAGTTTGATTGATAGAATAGCATGACCATAGTGTACTTTTTTCTCCCAATAGGTTATCCGTTTGGTTTCCTACTGTGATAATCTTGTGTTTTAAGATTGATAATCGCTTGAATGTCTAGTTGTTATTTATTTTTGTTCACATTATCAATTCCTTTTGGTTTGATGCCATATCTGTTTGAATAGGATTGTCTACCTTGAATCATTGCTTGATATTAATGATTTGGTTATAATTGTTGATTGTTACATAAGTTTTCAGTTTAGATAGATTTTGAGATTAAAAGAGTTTACATCAGACAAGAGGTTTGGGGCAGGTTAGTGAATTAAAGGGATTAAGGGGATAATTGATGGCTGCCAATAATTTTTAGGGGGTAATTAGCAGTAGATTAGGGGTTTGAGTAGGAGGCTGCTAACTTGAGTAGGAGGCTGCTAACTTGAGTAGGGGGTACACTATTTATATTAATTAATAAGAATTAAGTGAGTGAAAATTAGGTACCTATTTAATATTGAAAAAGGACTAAGCTATGGGGGAAAAGGCACCAAATGTATGCCTATAAAGGCTGAAAAATCAAATTAGTATCTAAGGAAACAAAAGGACAAATTTTGAGAGTTTTTTTTTTAAAAAACACACACACATAGATACAGACAACACTGATTTTCAGGAAGAAAAAAAAACAAGAGTTTAACTCAGAAAAATTGAGAGATATACACACACAGACAGGGTCATTCAGGGACATTCAGATATTAAGAAAGAAAAACACTGTTCATTAGAGTTCGACTCTGAATTTTAAGTTGGTCTTCAATCACAATACAAATTTCAAATCCTTCGAATGAAAATGACTTAATCTTGTATTGAAAATCTTTAGGTTCATGCTATGTTGAAAGAGAGTCACTGTTTCAGTGAGATTCATTGAGGTTTTTTCTAAGCTTTCTCATTCCTAAAACATCTTGGGTCTATTTAAGGTTTAAAAATGGTTTGAACTTGGTTTCGAGGTTTTCTTTTGACTTCTGGTTTGCATTCGAGCGATTTTGTTTTGGTAGACTATTTGAAGTATTTTTGGTTTCAAAACTATTTCATTGGGATCCATTTGTTGCCGATCTTGTTGATCTCTACCTCTGCTGTTGTTGTTCATTGCCTTCACCCCTTCTTCCTTTTGCTAATTTCAGGTACACATTTCTGAAATTCCAACATGTGATCCCCAAATTGGAAGTCGAGGAATGGAATAAAATGTTTCAATGTTTGAGTGTTACGCTATTGGTTTTAATTTTTTTTTAAGTTTGTTTCTTTTTCTTTCTGTTTCATGCTTCCCTTTGAAAGGAATGCGTATTTATTTTAAGATCTGGGCATGCTTTTATTTGATTAAGTAATTTTGTTCTCTTAGTTTAGCTCGAATGTGGGATTGTTCATGACCGTTGGCAGAGTCAATAGAGAGTTAAAATTCGTGCAATGAGTTGTTGATTTATCTTAACTAAAATCAAGACATAAAGTGCTTTTGGAATTAGTACAATTATTCACTAATTGGGTATGGTTTTTTGAATTAGTAAAATGCTCAAGGTTTGGCAGCTAGCTTGAATGGTATAAAAGCTATTTGGTTCAACAATAATTGATTGTCATTTAAATAATTGGATAGGCTTTGAAATGATGACCAACTATATAAAATAACTTTTATACATGTAGAAATTATCAATCTGGCTACTTACGTGAGTAACGCTTGAGTAGAGTTTATACATGACTGATTATTGACCTTGACTTCCCACTAATCTCTTTCTAATTCAATTGTAATTAAGGGGAAAAACAACAAAACCTTACAAGTCAATTCATCTTTTACATAATTTTCTATACACTATAGGCTGGTTCGTTTTACCGTATAAGCATAATAACCCCACATAAAATGGACAATATTTGGTGATTAGTTGTGCAACAACGTAACATAATTACTTAATACAATATTTCATTGGCTTTATTATAGTAATGGTAATTCTTTCATTTTTTTGGTTGAAGCTTTAAGAGTAGAGTGGTACTGGTAGGAAGGGAGAATTAATCAGTTAGCATTGGAATATATTCTTTCAAGTTTTGAGACCGAATGAGGTCTGCCATCCTAATTAAATCATTTATGACCCTCAAAGCTTAGTTTTAAATTTTCTTTAAAAATTAGAACTCGAGGCATACCATTTAGTAAATTCCATGGCTCTCGCAAAGTTAACAACGCGTTAGTTGCTTTAGGCATGCCTTTAATAATTCTACCTTCTTAAACTCGGGTGCACATTTATGTGACCCAAATCCAAATTAGTCGAGGTGTGTACACAACCACGGGTACATTGATGTGACGTGGTTCGAGATGCATTTTCACGATGTTGCAATTCTCTAAAAATAATAATAATAAAAGCGGCGAAGAGTTAAAATTTGCACACAGGTTCAACATGTACTAAAATCAGATAATTAAGCCGAATATAACAGTTGAGCGACCGTGCTAGAACCACGGAACTTGGAAATGCCTAACACCTTCTCCCGGGTTAATAGAATTCCTTATCCGGATTTTTGATTTGCAGACTGTAATACAAAGTCATTCTTTTCCTCGATTCGAGATTCAATCGGTGACTTGGGACACCATAAATCTCCCAAGTGGCGACTCTGGATTAAATAAAGACGAATCCCTTTTCGATTGTCTTTAAATTGGAAAAAGTCTTTTCTTACTATATCCCTTCATGGGATGCAGTAAAAGCCGATAAAAGCTTCTTCGAAAAGGAGGTGTGACAGGGACTACTGCCAATTTTGGCTATCAACATAACATAAATAGGAAAATACAGTTGAGGATAAATACTGGCAGTGATTATGGCCATATTTAATAATATGAAAAAAGATGCATTAAGTAACATCAAATGGCAATAAAATATAAATAAAGGAAAAGTTTACTCAATCTTGGGTGAGGCGGATCCTCTTTCATTTGATAAAGATGAAAGATAGACAAATACAAGAATCTTAGGACCCTTTTCCGATCTGATGGGGTATAGGATAACAGATCATCTAATCTCTTTAGAGAAATGTGATTACATATTTTGAGAGAGAGAGTCTAACTCATTTTGAGAAGCCCTCTCTTCTTATTTATAACGGATATCCCTAGAAAACCCTAAATATCCCATAGAATATTCCCTTTGAAGATTCCAAAGCAAAACTAGTTGTTACATCTATCTGCACTGCTTGGCCTCGGCCTTATTGATCACTGCTCGACCTCGACCTTATTGATCACTTCGATTTGCAAGTTACTCATGACAAGTGTCTCTGTATGCCAAATTTTTCCTATTTAATTTTGACCCACATATAAATATAATAACGTTTGCGTAAAACCTATATTCATATATTAAAATCATTTTAAGTATAAAATATATTTAGTTTGGAATTCAGTTCGACGCTTTAGTTATTATATATATTAACTTAAGATTGTTACACGAACTAGTAAGAACACATAGGGTTCTTCTTTTATCAAATATCGATTCTCTGCAAAAGAAGCATTATTTGTTGTGGATTGAATTTGGTACAATTTTCATTTTTTTCACTGTGAAATGGACCAAGGAAATAAAATAATTCTTATTTTTCTTAATTCCATCCACCTTCAGAAATAATTGTTTTTATTCATTGGAACACAGAGAGAACACAAAGGTACCGGGGGGGTGGGGGGTGTGATTTGGGGTGGGGGTCCAGTGTAGGATGCAGAATCTATAGTGTTTGCAATGTTGTATGATACAACCTTTCATAGGAGAGCAAATATATATGGAGAGAGAAAGGGGAGGAGGAAGCAGCTAGAGATATGAAATGACAAGGCCTAAAGAATTTTAGAATCGAGCATCTTATTATTTGGTGCACAAATTTCTTTTTTGTTTAAAAAGAGATATACTCTCTCCAGTTCATTTTAATCGTTTTTTTGATTATTTTTATATATATTAAGAAATTTATTTTTTAATATTAATTAATAATAAAATTAAATATTAACCTTAATTTGTTAGTTTAAAATATAGCAAAATAACCTTTTACTCCAAATGCAACTTTGGAAAGATCAAAGAAGAAGTTAACTTCTTTAAATTTTAAAAAAATATAAATATCGTGGACCTCAAAAAAGAGACAAAAACATTAATTAAAGTGGACCGAAGAAAAATATATTTTTTGTTGCTCCAAAAAATAATATTCAATATAATGTATATATTATGCACTTTTTGGCTCGCAAATATAATTAGTTTTGACCGATCAACCGACCGATTGATTTAATATTTTGCCCTTTTTTTCTCCTTTGGTATTAAATTTGACGGTTGGATAATTTTTGTTTAGAACACATTAAGCTTGGTGGGTGGCACTTAAGCCTCAGTTATTTTTATTAAATTTAAAATGCTTAAATTTTAATGCATATTTAAATACTTAAATTTGTTTTAAGACTAAGGCATAGTTTGAACTGAATATATTAAGATCTCACATGGTCAAAGTGATGCTTTTCATAACCTCAAGGGGTCCAACTTAAAATTACCAATGAAACTTCCTTTTTGTAGTTTCCATTGTATTTAAGAAGACATAACTTGTTCTAATTTATTAAGTAAAAATTTACTAATTTATAGAATGAGTAGTGACAAATTTAAGAGATTTATTAATTTTAACCTCAACTCTTACTATCCATTCTTGAAGAGGGCAACACCTTAAGCGGTCGTTTGGCTAAGCATTATAATGCAACAATTATTATGATGGTTAGTAATATAACAATTAGGTAACGAATAATAATATATGAATTATCATACAGTGAGTAACAATGCATAGATTGCTTTTAGGGATTGCCGAATTTTAGAATATTTTGTCTTTCTGTCTCACACATAAAAGAATAAATATATTTTGAGGAAGGAGCTTATATAGATGAAGAGAAGCAATAACTAAGTGCCAAGAGTTACCGAGAAACATGATGCATAGTTTATATTAAAAACCGAGCACTTTATTAATTATGTGGAAGAAAACATTAATGCAATAATTTTATAAATTGCAAACTAAATATTTTAGGCGTATTATGCACTATTTTATGTTAAATTGTCTCTCCTTTTGTGGCCAACCAAACAACGGTGCATACATTCAAAATGTTGTGTAACATTCTTTTTAGCTTAAAATATAAATATATATCCTAAATTTACTGGCTCAATTAATTTGAATTTGCACAAAGTAAGTCCATTATATTCGGTGTTTAAAATGTTGCGTAGTATTCCTTTTAGCTTAAACCATTCGGTATATATTCAAAATTTGACTCGATTAATTCGAATTTGTACAAGGTAAATCTACCAAAAAGGTAAAAATTCATGATTATGAGGAAATTTTTTATTTTCTGAGCTCGAGGTCAAAATATTTAATTAAGGTGAAAGAATATCAATCATCCTATCACACCCTTGGGATGTAAAAATGTTGTGTGGTAGACAGACAAGAAAAACCTAGCATTTTTGGCCTTCTCCCTTTGGCCAAAAGAAAACAAAATTCTAGCATAAAGTCCCCAACCCAAGACCACCTACTTTTGCTATTACCCTTTGGTCATAACTCTTAAAATTTGTTATTTATAGCTTGTCTCCTTCTCCCTAAACTTCTTCCTCATAATCATAGACTACACTTTTCTCCCCTCAACCAAAAAAAAACCCTAAAATTATCACTATTATTACCATGCAAACTCATTCTATCACATACTTATCTTCTAGTGAAAGTGGTTGTTTAGAAACTGAAGTAGAAGATGAACTTTCTACTGTTCTTTCTCTTGGTCCTCCTGGTCAAATAAACCTTCAAAAAAATACTACAAAATTCCATTTTCAGAGTTATTATAATCAATATGGAGAAGGTGTGACTGTGGCTCTTCATACTGATTCTTCAGGTACAAGTTCAAACAACAATAACCCTAGTAAAAACAAAGGGGATGATATTATTTCAGTAGCAAATAATGGACAATATTGGATTCCAACACCAGCTCAAATTCTTGTTGGACCTACTCAATTCTCTTGTGCTGTTTGCAACAAAACTTTCAACAGATTCAACAACATGCAGGTTTAATTTCCTATATATATACTTTAATTCATGTTAAACATCTTGTATATGCAATATTAGTTCATAACTTTTTCTTTTTACATGTGCCTCTCTACCTCTCGGGGTAGAGTTAAGGTCTGCGCACAAAGCCTTCCCTGGACCCCATTAGTGGAATTTCACTAGATTGTTGTTGTTGTATGTGCTTATATATATGTATATCAAGGGTTGTCACTTATATATACTAGTAATATCATGTGCATGTTCATATGTAACCATGCATACACTCATATGTGGAGTTGGATTCAGGATTTTAATATGACGAGTTCAAGTTTTTCTTTTTTTTTTTTTTAAAAAAATATATAGGTTCAGAACTTAATATTTATACTATTTTCCTTTATTTTCACATATAAATCTAGGGGCAAAACGGAAAATAATGGTTCAATTGAACCCTAGGGCCACTCTTGTTTAAATGAAACTTCTTGAATTTCGTCTTTTTATTGTCTCATTTATGTATGAAATGATTCAGAAGCTTGTACTTTTAGTCAAGTTCTTGCTGATCTGAATTCCCAACTTACCAGAAATAGGTTACAATTTTTATGGTTGGTTTACAAAAATAGTTTTGTTTGGTCCAACTTGTCTTATTGACCAAATTTTTGTATTACTAGATGCATATGTGGGGGCATGGATCACAATATAGAAAGGGACCAGATTCACTAAAAGGGACAAAACCAGCTTCGTCAATGTTAAGGTTGCCTTGTTATTGTTGTGCTGAAGGTTGTAAGAACAACATAGACCATCCAAGATCAAAGCCATTGAAAGACTTTAGAACTCTTCAAACACATTACAAAAGAAAACATGGAATAAAACCATTTACTTGTAGAAAATGTGGAAAGAATTTTGCTGTAAGAGGAGATTGGAGGACTCATGAGAAGAATTGTGGGAAGCTTTGGTTTTGTATTTGTGGTTCAGATTTTAAGCATAAGAGGTCACTTAAAGATCATGTTAGAGCTTTTGGAGATGGACATGCACCACATAGTGAGAATTCTTATTATCAAGTTGAAGGAGATGAGGAAGATGAAGATGAAGAAGAAGATGTAGCAGCAGGGCGGAGCTAGAGTATTAGATACGGGTTCGGATGAATTCAGTATAGCTTTTTCTTAGACTTTGTACTTGTAGTAGGAAATTGGTCAAATATGTATAAATCTGTAACTACGAATTCAGTAAGTAAGACGAGCTATGAGTTTGATGGTAAATTCAGAACCTATAATTTTCAATCATGTCTCCTCTTTTATATAGAAGGAAATCTTGATGATGAATTATATGGAAATGGAACTTAGCTAAAATGAAGCTAACTTTTGGAGTTATTTTTATTTCGTGCCAGAAACTATTTACATTCGATTGTCGAAAGTGTATAAAATTTATAATAGTATATATATATATATATATATATATATATATATATACTAATTCCGAACATTTTTGCCCTTTATGACGAGAGCAAAAAACTGAGATTTGACTAGGGACTTTTTGGCTTCTTTTGCATGTATGTTTTTGTGTGCATATGTTCTCTAGGGGAGCAAATGAATGAAGACAAAGAGTGTAGTAAAACCAGGTTGTCATCAATGTTAAAGTTCAGAAGTGTCAAGCTCCATAAGTTGATTAAATTTGATTGTGTTTGATAATATATATCCAAGTAATGAATCAGCAAACATGTGCAACTCTATTTACTATCACTTTTAGCCCGCGAGAAATTATTTATATTCGTTACTTAAAAAAGTATATAAAATTTGTATAATTTTTGTATATACAATCAAATTTCTTTATAATAGCTTCGTTTGTTCCAAATATTTTTAGAAGTTATAGTAAATTGTTGTTATAAAGAATATATATTATAACATAACATAAAAATTAGTTCCTGAGAAATGTAGGCTTTTATAGTGAAGCATTGTTATATATGGATGTTGTTATAGAAAGCTCTATTGTACATACAGAATATATACATAAAAATCTTGTTTTTTTAAGACTATTATTTTAAGAGCGGTTATATAGTGTTATTTTTCCTTAATAAGACTAGATAATTTACCACTTTAGCAACATAACTAAGAATAATTAATATTATTTAATAAAAACACAATTATGTTTGAAAATGAAAGTTGGGTTCAGCCACATGACGTTATCTTATTTTTTGAAAATGAGAACCATAGAGTTGTCCCTTTTGTCACTCAGAAGCAGTAGTAGTTGTAGTTATAGTAGTAGTAGTAGAATCTAAAAGTGAATTCAGCAAAAATAAAGCTGGAAACAAGAGAGCAGACATACAGACATGATAGTCAGAATAGTCTTCAGAAATTGCACTGTTGATTAGCTATGCATTGCATTTGCTACAGCCTTCACTCTCTCTCAGTCTATCTTATAACTCTCTTTTTTCTTATTTTTTTTTTATCTCTAAACATTAGTGGATCAAATTCAATGTCAATTTTTCTTGGTCGGTATACATACATTAGATACTAATTATACACAATTATGTATATACTTAATAATGTTTTTTAGAAAAGAAGCAATTCGGTGCGCTAAACTTTCGCTATGCGTGGGGTAGGGGAAGGTCTGGGCCATAGGGCCTGTTGTACGCTCTTATTCTACATTTCTACAAGAGGTTCCATGGTTGGAACCACTGGCGGAGCCACATGCATCCAAGGGGTGTCAACACCCTTTGCCGGAAAATTACACTGTTTAGCTCGATAATTTTTTTTAAAAAAAGTACATATACTGACACCCCTTGACTTCTTAGTGAATTTATTTCTTTATATTCTCTCCCCTTAATAAAAGTCTGGCTCCGTCACTGGTTGGAAACCGTGATCTCGTGGTCACATGACAATAACTTTAACAGTTAAGCCAATGACATACTTAATATACTTATATATATTATACATCCGTCGGCTATTTTTAGTTTAATTTTTTTTCCCTTTGTGTGTCGCATTAAATTCACTGTTTACTTTTCTTAACCGATATATATATATATATGTATGTATGTATATATATATATACCTGTTATACTAATTATACACGATTATACAAATATTATATTTATTAATTATTTTTAGTTTAAGCAATTGGATGGTCTGCTATTTAGGTTAAAACTTTTTTCTTTTTGTTTGTGAACTTTATCAGAGTAGTGAGAGTGAGTCTTTTTCTAAGGTGTACTGAATGTATATCTCTGTGAGGTTCGACTAACACTACTAACACTTTGATGGAGAGCTTTTGTCAGTATGGTAAAGAATGGACCACTGGAAGTTGCTGTTTTTGGGTTTCACCCAAAGTATTACTCTACCTTTTTCCTTTTCAGAACTACAACAAACACATACTCATATCATTTTATTTCAGTATTCTCTACCTGTGTTAGACTCAGTTTTTCACTATCACACCTCCCACATAGAGGAGAGGTGGATATTCAAGATTTGAACTTGATAGTTAATGTTTTTAGCGCAAATATAGTAATTATCTTTTTAAATTGTGGATACACGTATTAATATTTATTAAATTTTTAGTAGCTTTTTATATATAAATATATATTTTGTGTTGAAAGTACTGGCAAGCATCTATGTCCCACATTACAAGAACCACTCCTATCTCCTTTTTTATTTTATTTTTTACTTTATGCATTCCGTATCTGAAATTTACTTGTCCAAAGTGCGATTAGGGTATTTACACTGTGTAGTGTTCATGAAAGAAAAAAAAGAAAAAAACACCCCTCGTCAAATGTTTTTCTTTTATTCTCAAGGTTCGAACGAGAGAATTATGATTTATATAAGTTCTTAAATCTCTTTAGCATAATTATTTTTTATTAAATCCCCTTATTTGAATTTGGCTCCGCCAAATTCTAACGAGGGGGCTTTTATATTTTCAGTCCGCGCCAGAAATTATTTATGTTCGATAAAAAAGTATAGTAAAATTTATATAATTTTTGTATATAACATACATAATATACATACATACAAAAAATTATATATTTTTCAGCTATAATTTTGCTAGCGACTACACAATGTCATCCCAATGATGGTCTTAGCTTACTTTTGTTATCATTACATTATATAGTCCATTTTAGCTACGATTTTAAACTGTTTTTAGTTTTCTTTGATCACTCATTCCTTTCTGCAGCCAACAATCTTTATACTCTATTTTTGCATGCATGCATCCCAAAGAGCTTTTCTTGCCTTTTCTTTCCCCATGTTTGATCATCGATCCCATCACTATGACATTTTTATTCATCTGTTCCCTTCACATGCTTCTAGTTAAAGTGATACTCCCTCCTGTCCAAATTAAGTGATTTTTTGGATGTTTTTATACATATTAAGAAAGTCACTTTTTAGCATTAATTAGTAATAGAATTGACCATTTTAACCTTACTATCTCACATACACTCCTAGCACATATTCCAACACTATTTACTCCAAGGACATTGCAGGAAAAACATCATTAAGTTATTCTTGAAATTCGAAAAAATCACTTATTTTGGACCACAAAAAAAAAAGCCAAAAAATCACTTATTTTGAAGCGGAGGGAGTAAAATTATCGAAAGACGATCCTCATATATATTGCCAGAAAAAAACTGAGAGTTGAAACTTATTTTTTTCTCTGGTTGAAAGGATACTAAACATAGGCCACTTGGACTACAAAGAGAGAGATAGAGAGAGAAGGGATACCTGCCAAAATGAAGGGTAAAAACTTATCTGACGTGGAAAATTCTATTAATATTAATTCATCTCAAATAAAATTGACGGTGAATATATTTAGCTCTAGCTAGTGTCAGTGTGTGGTGTTACTGTTTTTTATTCTTTCAATCTTTCGTTGAGCCGAGGATTTATTGGCAATAACTTTTTATTTTTTTAAGATAGAGATAAAATTTGTATACGTCCTCGATCGATTGAGCTCCCCAGACCCCACGATGAGATTACACTCATTTGTTATTGGTGGTGGTTGTGAATATTTAACTTTATGACAAGGAAATGTTAAGATAACTTCTATCATTTTCTCAATTCGTTAAAAGGGGGAAAGAAGAGAAATCTAAGCGCATGAAAATAAACTAATGTGTAAGCAAAATTAGGAAAATGTAGTTGGAGGCAAAACTCGAGATGCTGTACAATTTTTCGTACCATCGCGACGCACTCAAGAGAATAACCTAACGGTAAATAAAAATAACATAGGTAAAAATCATAGGAGATAAGAGTTATAATTCTGACGGAGACCAAAAACACTAGCCATCCTCTTGACTGCACTGCAAAAACTTACCTTAACCATTGTGATTGAATGGTGCACAAGGAATGTCATGAATTGACCGGTCGTGTTGAACTCTTGCGCGTCGTTAAACAGTTTGAGGCCATGAGCAGCTTCACTTCAGGTATTATGACTTGTACGCTTGGTCGGAATTGAATTTCGAGAAGTTCAGAGTTGATTTGGAAAGAGAATTCTCATTTCGGAAGCTCTAAGTTGAAAGAATTGACTAAGATTGGATTTTTTTATTAAACGACCTCGGAATCGGGTTTCGAAGGTTCCAACAGGATTGCATGATGATTTCGGACTTTGGCGTATGTCCGGATCGGGTTTTGGAAGACCCGGGAACATTTTGGCACCTATTATGGAAGTTAGTATTTTTGGAAGAATTTCATAAGTTTGGGTTGAAGTGTTTTTCAGTGTTATCAATGTCTGTTTGGGATTCCGAGGCTGGGAATAGCTCCGTATGGTGATTATGATGTTGGAAGCGCGATCGAAAGTGAATTCGGAGGGCAATGGGTTATTTTGGAGTCATTTGGCTAAAGATAGAAATTGGAAGGTTTCGGAGAAGATTGGTGATTCTGGTGTCACGTAGCTACTATTATGCTTAAGTTCGTGTATTCTATGACCCAAAAGCATGCTTTACTTGTAATAATTATAACCTTATTGACAATTTAAATTATTTTAATTGCATCGAAATGGTAAATAATTTTCTAAAAGAGTTAAACATCGTTTTTCGACTTGTAAAAGAGAAATTGACACTTCCTTGAATAATTGTTTCCCTGCTGAAGTTTTGATTGACTGTTTGAATGAGTGTTTCTATATGTACCTATCTCGCATGTATGATTTGTGAGATGTGTGATTGTTTATTTATGTTTGACCGCGTCGCATGTATGATTCGCGAGTGGGGTAATATATTCATCTATGGTTCACTCCATTCCACCCTATGGCAGTGTACCTTGGATCCGGCCATACGACCTCGGCATGATTTGCGCATGCGTGTATTTCTTGCATTGAGATTTATAGATGTTGATATTGGTTCTCCTTGGCTTGAGATAAATGAATAAATGATGAAAATAAATTTGAAAATTTCCTATTAATAAAAAAATTGCTTACTTGTTCATGCTATTGAGTTACATCCATCTTTATGAAAATCCTCAATTTACTATATTATTGGTATGTTATTATTAGACCACTAATGTCGAAGTTGACCTCTCATCTCTTCTTCTTTGAGATTAGACAGGATTAGTGGGTACACGTTGTTTTCGTACTCATGCTACATTTGTTGTGTAATTTTGTTGTACAGGTACATGTACGTCTAGTAGCCTCGTTGGGCGCAGCGGTATGGTTGACACAAAGACTTAGGTGAGCTACATATCTCGAGACGACCCGCAGCCATCAGTCTCTTTTAGAGTATAGTAGTTCTTTTCTGTCCAATTGTATTCTGGACAGTTATCGTATTGTATTTTATTTTCTAGAAATTGCTCATGCACTCATGACACTGTGTTCTGGGATGATTATGGGGTATTTTGTATTAAATCCTAAATATGTTTATATATTTTGTAATGATTATCTTTTATTAGTAAAATTAAAGAAAAATAATAGATTTTAAAAATTATTAAAACAAGAATTTAATACACTTCTCGGTGTTGGCTTGCCTAATAGTGGTGTTTGGTGCCCTCACGACCTTTAGTGGATTTTGGGTCGTGACAATACGGTATTAGCGCACTAGGTTACCTTAGGTCTCACGAGTCATGAACAAGTCTAGAAGAGTCTTGCGGATCTGTCAGAGATGTTTGTACTTATCTCCGAGAGGCTATAGGAATGTTAGGAGCATTCCCCATCTTGATTCCTCATTGTGCAGTTTGATTCCTTTGAGTATTACGCCGTTGTTTCCTTCCTACTCAATCTTATGCGATGCAAAGGCTTGTTATAAATCAAGAATTGAAGAATTGTAATGGTATCGCAAATGCGGTGTGGGATGTTCTCCCGACATAGTTGATTGGACTATTGTCGTCACCTTATAGAAGGATATTCTGTCATTTCATCTCGGTAGCTACATTCTGAGAGCTTTGAGGCTATGCACAGATTTGCTATGATTTCTCATGATTGGAAATCTCATGGTATTGACGTGGTGATAGGATTCTCGCCTATGTGTTGAGCGGTAAACGAATTGAATGGAGGTCTACTCAATGCGTGATTCAGAGATTCGGTATTTTATTCTCGGCAGAGAAAGGGTAATCGGATTATGAATGTTCAGGTTTGGGTTGATAGAGTGATGAGACTTAGTTCTTTCAAGTGTGACAAAATTATCATCTGTGACATGGTATCGTCGTCCTGGATTGGATGTGTTAAGTTCGCCGATTTTATGATCCTTTATGATTCGCCTATGGGGAAGGATATTGTGAAATGATATTTGAGAAACGACTGCAGATATCGTGGTACGTAGTGGCTCAAGATTGAATCGATGTTTGTGATGTCGACGACTCGAGAAAATATGATCTTCGGAAGGGTTTAAAGTTAGTAGCAATCTATTGGTTCAAATTCTATTGAGATAGATCTTGATCAATGGCATCAACTGAGCAACAAAGTGTGAGGAAGAACATGTAGGAGTTGTCATGTGGTGGTTAAACTTCTAGAAGGCCAGGGTAGGAAGCGTAAGTCGAGTAGTTTCTTAAAGAAGTGAGTTTGTCCAAAATGGGAGAGTGGTGGAGTAGCACATGGGTTTCAGTGGCAGGATAACTACACATCTTGAGAAAATTTTTAGAGTGATTTGGGAATTTTAGTGGATGATGATTGGGTCCACAGGTTTAATTTGAATTACTATCTATTATACGACGGGAGATTTGAGATGACGAAAAAGAGCTGCTTGATTGAAGAAGGACATAACATAACTTTGAATTGGAAGATATTATCGCACATTTAGTTGATGTCCACAAGGAGTGAATGGACTTGTATAGTTGGTGAATGAGCACGGGCTCAGGTGGGTTATCTTCTATGAGCAAGTCAGCGGTCGCATGGTTTATGAAGCTCCTGCGAAGGATTTTACTGGCTATCGGGTAAGAGGTCAAATTTTTTTATTTTTTGTAGAGATTCAGATATTATTTAAATACTAATGGAAGGATATCGAGGAATATGGAGGTTTAATTGTGCAAGGTCATGTCAATAAGAGATAAAGAATCTTGGTAGATTCCAAAGTTGTGTAATAGTGGCTTAAAGCTAAGTGGGAGACCCCCTACGGTTGGATTGCCTAGTCGCCTATTTGTGAGATTTCTAGTTATCGTCATATTGATAGGTTACTGCGACTATGGAAAGATATCATCACCCATAATTTGAGCAAAGCAATTGAAGAATGTGTTCTATAATTGGCATCACCGATTCATGTTCAGGCTTTGGGAAGACTCATGAATTATACTTCGCGTAGAAGTGAGTTGCAAGAAAGGTGATTCGGCCGGGTACTTCTTTCAGAGGGTGGTCATCTGCTAGCGGAGCCTTGTAGTTAATTATATTCGGGATCAAGTCAGAGTGTGTGGCTCTCAATAATGGTCTTAGTGGGTTCAAAGGTTAAGGTGTAGTGCCTAAGGGTTTCGAGTCCATAGTATGGTTGAGTATCAATCTTTTATAGCAGATTATGATAAAGAGATTGGAATGTTCTGTGTTATCTTCGGTCTGCGATATAAATTGAAAGGAATGGGAGAAAATGACTTTGGATTCATAGAGAAATTATCAAAATAGGTGTAACAGTTGAGGATGCGAATATGCGTATAAGGAGGGTATGAGATGGTTCGTGGGAATTATGACAGCGTGGTCTCATGTAATACGATCACTTAAGATGAGTGCGGATTTGGGTTCGTGATGTTTTGAATGGGGATACTATTATTCTTAAGTCAAGCCCAAAGTAAAATGGAAGAAGTAAAATCAGTCAGTAATGGTTGAATTAGTATAATGGTGACAACGATTAGTTCCTTCGTCGTGTTAAATTACACACATGATTACAGTTATGCGCATGAGGTTTGACGATCGCCATAATTGATTTTATTTGGAGGCTTTCGAGTATTATGGCCTATTATGTGCAGATGGATCCTGAAAGAGTTATGGTGGGCTATACCACTACCTGAGATTGGTATTTTTTGTGGTTATGAGAATTTAGTCATGCGTTGTAATGGTTCTCTTGAAATGGGTTAAGTAAAAGGCTTCTATATGATGAAGTGTTTTCCCTATTAGTGGTTCGGGAGTTATGATGAAATTCTTGTACTCTTGCACATTATCATGATTAAGTGTCGTGAGTAGCATGGGATTCGGAAGTTGAGAATCAAAGTTGCGATTCCGTGTTGACAAGGAGGTCACGGGGTCAGATGAGCAGGAAAAGAATTTAGATGTTTAGAGTAAGCTGGTATTATCTTCAGCGTCATCTGAGATTAGTGTCATGAGTAAGTAATTTTGTGCATTGACTTGCGAATCCTTGATTCCGTTTGCAACATTTGTGTGGCGGGTGGTATGGATATGCATACTTGTTACTTGGTGCAGAAGGCCACAGGAGCATATCCCATAAAAAGATTGTATAAGTATGACTTGTCGTCACGTGATTGATTGAGGATTTAAACCAATTATGGAGATTGTAGTATTATCGCTAATTGAGAATTTATGCCTGAAGGGTGCCCGGTTTATTTGGTTGTGGAATGTGGAAGGTAGTTTTGTATTGGACAGTTGTTCTTGTGTATTTTTGGAAAAATAAGGTTATTATGGACCTAGGAAAGATTATTTACCTAGTTTGATACGATCAAAATCGACTTGAGGTTTGTGAATGAATATAAATATGAATATGAGCTCTATATTAGGCCGGATGTGTTCATTTTAGCATGTTCTCCTTGTGGAGGAGTATTCGGACGTTGGATGTTATTTTGTTGTTGGCTATTTTATGTATTGCTATATTATGCCGTGTGAGTTGCGAAATGGCTTGATAAATTTCTTGTGTGTTGAGGTTCTGCGTAGAGGTGGTGTTATGTGAGCAAGATGGCTCTTGAGATTCAGATCATATATCGCACTTATGCTTGAGTTTTGTTGCTTATGGAGCTATCTATCTCCCCAGGGATGGTATTGTGCACTTAGTATGGTTGTGGTCGATATTTAGTATTTTGTAGTAATGAGCGATTTTGCTCGGTGTGTATCTTCTTATGTAAATTTTATATGTGGATCGGGTGGCACGCCGCCACATGTATGTTGTTTGGATCGGGTTGCACGGCGCGACAGTGTGATATGAAGAGTATGTTTGGATTGGCTTAAAATCTGGTCAAAGCAGCTTTTAAGCTATTTTTAGGTGAATAGAGTGTTTGGCAAAATAAAAAACAGCTTAAAAAAAGTTAAAATGGCTTAAAAGGGGCTAAAAGCCACAAGTTAGGATCTCCTAAATTCTCCATTTTTGGCTTAAAAGCCATCTTATTTTGACCAACAAAATTACTTAATTGTCCCTTATAACTTTTTCTAATCCCAAAACTACCCTCATCAAAAAAATCCTAAAACATCCAACTACTCAGTTTCTTCATCTTCTTTACTCTTCTTCTCCTTTATCTTCTATTCTCACCCACACGTTCACCTTTCCTTATTTTATATTCATGCTTTTCTACACTTCTATTTTCCTATTATAAATGCTCCTTGTTTAACATAACATTAAAATACAAATACCATTTTCCTCAACATTTGGAGGGGGAATCTGCTTCTGTTATTTTTACATAAATTTTCAATGTCCATATCGTAATGGGTAGTATTCTATTTCTATTTCTCAAATATATGACCATGTCCTTTGATTTCGTCTTTGTTAGGTAAGCAAGAGGAAGATGTAGGTTTTTTATTTGTCTTTATGTGATATTTTTGTCTTTTTAACAGAAAAAATGCTTACTAGCACTTATTTACCAAACACTTCAATAACTTTTTTTAAGTTTCAGCACTTTTATCGAAACAGGTAACTGCTTATTTATACAACAAGCTCCAACACTTAAAAGTTACTTTTACGCACTTGAGCTTAAAAGCCATTTTTTTAAGCCAATTCAAACGGGCTCTAAGTACAGTTCCCTATATCTATTTTGTTTCCCGCTTTCTGAGAAAAGTTCATATTAGTTCCGTGAGTTGAGTAATCCCTTCTAGAATTCGTTTTTCTTGTGTATCACGTTCGAGCTTGTGGCCTATTGGCACGTTGTGGCATCATATGGGACTTTTGATCATGACCAGAGTGGCTTATTGCCTGAGCAGTTCGTATTGAGTGAGACAAAATTATTAGATCTAGGATTAGTGAAATTAGATTATATGAAGTATATTAAAGAGCAAAGATCATTATTTGGTTCAGAATGAGGTAATGGCTCTTGTCGAAAGTAAAGACTCAATGATTGTTGACACGATAGTTGGTTATAAATTTCTGCATATCTTTTCAGTTATGGCAATATACGAGAGATGGAACAAGACTTATATATATCATTAGGTCTATTGTGAGCATCAGATTTGGGGATGTCGGTTATCATGATCAGAGAATGTTATAATGGTCCTATGAATAATGTGGTACACGGTGAGAATTCAGCAAAGGCATGCAGTCATGTTCGGGTACCTCGTTTAGTGATGGATATGATTTTCATAAATTGGAAGCAAGCCTGGCACAGAATTTTGGGTGTTGGAATTGAGCTCGAAGCTTATTTGCTTGAATAAAAGGGAATATTTTCAGAATTGATCGAGCTAATGTGCTCAATTGGGTTGTAGTAACACGATTAGGAGCACGAGGTGTCAAATGGTAATTTCGGACAACTCCAGCGCAATTCTTAGCACATTCGAGGATGAACATATATTTAAGTAGGAGAGAATGTACGACCCGACCAGTCATTTTGAGCTCTAGCGCATCGTTCAGAAGTTTGAGGCCATGAATAGCTTCACTTCAGGTATTATGACTTGTGCGCATGGTCGTAATTGAATTTCGGGAAGTTTGGAGTTGATTTAGAAAGAGAATTCTCATTTCGGAAACTTTAAGTTGAAAGAATTGACTAAGATTGAATTTTTTATTAAACTACCTTGGAATCGAAAGTTCCATCAGGTTCATTTGATGATTTCAGACTTGGGCATATGTCCAGATCGGATTCTGGAAGATCCGAGAATGTTTTGGCACCTATTTTGGAAGTTAGCATTTTTGGCCGAATTTCGTAAGTTTGGGTTGAAGTGTATTTCAGTGTTATCAATGTCCATCTGGAATTTCAAGTAATAGCGCCATATGGTGATTCTGGTGATGGGAGCGCGAATGAAAGTGAATTCAGAGGTCCGTGGGTCATTTTGGAGTTATTTGGCTAAAGATAGAATTTTAAGGTTTTTGAGAAGTTTGACCGGGAGTGGAATTTTTGATATAGAGGTCCGATTCCAATTTTGGAAGTCGAAGTAGGTTCGTAATATCGATGTGACTTATGTACAAAATTTGATGTCAATCGGACGTGATTTGATAGGTTTCGGTATCGAATGTAGAAATTGGAATTTCTAAGACTCGAATTGACGTGTGATTCATATTTTTAGCGTTGTCTGAAGTGATTTGAGGCCTCAACTAAGTCCGTGATACGTTCTGAGACTTGTTAGTATGTTCGAACGGGGTCTCAAGGGGCTCGCATGAGTTTTGAGGTGGTTTCGGGCCATTTCTAGGCCATATTTAGTGCTGCTTTTTGGCTGCAGCATTATGCAACGCGATCGGGGGGAACTGGTCGCGATCGCGATGAGTACAGTAGGAAAAAATGGCCAGTGATTTGCAATCACGGAAGGGCTTTCGCGATCGCGTAGAGGAAAGTTCTATAGCACTAACCCAACTTTGGAAGCTTGTATTTCACAATCTATAAGTAATTTGGAGATGATTCAAAATTAAAAATTATAGCCCTTTGTATCTAGTTGTCAGAAAATTAAACCATTTGGTATTTGGAGTTGAGTACAAAAAGTTATAAATGATATACTACAGTCTATCCGGGAAGAGTTTGGAAATCGCGAAGAAGAAATTTGTGTTGCACAGGGCTGACTTTGGAAGCATATATTTTGTAATATATAAGGAATAGGAAGATTCACAAAGGATGAAAGTTATAGTCTTTCGAGTCTAGTTTTCAAAGAGTTAAACCATTTGCAATTTGTAGTATTGTACAAAAGTTATGGCTATTATACTAGAAACTGTCTGGAAGATCTAGGCATTTGTTCTTTGTGATCGCGAACCCTTTTCAGCGATCACGAAGGGAAAATTTTGGTTGTGCTTCACTATAGCGAAGCATTTTCCACGATCGTGAAGAGCAAATACCTGGGCAGAAGCTATATTTCGAGGTGTCGGCCATATTTAATATATTTGGAGCTATGGAGCTCGAATTAAAGCAATTGTTGAGCCGATTTTCACCATATGGATTGGGGTAAGTGCTATATGTTCGAAAGTAATTATACTTATTGATTCTATGGTTATTTTCATCATTTATTTCGTATTTAAATGGAAGAAATCAAGATTTTATAAAACTTTTCAAGAACAAAAATTCAAGATTTAGGTCAAGTTGTTATCAGAATTTAATAAATATTGTATGGTTGAACTTGTATCAGAATGGATTATCGGATTTTGTGAGTTTTTTAGAATTCGGGCATGTGGGGCCGAGGGATATTTTGTCAACTTTTCGAACGGAGTTAGGAATTTATCTAAATTGAATTGTTGTGAGTATTAGAGTATATAATTGTGGATTTTCTCACTTATTGGCCAGCTTTGGAGCGTTGTTCATCGATTTGAGTCATCATAAGGGCTTGGAAGATGGTTTTGGAACCTCGAAGCAAGGTGATTCTTCTTTTTAACTTTGTAAGAGAGAATTTTCCCCATAGGTGAATTAATTGGATATGTTCTTCTATGTGTGGGGGCTACGTAAGCACAAAGTTACGAGAGTACGTGTGTAGCTACTATTATGCTTAAGTCCGGATAGTCTAAGACCCAAAAGCATACTTTACTTGTAATAATTGTGACCTTATTGACAGTTTGAATTTCTTTAATTGCATCGAAGTGGAAATTATTTTCTAAAAGAGTTAAACTTCATTTTCTCGACTTGTAAAAGAGAAATTGACACTTCCTTCAACAATTGTCTCCCTGATGAAATTTTGATTGATTGTTTGAATGTTTCTATGTGTACATGTGTCGCAAGTATGATTCGAGTGCGGAGTGATTGATTATTTATGTTTGACCGCGTCACATGTATGATTCACGAGCGGGGTAATAGATGCATGTATGATTCATGCCATTCTACCATCTGGCGGTGCACAGTTTAAATATTAGTTGGATTGAATCATACGACCTAGGCATGATTTGCGCATGCTTGTGTTTCTTCCCTTGAGATTTATAGATGTTGATATTTGTTCTCCCTGGATTGAGACAAATGTATAAATGATGAAAATGAATTTGACAATTTCCTATTAATAAAAGAATTGCTTACTTGTTCATGTTATTGAGTTAGAACCATCTTTATGAAAATTCTCAATTTACTATATTGTTGGTACATTATTATTGGACCACTAGTAAGAGTTGAAGTTGACCTCTCGTCTCTACTTCTTCGAGATTAGACGGTGTCGTGCCTCTTTTTCTTCCCTCCCATCGGAGAGGGGTTTCTAGGTTCCAACATTTATGAGGTGTAATGACTCATTTCCTTTCTGGAATTGGGTATTGAAAGAGTCTCTACCTAATGATTTAAGGCGCATTAGGACACCTATAGAGTTCATTTTTAACTATGTCTGAATAACCAGAGATTGGGTTAGGGCTTAACATTATCCCAAGGGGGAGGGGGTGTTAGGCACCCCTCAAGATCTACTAGTGTGGTTCCCAGCCAGATAGGTTTTGTAAATTTAGGCAATTATCAAGTAATCAAATAAAGCTCAAGTAAGAGGGGATTTAAGTTAGACACATAAGATTTGAAAACAATTATTGAAAGACAAGGTTTGAAAGAGATTTATAATTTAAACATACTTGACAATGTAAAAGAGAGGGGGTCCTAGGTTTGTTTATAATATGAATCACATCGATGCAATACTCGGTATGACACACCTCAAAAGAGGGTCTACACGTGGTATTTGCATACTGGTCATCATATCCATATCTAACCTTCCCATACCGTTAAGGTAGTAAAACGCGAATTGGTCTCGACCTCTATTACGTGCTATTTACCTATCCCATTCCTATCAGTCTCGGAGGAATTTAGGACTACTATTCCTATAAGATGGAGGATTTTAGGATGACTCTTAGCTTTGAAGGTAAAGGGCTAAGGCGGCATACAAAAACATATAGGACTGCATTTAAAGGGAAACATGTAGGCAATTCGAAGACTCGTGTACATCTCCGCAAATAGTGCATATAAATAGCATGACTTAAACACAATTAAGGTCTGAATTTTAAAATCCTAAAGCGTGGATTTTGATTCCGAACCAGATTTATTTTATAACTCAGATAAGAAATCCAAATCAGGCATGCCTGCTAGTTGTAGCAGTTGATAATTAACAAAGGCAATTCCATTTTTTATTCAGGTTATTACCTAAGGGCTTGCCTAGGCGATATACTGATGTCCTATAAGCATGATATCAATATTGATTAAGAATGCAGTAAAATAGTGATCAATTTTAAACGAAAAATTGAGATCTTATAGACACGCTTTCTAATTGTATTAATGTAAGGCAGTGTTTGAAAACTTATTAAAAAAGTGGCCAATTAATTAACTAGTACGATTTAGAATGAACAACATGAACTAAACGGCTTCTCCAACTGGGCTGGTTTTAAATTTTATGGGCATGATTTCTATTATAGTTATTTAGATCATATAGGAATGGTATCTAAGTGTTAAAAGATGACTTTGGACTTATACGCATGATTTTTAGGGTAAACGAATCTGGGTACATGTTGTACTCAAAATTGAACTTCAACTACTTTACATCCTATAAGCATGATATCTAATTGTAAAACTAATTTTTTAATCCTATAGGCATGATCTCTATTATTAAAATCATTTAGATCCTATAGACATGGTTTCTAATTGTGTGAAAGTAAAGCATGCAGGATTTTATTTTAAACCAGAGTAGATCCTATAGGCATAATATCTAACAGGCCATGTTTGAAATCAAAATAAACCATATATGTGTGTTATCTACCCAATATGACTCCATGCATAATCACCCCGTTCCTCTTCACTAGCCAACCCTGATATTATTTACAAAATATTACAATCCAATGATTAAATTACAAAAGAAGGGCAGAAATAATAAACTACAACCAAAGGAAGCCTGAACTTGACTTCCTCTCTTAGTTATGTAATGAACTATTTCAATTCCAATGTTTCAAAGCCTTTCTCATACCTGGGTGTGTCAAAGTTCCCAAAGGGACTTAAGGGATCACGAGCAATGATCACACTCAGATTTGCACAACCGGAGAGAATTAGTGCAGTGTGGAAAGGCCCGCCCTTATGTGTCCAAGTTGAAAGGGAGCTCAAGGATCCCAAGGCAAGTCTCATACAAGATGTCACGACCCCAAAACCCGGTCGTTGTGGCGCCCAACACATTGCTAGGCCAACCTGACCAACCGTTCATATCACGGAGCTACCATCTTTCACTTTACCCTTTTTAGCATAAAACAATAATAAGAAAATGATATAATATCTAGCATATTGGGAAAAGTATCCCAACACCAATATAACACCTCCCGCAGAATCAGGAGTCATAAGTCATGAGCATCTACCAGAATATAACTGTGACTACAGTGCAGAATAGTCTAAAGAAAGGAAAAGATAGATTGGAGAGCCAGGTCCTACGGATGCTAGCAGCTACCTTGACAGTCCAAACGAAGCACTCCGAGTGGCTGGAGAGTCAGCTCTGCTGTGATGTACCTGGACCTGCACACAAGGTGCAGGGAGTAATTTGAATACTTCCAACTCAGTGGTAATAAGAAAGGGTAAGACAACGAAGGTAAGAAAACCCAATAAAGCACTAAGCAAGGCTATACAACAATATCATTTACCAATTATCAACATGATCAGTATCAGAACCAGCAATATCAGCTAAACAGTACAACAAGTATATCTAAATGCAATGCAATGCATGAATATGACCGCTACGGTGGGTAGCCCGATCCATTTGGGTACTCGTGCTCACTGTGGGGGTTCAGACTTTGGAGGGGCTCCTACAGCCTAAGCACAATATCATGATATGCTGCGGCGCATAGCGCGATCCACTACCAATCCACCTACATGCAATGTAAGCCTCACAGGCACAGAACATAACATTTGAAATCTCTTTTTATCATTTACAGTAGAAAATAGTAGAAATTCCAGAGTTTAGAAAACCATTTTAAACACTGATAGCTCAGGACTGGTATCAGAATAACATGCTATAATCATCGAAGCAATAGTAACGATCCTCGCGGGATCCAAATAACTGGCTCACAGCCCAAAGATATCCACAACCATCCAAGTATGAGGTTTACCAACTCAATAATAGCCAACAACACAGTATAATATTACCAGGTCAGACTAAGCCATAGTCCCCAATGACAATCGACCTCGAACTCACATGAGAGTATATGTCTCGCCTCAATAAAGCATCACAAAGTGATATACCGGGGTTTCGAACCCGCTGGTCATCACCCACACCCATTACTCACCTCGACTCGGGTAAAAGACTAGCCCGCAATGCCCTTGCCACGAGAATTGGCCTCCATGGGTGTAGAATATGATCAAAACCAATAGAAATACATCAAAATAGGCTAAAGGAACATAACCCAATCGAAACAACTTGAATTACACCAAAAACCACGAAGTTTCCAAAACCCGACCCTCGGGCCCGCTTCTCAAAAAATTACAAAAGTTACATTTCAGAATCCTTATCCCAACACGAGTCCATACGTATAAAGTTTATCAAAATCGAACTCTGTTTGCCCATTCAAATCCATGATTTTCAAAAACTCAGGCTTAGAGCAAAAACCTCCATTAATAATCCTCCAATCCTTCATTTTCAGGTATTAACTCCATAATTTAACAATATAATAACATAAATTGAGTCCATGAATTCTTACCTAAAGAATCCCCTTGATTTACTCCTCAAAATCGCCTAAATCACCTCTTGGTTCTAAGCCGCAATGTGTTATAACATTCTAAAATTCGAACCCTTTAGTTCCTTTATCATTGACGCTTTTTCCGCTTCTGCGGTCCTAGACTCGGGCCTGCGAGTCCGCTTCTGCGTTATTTGGTCGCTTATGTGAAAATCCACTTAACAGGCCACATCGCTTCTGCGGCTCAGGTCTCGCACCTGCGAGACCGCTTAAGCGGTATCCATTCCGTTCCTACGAAAATCCCAAATCGCCCATCTTCTGCTTCTACGGCCAAGAGCTCGCTTCTGCGAGCTCGCCCCTACAACATCCTTACCGCTTCTGCAGTTTTCCCCCAGTCAAACCTTGATCACATCCGCGACTACTAGGTCACTTCTGCGGTTCCCCATCCGTAGAAGCGAAATACCTGCTGCAAATCTCAACAACAGTCAAAAACATCAAACATTCTTCTGTTAGACCCTCTGAAAACATCCCGAGGCCCCCGGGACCTCAACCAAAAATACAAATCCACTCTAAATCATCACACGAATGTTTTCCAATCATAAAAACAAACCCTCAAACACACGAATCATCAAATTAAGGCCGGTTCAGGCCTAAGATTCAACCAAAACTTCCGAAACCTACATTCTATCAAAAACCCGACCAAACAGTGTCCGAATGACCTGAAAATTTGCAAACATATCCAAAATCACCTAACAAAGCTACTGCAACTGTCAGAATTCCATTCCGACTCCCGGACCAAAATCTCACCTATCAATCGGATTTCGCCAAAATTTCAACTTAGCTAATTCAAGCCTATTTCTACATCGGATCTCCAAATTCAATTCTGATCGTTCCCCTAAGTCACATATCACCTCCCGGAACTAACCAAATCATCAGAATTTGATTATGAGCCCTCTAACGACATAGTCAACTCCAGGTTGACTTTTCATAAACAAGCTTCACTCAAAAAGGCTATATGCCTCTTTTTCATCAGAATCAATCCCAATTCACCCGATAAACTCTAACACAGATATAGAAACATGAAACACATAAATGAAGGGGTAACAGGGTGGTAACTCTCGTGACGACGGCCCGGGTCGTCACATTCTCCCCCACTTAAGCAAATGCTCATCCACGAGCGGGTCAAGAAACATACCTGGAGACTCAAATAAGTGAGGATATCTACTCCGCATCTCCTGCTCGATCTCCCAAGTGGCCTCCTCCACGGGCCAACCTCTCCACTGAACCTTCACTGATGCAATGACCTTGGATCTCAATCTTCTCACCTGACGACCTAATATGGCTATAGGCTCCACATCATAGGTCAAGTCATCATCAAGCTGAATAGTACTAAAATCCAACACATGCGATGGGTCGCCAACATATTTCCGGAGCATAGATATGTGAAACACTGGATGAACTCCCAATAGACTGGGTGGCAAGGAAAGCATATATGCCACATCTCCAATCCTCTTGAGAATCTCAAAAGGGCCAATGAATCTCAGACTGATCTTACCTTTCTTCCCAAATCTCATGACGCCTTTCATAGGCGAAATCTTCAGTAAGATCTTCTCACCCACAGAATAAGACACTTCCCGAACCTTCCGGTCCGCATAACTCTTCTAGCGTGACTGAGTTGTGCGAAGTCTTTCCTGAATCACCTTCACCTTGTCCAAAGCATCCTGGACTAACTCTGTCCCCAACAACCTAGCCTCAACGGGCTCGAACCAACCAACTGGAGATCTACACCGTCTCTCATACAAAGCCTCATACGGAGCCATCTGAATACTAGACTGGTAGTTGTTGTTGTAGGCAAACTTTGCGAGAGGCAAATAATCATCCCATGAACCACTGAAATCAATAACACAAGCTCGCAACATATCCTCCAAGATCTGAATAGTACGATTGGACTGCCCGTCCGTCTGAGGATAAAATTCAGTACTCAATTCAACCTGGGAGCTCAACTCACGCTGAAACGTCCTCCAGAACTACGAAGTAAACTGAGTACCTCTGTCTGATATGATAGAAACTGGAACCCCATGCAATCTCACAATCTCCCGAATGAATATATCAGCTAACCGCTCCGAGGAGTATGTAGTACACACAAGAATGAAGTGATCTGACTTGGTCAGCCTATCCATAATCACCTAAACTGAATCAAACTACCTCGCTATCCGACGGAGTCCACTAAAAATTCCATAGTGATCCTTTCTCACTTCCACTCGGGAATATAAATACCCTGAAACACACTACCAGGCCTCTGATGCTCGTACTTGACCTGCTGATAGTTGAGGCACCGTGCTACATGACTCACAATGTCCATCTTCATTTTCCTCCACCATTAATGCTATTTCAAGTCCTGGTACATCTTCGCGGCACCTGGATGGATAGAATATCGCGAGCTATGGGCCTCCTCCAATATTAACTCACGAAGGCCATCAATATTGGGCACGCACATCCAGCCCTGCATCCTCAATACACCATCACTATCAATAATGACATCTCTGGCATCATCATGCTGAACTCTGTCATTAAGGACAAGCAAGTGTGGATCATCATATCGGCGCTCACGAATACGATCATATAAAGTAGACCGAGAAACAACACAATCCAACACCCTACTGGGCTCTGAAATATCTAACCTCACTTGCCGGTTGGCCAACGCCTGAACATCATAAGTAAATGGTCTCTCACCAACTAGAATATACGCCAAGTTGCCCATACTAACTGCCTTTCGGCTCAAAGCATCGACCAACACATCGGCCTTCCCCGGATGATATAGAATAGTAATGTCATAATCCTTTAGCAACTCGAGCCATCTCCGCTGCCTCAAATTAAGATCCCTCTGTCTGAACAAATATTGGAGACTACGATGATCGGTATACACCTCACAAGACACGCCATACAAATAGTGCCTCCAAATCTTCAAGGCATGAACTATGGTAGCTAACTCCAAATCATGAACATGGTAGTTCTTCTCATGAGGCTTCGACTAACGAGAAGCATAAGCAATCAATCTGCCCTCCTACATCAATACACAATCTATCCCCACTCTCGAGGCATCACAATATACAGTATATGAACCTGAAGCTGATGGCAAGACTAATACTGAAGCTGTGGTCAAAGCTGTCTTGAGCTTCTGAAAGCTCTCCTCGCACTCATCCGACCACATGAATAGTTCACCCTTCTGCATCAACCTGGTCAAAGAAGAAGAAATGGATGAAAATCCCTGAATAAATCGACGATAATACCCCTTTAAAACCAAGGAAACTTTTGATCTCCGTAGCTGAGGACAGCCTAGGCCAACTCTACACCGCCTCTATCTTTTCGGGTCAACCTGAATACCATCACGAGACACCATATGACCGAGAAAAGCTTCCGACTCGAGCCAAACTCGCACTTGGAGAACTTAGCATACAATTTCTCCTCCCTCAACCTCTGCAACACAATGCTCAAATGATGAGCATGCTCCTCCTGGCTACAAGAGTATACTAGAATATCATCAACGAATACGATCATGAATGAATCCAAATATGGCCTGAACATACTGTTCATCAGATGCATGAACGTAGCTGGGGCATTGGTCAGCCCAAAAGACATCACAAGGAACTCATAGTGCCCATATCTAGTCCTGAATGTAGTCTTCATAATATCAGAGTCCCTAATCTTCAGCTGATGAAAGCCTGAACGAAGATCAATCTTCGAGAACACCCTCGCTCCCTAAAGCTGATCAAATAAATCATCAATGCGCGGTAGAGGATACTTGTTCTTTACTGTTACCTTGTTCAGCTGTCTATAATCAATGCACATCTACATAGAACCATATTTCTTCTTAACAAATAACACTGGTGCACCCCACGGTAACACACTAGGGTGAATGAACCCCTTATCAAATAGCTGATGAAGCTGTTCTTTCAATTCCTTCAGCTCATCTGGTGCCATCCGGTAAGGAGGAATAGAAATGGGCTGAGTGCTCGGCACCAAGTCAATACCAAAATTGATGTCCATGTCCGGTGGCATACCCGACAGGTTTGATGGGAATACATCTGGAAAGTCCCTCACAACAGGCACAGATTCAATACTAGGAGTCTCGGCTCCCACATCCCTTACAAATGCTAGATACGACAAACACCCTATTTTGACCATTCTCTGAGCCTTTAAGAATGAAATAACACGGCTAGGAACGTAATCAGTCGAAACCCGCCACTCAATCTGAGGAATACGAGAAATAGCCAATGTAACTGTCTTGGCATGACAGTCCAATATAGCATGGCACGGGGACAGCTATTTCATGCACAAAATCATATCAAAATCCACCATACCTAACAATAACAGATCCACCCGGGTCTCCAGACCCCCAATAGAAATAATATAGGATCTATAGACATGATCCATAATAATCACATCACCCGCTGGGGTGGATACATGAATAGGCAAATCAAGACTACCACAGGTCGTACCCAAATGATGTGCAAAAGAAAAAGACACGTACGAATATGTGGACTCGGGATCAAACAAAATAGAAGCGCCTCTGTGACAAACTGAAATGATATATGTAATCACTGCATCTGAGGCAACATCATCATGCCTATCAGGAAGTGCATAGAAACATGCCTGACCACCACTCGATCGCTCCTCACCTCTAGGGCGACCGCTAGAAGACTGACCTCCACCTCTACTAGCCTGAGATAGTCCTGAAGAGGAGGGCTGATCCCTCTACTGAGACCTATCCCTACGGAGTTGAGGGCACTATATCCTAATATGGCCAAACACTCCACACTCAAAACAACTGCCTGGCGCTGGAGAAGGGGACTGAAGGGAACCCTTTGCCGCAGGTGAACCTTTGGCCGAAGAAGTAAGTGCTGTACTCCGAGTTGGGAGGGAACTAGGTGAAGACTGGCCCTGCTGGAAACCCTGACGGCCACAGCCAGAAAGTGCTCCACTATGCTCTAGGAGGCCTGACTGAGAAGGTCTAGATGAGCGACATGTGCCCTGATGAAACTGCCTCCTGGATGGAGCGCCACTAAAACTGCCGGAACCTCGAGGCCTCTTGGCCTCCCTCTCCTCTTACTCACGGCAATGATCCGCCTCAATAGAGCATGCCATATCAACAACCTGCTTAAACGATGATGCCAATACTCTCTCTCTGGTCATCAGGATACAAATAGAATAGTTGAGGCCATCAATGAACCTCCTGATCCTCTCCCGATCTGTCGGGATCATCCAAGATAACATGCCTAGCCAACTGAGTATATCTCAGCTCATACTGGGTTATTGACATATTGCCCTGTACTAACAACTCAAACTGGCGACGTAAATCCTCGCAACGGGACTGAGGCACATACTTCACTTAAAAGAGAGTGGAAATCTGCTGCCAGGTAAGAGGTGCTGCTCTTAAAGGCCTGCGCCTCTCAAACTCCTCCCACCAATCGAATGCTGGACCAGAAAACTAGAATTTAGTAAATGAAACATCGCTGGGCTCAAGAATCCCAGTTGTACGTAATATCCGCTGACACTTGTCTAAGAAACCTTGGGCATCCTCGCCCTCAGTACCACTGAATGAAGGTGGATGGAGTCTACCAATCGACGTTGCTCGTCGTCAAGCATCACCGGTACAACATACTATGGGGCTGGCGCAACTGGCATAACTGGAACAGCCGGTGCCATTGCCTGAGCTAGGACTGCCTCTAGCGTCTAAAGTCCCTGTACAACCTGCTCTGGTGTGTGAGCTGTGGGGGTCTGATGACCACCCCCGATCTGAGATGTCGCTGCTATAGCGGTAGCTGAAACTACCTGAGCCAATCCAGTACAGACTGATAATATCTTTGCATAGTCCCCTAAAGTCCAGGAATAATAATAGGCACTGCTGGTGCCTGAGCGGGTGCTGCTGAAGCCTCAACTACTGGGGTCTGATCCTGGGTAGGGGCAACAGGTGGGTCTATTGGCACTGCCCCTACCACTCTACTATGACCACGACCACGGCCTCGACCATGGCCTCTAGCTGGTGGCAATGGTGGTCGTCCACCTCATCCTGTAGCATGAGTCCTCACCATCTGCGAGAGAATAGAATATAGAAGTTCAGTTCTCGAAATAACAAAACCACACGATAGAGTTCAAGAAATGTGAAGTGTTTCCTAAAGGTCTGCAGCCTCCCGAGGGTAAATACTGATGTCTCCGTACCGATCCGCGAGACACTACTAACAGCTCAAGACTCATGAGGCCTAGTAACCTAGGCTCTGATACCAACTTGTCACGACCCCAAAACCCGGTCATGATGGTGCCCAACACATTGCTAGGACAGCCTGACCAACCATTCATATCACGGAGCTACCAGCTCTCACTTTACCCTTTTTAGCATAAAACAACAATAAGAGAATGATATAATATCTAGCATATTGGGAAAAGTATCCCAACACCAATATAACACCTCCCATAGAATTAGGAGTCATAAGTCATGAGCCTCTACCAGAATATAACTGTGATAGTGTATACAACTGTGACTATAGTGCAGAATAGTCTAAAGAAAGGAAACTGGAGAGTCAGGTCCTGCGGACGCTAGCAGCTACCTTGACAGTCCAAATGAAGCACTCTGAGAGCTCGAGAGTCAGCTCTGCTATGATGTACCTTGATCTGCACACAAGGTGCAGGGAGTAGTGTGAATGCTTCCAACTCTATGGTAATAAGCAAGGGTAAGACAGCGAAGGTAAGAAAACCCAGTAAAGCACTAAGCAAGGCGATACAACAATATCCTTTACCAATTATCAATATGATCAGTATCAGAACCAGCAATATCAGCTAAACAGTACAACAAGTATATCTAAATGCAATGTAATGCATGAATATGATTGATACGGCGTGTAGCCCGATCCATTTGGGTACTCGTGCTCACTGTGGGGGTTCAGACTTCGGAGGGGATCCTATAGCCCAAGCACAATATCATGATATGCTGCGGCGTTCAGCCCGATCCACTGCCAGTCCAGCTACATACAATGCAAGCCTCACAGGCATAGAAAAAATAACATTCGAAATCTCTTTTTATCATTTCAGTAGAAAATAGTGTTTCAGAAATTCTAGAGTTTGGAAAACCATTTTAGATAGTGATAGCTCAGGACTGGTATCAGAATAACATGCTATAATCATCGAAGCAATAGTAACGATCCTCGCGTGATCCAAATAACTGGCTCACAGCCCAAAAATATCCACAACCTTCCAAGTAGGAGATTTACCAGCTCAATAATAGACAACAACACAGTATAATATTACTAGGTCGGACTAAGCCATAGTCCCCAATAACAATCGACCACGCACTCATAGGAGAGTACGTGTCTCACCTCAATACAGCGTTACATTGTGATATACCAGGGTTTCGAACCCGCTGGTCATCACCCATACCCATTACTCACCTCGACTCGGCTCGAAGACTAGCCCGCAATGCCCTTGCCACGAGAATAATCTTCCACGAGTGCAGAATCTGATCCAAACCAATAGAAATACATCAAAATAGGCTAAAGGAACATAACCCAATCGAAACAACTTGAATTACACCATAAACAACGAAGTTGACAAAATCCGACCCTCGGGCCCGCTTCTCAAAAAATTACAAAAGTTATATTTTCATAATCCTTATCTCAACACGAGTCCATATATATAAAGTTTATCAAAATCAGACTCTGTTTCCCCATTCAAATCAAGGATTTTCAATAACCAGGCTTAGAGCAAAAACCTCCATTAATACACCTCCAATCCTCCATTTTCAGGTATTAACTCCATAATTTAATAATATAATAACATAAATTGAGTCCATGAATGCTTACCCGAAGAATCCCCTCGATTTCCTCCTCAAAATCTTCTAAATCGCCTCTTGGTTCTAAGCCTCAATGTGTTATAACATTCTGAAATTCGAACCCTTCAGTTCCTTTATCACTGACGTTTTTTCTACGTATGCGGTCCTAGACTCGCACGTACGAGTCTGCTTCTGCATTATTTGATCGCTTCTGCTAAAATCCACTTAACAGTCCACATCACTTTTGTGGCTCAGGTCTCGCACCTGCGAGACCGCTTAAGTTGTCAAGACCCAAACTGGAGGACCATGACTAGCACCCGACCATACTTGCCGAGCACCAACGTACATTTTATCTAACCTTCTTTATTATCTTTTAGGGCTAACGAGACCAATATAAATGGTAGACATGGATCATGGGCAACCAACAATAAAATATGATTGCATGAACCTACATAACATGGGATGACCAGACAATCAAGAAACTATATACATATGGTACAAGCTACCACGCTAAAATGAAAGACTAATCAACAAAAACCAGCCAACAAGGCATACCAAACTATACATGAGTCGACACTTATCTATGAGCCTCTAAAGGAACATAAGTGTTGCAACATAGCCGGAACAGGGCCCCGACATACCCATAATGTCTATAACAAAAATGCATACCAAGACCAAGGCAAGTCCGGAGAAGGGATCTCGCCAATCACCGCTGAACTGGACAACCTACTGTGATGGGGGAGCTACACCTGCCTGTCTATCAGGACCTGCAGCACGACATGCAGCGTCCACAAATAAAAGGACGTCGGTACGAATAAAGTACTGAGTATGTAAGGCAGAGAACCATAAATACGAACAGTAATGTAAGCAGGGATAGAGAATATACAACCTGTAACATCTGAGTACCTCTGAGGGCTACTGACATGAAATGCATGATACATATGTATAAATACATAATCTTTAAAACATACGCCTCTGTGGGCATCATCATCATCATATCGTACCCGGCCGTAATAGGCTCGGTAAAAGCATACCCGGCCATTATAAGGCTCGGTAGAATCGTACCCGGCCACGTGGAGCTCGGTAAAACCCAACTGATCAGTGGTTTCACAATAGGTGTCGTACCCGGCCGACTATAGCGCGGCTCGGTAGAGTAAAATAGATACATATATATAATGCATGTTTGACTCCTGGAAACACCTTGTAGATCTTTCGGAGTGACGTAAGGTCGGTATCCTATGTACAACTTATTAGGACTAACTCTTCACTATGAACCTTATAGGAATCAGGAAGTATCAACAAGATTGATAACATAAGAATAAGAAAAGCAACATCAACATCAATCGTTCCATAAGAGGGGAAACAATGTAAGTACTGCTTTGCTTCTAAGAATAGAGTATCTTTGGAAGTTCGTTCATTACATTATGTTAATCGGAGTCGTGCAAAAGAAGGAAAGGGATAGCCACACATACCTTGTATATACTGCCACAACCTCAAGTTATGCAAACGTCACGACTCCTTAGTCTACAATAGGAGAAATGACACTATCGTTAACGTTTAAGCGTCGCAACTATTATGTACCAATCACAACCTATTTTGTGATGAAACGGACAGCACCTCCCCTATATATATGACTTCACACCATTCAAAACAATCACCAAACAGCCTAAACAACATCAATAATAAACATATTGAGCCTCCCAAAACAGTCTACACACAACCTAATCACATCATACATATGACGGCCACTATAGTCGTATCAAACGACCCAAAAATATTATGAAGAACTAGCAGACCACAACCCAACATATATATGGTGTTTCTCCACACCCTGCCTCCTCCAAAACTCCACAAAAAAGTAATATAAAACGCAGCCCAACAGCAACACAAAACAGTCCACAAAACAGTCCGCTACAAGTGAATAACTTGAACTCACGGCTTCCGATCACCGTCCCGTGAGTTCTTACATGTATATAACGAATTACCATGAATTCACAGCAGAATAAATGTATGAAATATAGCAGTAAACGCACCTTAATTGTTGGATAACTCAGCCTTTAACTTGGTTCTTCAAACTCTAGTGTTTACCCCCAATTTGAACTTGAAAGAGAGGGAAAATCAATTAGGGTTTGTGGATAATTTTGGGGAGGAAGTTTGCAGGGTTTTAGGTCTGGTTATTTGTGAAATATAAAGAGGGATATATTGCAGAAGATAAGCCTTTTAATGGGATCCTTTTCTGACCCGAAATTCCCTCTTTTGGGCCGACATTTAACCAAGTAGCTGACCCACCTACCTGCACCTAGCAGCTTGTGCAGCCTCACGAAAATGTCTATATCTCTTTATTCCAATGTCGTATTTATAAACCGTTTAATGCGTTGGAAACTAGACTCATAGATCTTCCATTTGGTGGGTAGATCACCCCGTAATTCCAAGTATATTGGGAGAAAGACTTAATAACATTTGACCTAAAGTTTAGGTAAAACTATGAACCTAAGTTGCAACAACTTTTGTCGACTTTTGTTTCATAACTCGTTTGACTTCAAGAATTATCATACGGATATTATATGATTCAATTACCTTAAATCATGACCTCCTAATTATACTAATCATCTATAGGTTTACCCAAAAGTACGAGTTGCAGCATCCTTGATTCGTTTAACTTCTAATACTTGTTAATCACCCTTATGCACCCTTGTATCACTTAAGATTAATCGGATTAACTTCTTATCATCTCAAGGATAATTCCTTCTTGGATTTGTATTATCTAACTTATGGCATGAACTAACGTGTGTGGATATGGGTTGTAACACCCTCCCCCCCTAGGAACATTCGTCCTCGAATGTAAGGGTTTATGGGGAGTCCAAATCATCGTGGATTCTAGCAGAAATTTTTGGTCAATTTTCCCCTATAAAATGGTCACTAGCAAAATTTGCAAGCAGTGAAGCTCAAAGTATGACCACACAAGGCTACACAAAGCATTATGGACATGGACATTATTTACATATCACCACTTTGTATTAAGGAAGAGAGTTCTCAAGTTATTGCTTACCTCGTAAAGCCATTTCACCTTTATAATGTATCTTGCGTTCCACCAACATCCTTGTTATCATCATTCTGGAATAGGTAAGGGTATTTAGACTTCATCTCTTCTTCCGCTTCCCATGTCATTTCTTTCATATTCTTGTTCCTCCAAAATACTTTGACGGAAGCTACATCTTTTGTTCTCAGCTTGCGGACTTGTCGATCTAATATGGCCACTGGCACTTCTTCATATGATAGATCCTCCGTAACTTGAACATCTTTGATAGGGACAACTCGAGAAGGGTCTCCAATACATTTCCTCAACATAGATACATGGAATACCGGGTGGACAAATTCTAATTCGGATGGCAATTCTAACTCATAAGCAACTTGTCCAATTCGTTGAAGAATATTATACGGACCGATATACCTTGGACTCAGCTTACCTTTCTTCCCAAAACGCATAACACCCTTCATTGGTGAAATCCTTAGGAAAACCCAATCACCAAATTCAAATTCTAGATCACGACGTCGGACATCGGAATAAGACTTTTGCCTGCTTTGTGCCGTCCTCAATCGTTCCTGTATCATTTTCACCTTCTCAATGGCTTGGTGAATCAAATCTGGCCCATATAATTCCGTTTCACCGACTTCGAACCATCCAACTGGTGATCTACATCTCCTCCCATATAGTGCCTCATATGGGGCCATTTTAATACTGGAATGGTAGCTATTATTGTAGGCAAATTCTATGAGTGGAAGATGGTCATCCCAATTTCCCTTAAAATCTAGAACACATGCTCGTAGCATATCTTCCAATGTCCGAATGGTACGTTCAGCCTGTCCGTCAGTCTGCGGATGAAATGCAGTGCTGAGATTCACCTGTGTGCCTAAACCTTTCTGAAAAGACCTCCAAAAGTTAGCCGTAAATTGAGCTCCTCGATCTGATATAATAGATACCGGCACACCATGAAGCCTAACAATCTCCTTGATATACAACTTCGCATAATCTTCAGCCGAGTAAGTTGTCTTAATTGGCAGAAAATGAGCACATTTTGTAGGTCGATCAACTATCACCCAGATAGAGTCAAACTTATGATAAGATCGAGGTAATCCAATAACGAAGTCCATATTAATCACCTCCCATTTCCAGGTCGGAATCTCTATATTCTGAAGCAATCCACCGGGTTTCTGATGTTCTATCTTTACTTGTTGACAATTGGGACACTGGGCTACAAATTCTGCAATAGACTTTTTCATGTTATCCCACCAATACTGCTCCTTGACATCATGATACATCTTTGTTGAGCCAGGATGGATGGAATATCGGGATTGATGAATTTCATTCATAATCTTTTCTCGCAACCCTGCTACATTCGGCACACATAATCGGCCCTGGTATCTCAGTGCCCCATCTCCTCCGATCTCAAAAGCCGTAATTTTACACTGTTGAATGTTCTCTCTCAATCGTAGTAAGATAGGATCTTCATATTGCCGTGCTTTTACCTCGGCTACCAAAGATGATTCTGATGTATTCTGTACAGTAACACTTCCGTCATCAGAGTCTAACAATCTGATTCTCATATTGGCTAGAAGATGAAGTTCTTTAGTCAACCCCCATCTACCTGTATCAATATGTACTAAGCTTCCCATTGACTTACGGCTGAGAGCATCTGCCACAACATTGGCTTTACCGGGATGATACAATATCTCGACGTCGTAGTCTTTCAGTAATTCAAGCCACCTACGCTGCCTCAAATTCAACTCTTTTTGCTTGAAGATGTATTGTAGACTCTTGTGATCTGTGTAGATGTCAACATGGACGCCGTATAAGTAGTGCCGCCATATCTTCAAAGCATATATTACTGCAGCCAATTCCAAATCATGGGTTGGATAATTCTTTTCATGCTTCTTCAATCATCTTGATGCATATGAAATCACCTTCCCATGCTGCATCATCACGCACCCCAAACCTATACCTGAGGCATCACAATATACCACATATCCTTCTGTTCCTTCAGGGAGAGTGAGCACCGGTGCGGATGTCAATCGATCCTTCAGCTCCTGAAAACTACGTTCACAAGTGTTAGACCACTGGAACTTGGTAGCTTTCCGTGTTAACTTAGTCAATGGTGCTGATATAGAGGAAAACCCTTCTACAAATCGCCTATAATATCCTGCTAGCCCCAGGAAGCTACGAACTTCTAATGGTGGTGTAGGTCTCGGCCAATTCTTTACTGCATCAATCTTCTGAGTGTCGACACTAATACCCTCGTCAGATATCACATGGCCAAGGAATGCTACTGAGTTCAGCCAGAATTCACATTTGGCGAGCTTAGCATATAACTTACGATCCTGAAGCGTCCGTAATACTATCCGCAAGTGGCTCGCATGTTCCTCCTCCGAACGAGAATACACCAGAATGTCATCAATGAATACAATCACGAACACATCAAGATAGGGCCTGAATACAGTATTCATGAGATCCATAAAAGCTGTTGGGGCATTTGTTAGCCCGAACGACATCACCAAGAACTCAAAGTGTCCATATCTTGTCCGAAAGGCCGTCTTTGGAATATCCTTCTCCTTAACCCTCACCTGATGATACCCTAAACGTAAGTCAATCTTGGAGAAATACTTGGCACCCCGGAGTTGGTCAAACAGGTCGTCAATTCTTGGAAGTGGATACTTGTTCTTTATAGTAAACTTATTCAACTGCCGATAGTCGATACACATCCGTAATGACCCATCTTTCTTCCGCACGAATAGGACTGGCGCACCCCAAGGTGAAGTGCTAGGCCTAATGAAACCCTTATCCAGCAAGTCCTTTAACTGTACCTTCAACTCTCGCAGTTCTGTCGGGGCCATTCCATATGGAGGGATAGCGATCGGTTGAGTGTCAGGCAACACATCAATGCTAAACTCAATCTCCCTTTCTGGAGGAAGGCCTGGGAGTTCATTTGGGAAAACATCTGGAAATTCATTGACCACGGGGATAGATTGTAGAGTAGGCAGCTTCGCCTCTGCATCCCTAACGCGAACAAGATGATAAATGTAACCTTTTGAGATCATTTTCCTTGCCTTAAGATAGGAAATAAACCTACCTTTCGATGTAGCAATGTTCCCCTTCCATTCAATGACGGGTTCACCAGGAAATTGAAACTTAACCATCTTCATACGACAGACAACATTTGCATAGCATGAGGCCAACGAGTCCATTCCCAGTATCACATCAAAATCAACCATTTCTAACTCAAATAAATTTGCCGAGGTTTGACGACTACAAATCATCATAGTGCAACCTCTATATACCCTTCTAGCAATCACAGAATCTCCTATTGGAGTAGATACCGCAAGGGGTTTACTTATCAATTCAGGTTCAATGCCAAACTTATTAGCCACAAAGGGTGTAACATATGATAATGTAGATCTCGGATCAATCAACGCATATCATAAGAAAACACAGATAATATACCTGTAACAATATCTAGAGACGACTCGAGATCCTGTCGACCTTCTAGAGCATATGTTCGATTTTGAGCACCACTCGAACTCGGTCCTGCACCTCTACCTCTACCACGACCTGTCGACTGCTGAAAACCCCGTGTTGGAGGTCGAACTGATGAGGAAGAACCAGACATAGATCTAGTCGGCTGACCCATACCATCACCTCCCCTGTTAGGACAATCCCACATCATATGGCCAGGCTGTCCGCAAGAATAACATGCATAAGAACCTCGACGGCACAGTCCAAAGTGGGCCTTGCCGCACTGATCACAACGTGGTGTTGGGGGTTTCGTCTGACTAGTATCCTTGTGATGTTGCGATCCAGATGCCTGCGAACTCTGACCTGGACTAGAATAGGATCAATCATATCGAGGCCTCTGAAACTGTGGAGGAGCACTAGCTACAGATGGCGCCGAACTCCTCGAAGACTGGGGCCTGGCGCTGCCTCTGAAGTCATCAGAATACCTTGCAAATCTCGCCCTCTTATGTTGGCCCCTATCGTGCTCCCTATCTGCCCTCTGCTGGCGCTTACGATCCTCTAAGGTCTGGGCATAAGCTTGAATACGGGAAATATCCATGCCTTCTACCAAGGAGGCTGTCATACACTCATTAATCGGATGGGGTCCCAACCCGTTCACGAACAAATGCACCCTATCACTCATCTCGGCCACCATATGGGAGCATACCTTGCTAAAGAATGAAACTGCATACTATACTCTCGCACACTCAAATTACCTTGTCTAAGGTTGAAGAACTTATCAGCTCTAGCTCGTCGTATCTCAACTGGCAAATAGTGACGAAGAAAGGCCTCAAAAAAATCCTTCCACACAGCTGGAGGAGCGTTCAGACCCCTACATCTCTCCCAACTATCATACCAAAGAACCGCTAAATCCCGTAGCCGATAAGAAGCTAATTCTACTGCCTCTGCATCACTAACATGCATGACCCGTAGTGTACGATGAACCTGGTCAATAAAAGTCTGCGGATCCTCCTTAGGGTCTGATCCGGTAAACACTGGAGGGTCTAAATTAATAAAATCACGAACTCTTGTACTAACTGGTTTATCAGCAGCACGTGTATTCTGCCTCTGAGCCTGAGCAACTACCAAGCTAGTCAATAACTGCAAAGCACTCCGCATATCCTGGTCTGTAGTGCCAGACGGAGGAGCTGGAGGTGCTGGGTGCCACCTAATATCCTCCGGAGGAGACGGAGTAGATGAGGTATGAGACGGTATCTCACTCTGAGCCTCACTTTGGCCTGCTCTGGCTTGGGGCACCTGACTGGTACCCTCTCCCACAGATGTATCAAGTCGTCTACTAATTGTTTGTTTCCTAGTCGAAGGCATTGCTGAAAGAAAACAAGGTGAATATTAGAGACGAACACTTATGACTCAACTCTATGCACGATCTAGATTCAGGAAGAAGGTAACAACCCTAGATGTCATGTAGCCTCCCGATTATAAATGTGGCGCGCTACACATCCATAATCAAGACTCTACTAGACATGGCTCATAGACAATCCCTAGGACAGACTTGCTCTGATACCAAGTTTGTCACGACCCAAACTGGAGGACCATGACTAGCACCCGACCATACTTGCCAAGCACCAACGTACATTTTATCTAACCTTCTTTATTATCTTTTAGGGCTAACGAGACCAATATAAATGGTAGACATGGATCATGGGCAACCAACAATAAAATATGATTGCATGAACCTACATAACATGGGATGACCCAGACAATCAAGAAACTATATACATATGGTACAAGCTACCACGCTAAAATGAAAGACTAATCAACAAAAACCAGCCGACAAGGCATACCAAACTATACATGAGTCGACACTTATCTATGAGCCTCTAAAGGAACAAAAGTGCTGCAACATAGCCGGAACAGGGCCCCGACATACCCATAATGTCTATAACAAAAATGCATACCAAGACCAAGGCAAGTCCGGAGAAGGGATCTCGCCAATCACCGCTAAACTGGACAACCTACTGTGACGGGGGAGCTACACCTGCCTATCTATCAGGACCTACAGCATGACATGCAGCGTCCACAAATAAAAGGACGTCAGTATGAATAAAGTACTGAGTAT
>JASVEL010005057.1:0-85842 GCA_032618575.1 Nicotiana noctiflora
GTTCGCAATGCCTTTTCCCTTCGAATTTGCTACCTCGTGCATCAAATCTAGTCAAAACCACAGCGAATACATAAATATGGGTCAAAGAAATATAACCCATGAAAATTACTCGAAAAGCATAATAATTCACGAAGTTGGTAAAACCCGAGCCCCGGGCTCACTTCTCGAAAAATCCCAAATCATACCAACAGACTCTTCGTCTCGCCACGAGTCCGTGCATATAAAATTTATCAAAATCGGAGTTTGAATGGCCTTTCAAAACTCAAAAATTCGTTTTCATAATCTAAACCCTAGTTCTTCACAAATTCTACCCAATTTCATGAATTTTGGTGTTGATTCTAGCATAAAATCACGTTTTTGAGTCAAGAAACTTACCTTTAAGCGATACCAGTTGAAAACTTTCTTCAAATCACTCAAAACCCTCTCTTGGCGGAGTAAAAATGGTGGAATTGTGTTTTGGATCGCGTTTGATTTTTACTTAACTGTTCTGTCACTGACGGTTTCTTCTATGCGATCGCAATGCCTCTCTTGCGATCGCATAGAGTAAAATTTTCCATGCCCATTTTTCCTTCTCTGCGATTGCAATGCACTGTATGCGATCGCAGGCCCCTTCACGCGATCGCATAGAGGCCCATTCACGCGATCGCATAGAGCAATTTCCCGGGCTCCTCAAAATCCCTTCTATGCGATCGCATTACACCTTTTGCGATTGCACTGTTCTATTTCTTCAACCTATGCGCAAGCTCCTCTACGCGATCGCATAGCACAATTTTTGCATTCCCTTCTTGTCCTTCTATGCGATCGTAGACCTCTCCATGCGATCGCATAGAACAAAATCTGTCTGCAATTTTCTTCTGCATTATTTAAGTTCAAAACTTCCCGTTGGGCATCCGAAATCACCCCGAGACCCTCGGGGCCTCAACCAAATGCACAGATATGTCACATTACTTTATTCAAACTTGCTTGCAATATAAAAACACCATCATAAATATCAAAATCATCAAATTCTCACGGATTCAAGCCTAAGTTAAACTAAAACTTTCGAAACTTGCATTTGATCTAAAACCCGACCTAAACACCTCCGAATGATCAGAAATTTTACACGCATATCCAAAATCACCTAATGGAGCTACTGCACCTCTCGAAATTCCATTCCGACCCTCGGATCAAAATCTCACTTACCGTCCAGAATTCGCCAAAATTCAACCTTAGCCAACTAACTTGCACGAGATTCAACAACCAAAGCTACTGGTAGTCCCGAGAGGGCGACATCCTCCTATAATGGTTAGCAGTACTGAACAAGCGAGTCATCGGTCCGAGGAAAGAAAAGGACCGCCTTTGAAAAAAAAGGAACTCGCTAGGCCTTCAGAACAAAGGCGATTATGTTCATGCTTCAGACGATCTGGCTAATTCTATATACAACTATCTAATTTTCTTATATTATATATAAAGGCGTATTCAAGCCTAAATCTACACCGGACCTCCAAATTCAATTCTGATTGCTCTCCTACGTCATAAATCATCCCCCGGAACTAGTCGAATCATCAAAAATCCATTCGAGACTTTCTAACTCGTCGGTTAACATTTGGTTGACTTTTCCAAACTAACCTTCCCATAAAGAGGTTTATTGCCTCATTTCTAACCGAATTCCACCCGATTTACTTCAAACTCTCCAAACACATATAAATGAACATATGAAAGTATAAAATGGGAAAAAACGGAGCGGTAACTCCCGTAACAACGGGTCGGGTCGTTACACATTACAACTAAATAAAGTCCTACTTGATCCTAGACCAAATGAGCTTGTTTAGTGGAGTATTACACTACGGGTAAGCCTATGGTGCTCTTTCGTGGCATATGAATGTTCTTTCTGAAAGTGAGTGAGTTCTTTCTATCTTGAGTTCCTAATTGTTCGTAACTTTTATTGTGTGTGGAACTACTCTCGTTTGTTACGAGAGGGCACTCGATTCGTAAAAGAAAGGTTAATCTTTACCTCTGATTTAGAGCAAGTGAGTAAGTTGGGAATATTGCATGGCATGTAAGAGTCAACTCTTGAGGCGAAGATGTTACACTACTGGCTCAATCTTTGTGATATGTTCTTGGTGTGACGAGTTAGAGACATTGCTCATTGAAGTTAAGCCCCTGTAGAGTGTGGTTGATTACACGGGGACGAGTAGTGGTTTAAGTGTGGGGTGTTAATAGCATGCTATAATTATGTAGTTTAGCTACCATTTACGCTCCAACTTAGCTTTACTTTATTGTTATATGAATGTTAAATGACAACAAATGGCTATAATTATGAACTTTGTGCTTTGTAGAAGCAATTCCTGGCTATGAGGACATTAAAGAGTGTTTTGGAGTAAGGAAGGCCAGTAGGAGGTGAGCGTGCGCAAAAGAAGAAGGAAAAATGAAAGGCAGAACCGAACTCCAGGAGAGCGGGACATCCGCGGCCGCGCTTGTCAGGCAGAAAGAAAGTCAATATGTGCGGTCCATCCGCGGCCGCGCTTGTCCCTCCGAAGATTTTATTTTCAGAGGTAAATTCGTAAGGTCAGAGGCGGCTCTCCTTGACCTATAAGAAGCCTAGCTCGCCCAAAAAGAAGGTATTGAGGTTTTTGAAGGATTCCCGAAGGCAAGAACATACAAGAAGCAATGCGGAAGATTCGACATAGAGTTTTTACCTTTCTTCCTCTCGTTTTTAACACTGACGATGGATTTTATTGTTATGATTGTGAAAACGATTATGCATAGCTAAACTCCTAATGTATGATTTTGATGGAACCTCTTGGAGGATGAATTTCTTGTTATGTTAATACAGATTTGCCATAGTATTTTCTCTGTTTGTTCAACTATATTATGGTTGATGTCGATTGAAGGGCCCATAGTGGACTGTGCCTACTTAGGTAGTTGTTGAACAACACTACTCCTAACGTATATGAGGGATCAATACGAAAGGTTTAAAGATGGGATTAGAGATACGAAATCTTAGGTGCGATCTAAGTGAGCCGTAATTAAGGCCAGCTAGCGTAATTCGAGAGAATATGTCTACTATATTGTTGTAATTATTTGGGAGAGAGTTATAACAGTTAGAGTGCTCATGATCGATAGAGAAGAGACTTAGACAAATTTATAGCAAACGTAGTGGAAAGGATTCCAACGAGAGGGGAAATCAAAACCTTAGACTATTCCTCCTTTTGCTTACAGTCCGTTTATAGTTTGTTCTTAATTAGTGCATCTTCATTACACAATATTTAGTTAGTAAATATCCAATTTATTACTTAAATATTTCTAAAGATTGAATAAGTGAACTTGTGTACGTCCAATAACTGTGATTGATATGTTAATTCTCGTGGGATTCAACTCCAAACTTATTAACCAGACTATATTTGCAGCAATCGCCTTATCCTTTTATAAACCATAGTTGAGCGTGATCAATTAGTAAGATACTGCTCCAAAAGTAATTCCCTAGGTAGCAATAGATATTGATAAAAAAGGCTCTTAGTATGGAAGTGAATGCTTACCGTATAGATGAGAGAAATAGACTAGGTATAAAATGTGACTGATTTATATATATTACTTTTGGTTATTAATGAAAATTTATAATTATAAAAAAAAATACTAAATTGTTATCGAACCGTTAATCCAATCCAATAAGTTTTTTTCGGTTCAAACTATCAATTTTATCCGATATATGATATTATGATTTTTTTTTTGGAACGATAAGTTTTCAAATCCTATAACGTAAAATGCTAATCAAAAGTTTTTTTCTTTCTTCTTTTGTCAGCAACAATGATCAGTAAGTAAGTAGGAATATCATGTTTTCGTTTCAATTTAAAACTACTCGGAAGAAAATCTATCATTTTTAATACCCCAATTTATCATATATGCCAGCCCTAAATGGGTCTTTTTCTAGCGCGACAGGATACCATTTTCTATTTCATCGCAGGATTTAAAAAGCTAGAGGAAAGAAGAAAGAAACCAGTAGAGCACTAATTCTCACTTCTCAGTAATGGCTTCAATGGCATCATCAAATACCCACCATTTTTATCCAAACAAATTCAAAAGTAAAGTATATACTATTAATTCTTCTTTCTTCCCTTGCATTGTTTCATGTAAGGAGCAGGAGCAGCAACAACCACGGCAAGATGAAAGCACCAAACAAATGGGTCGCAGGTACTCTCTCCCCCCCCCCCCCCCCCAACTCCCACCACCACCCTTCCCTGGGAAAGACAAAACCCATGTACCCTTTTGTGCTGAATGTGAAATTATGAATCTGCAACATTAGATTCTTTCCTTTTGATGGGCATAGTTCTCAATCTAGCTTATTGGTATATGTAGGGAAATAATACTAAGGAGCAGTGAAATTGCAGTTCTTGGAGCTCTCTTCAACTTCAGGCATGTTTTTTATTTTTATTTTTATTTCTCATGTATTCTCCTTGCTGCATTTTTCACCTTCAAATTTCTTATCTTTTTGCAGCTGAAGGCTTCTTGATATATTTTAGCAACCAATTAATTAATATGTTTTCAAGATTTTACAAATAGTCCTTATAGTCCACAACTACTGGTTAATATTTTGGAATTTTTTTGCTGCTTGAGTAATTTGCTTAGATATTTTTAGATCTGCAACCAATAGTCTAAGGATTTATGATCTGTTTGGAAATATATAACTTAGACCAAGGTGAAGTGGGTAGAAAAGATTGAATCTTGTTTTTGGTGATGCAGTGGTAAAAAGCCAAATTACTTGGGTGTTCAGAAGAATCCACTTGGTCTAGCACTTTGTCCAGCCACCAACAATTGTGTTTCTACTTCTGAAAACATCAGTGATTCTACTCATTATGCACCTCCTTGGTAATTTTCCTTTTCTTCCCCATGTATGTTTAATATTTGCTATGACCTTCATTCCTCGATCCGCTTGTAAATTCTTGGTGTAATACTCACTCGTAAATGATTGGTGTCAGAATTTCTCACTAATCAGGTGTGATCAGTCTCATCCGTGTAAGAATTAGGAATTCCTCTTCCAACTCGTCCCATAATGGGCGTTATGGCAAAGAACAAGAAGAAAACTAAAGGAGAAATTTGTCCAGGGTCTATTGTATGCCTTGTGGTCCAGCCCTCCCGGATCGGGCGCATAGCGGTCCTTTATTCTATCCCTATCATCATAAAAAGTGCACATATAACGAAAAGTGGTCAACTTTCTATGTGGTGATGATGCTTCACGTTTAGTCTAAGCAGCACTATCAATTTGCACATGTAAATTGTGCACATTTATATGGCAGGTACAAGCTGACATTTGAATCACAATGGCCACCCTTTTTTGACTTTTTCTTTAACTAGATTCACAACTGCTGATCTTGGGCGTAGATTCATTTGTGGGCTCGTCCGTCCCCGGTCATGGACAAGAGAACTTTACAGTCCATCTGGATCATCAAAATTTACAAGATGTAACTGAATACTGATAAGGGGAGGCGGATGCGATTTATTGGCACCGGGTTCTATTGAATCTAGTACTTTTGACGCGGAGCATAAATTTATATGTAAAAATTCATTAAATTGTAATATATGGCAATTTGAACCATAGCTTTAAAAAGACAATGAGTTCAATGCTAAAAACCTTAAAGGTTGAACACATAAAATTTAAATCCTAGATCCGCCTCTGCCGATAATGTTTTAAGATGAAATGGATGTTTTAGATCCGCTCTGTCCAAGAATCAGTTTGCTCTTTCATATAAGCGTCTTGGTAGACTGTCATTTTAGAGTAGTTCACCAATATGCTAGGGTAAACAAATTGAAGGGTAAAAGACTAGACATTATCCATGGATACTGAACATAGATGTTAAACTTATAGTACTTTGATTCTCAGGAACTATAACCCTGAAGGGAAACGCGGTAATGTCAGCAGAGAAAAGGCAATGGAGGAGCTACTTCAAGTGGTAAGTGTCTCAAAACCTGTTTCTCATCATAACAAATAGTTGAACAATACCATATTACTAATCTGCATCATTCCGCAGCTAAAATCAACAAAACCAGACAAGTTCTCTCCAAAAATAGCGGAGAAGAAAGATGATTATGTGCGCGTGGAATATGAAAGCCCTATTTTGGGGGTAAGTTTTCAGAGTGTTTCAAAAGTTCGAATTGTTTAGTTAAACACATCATTCTCCACAGGCACTAATAAACAAGTACATGTTGTTACAGTTTGTAGATGATATGGAGTTCTGGTTCCCACCAGGCAAGAAACCAATTGTACAGTATCGGTCAGCATCTCGCTTGGGGAATTATGACTTTGATGCTAATAGAAAGAGAATCAAGGTGCGAATATACATAGTACTAAACACCATTTTGCTGTTCTTGTTCTTTCCAACAATGGCATTCCCCTTTAAGTTATTGGCTAATCTGGTCATATGAAACAGGCCTTGAGATTGCAATTAGAGAAGAAGGGATGGGCATCAGAAGACACTGTCTGAAAGGTGGAGCAATTGTTCATTACTTGTTAGCATGATGAATAAGATTGTGTACTTAATTCAGATTGACTCATATATTGGACCTTTTAAATTTGGAAAGTTTAATAGAGCAGTGAAATAACATCATATTCTGGTCACCATGTGAAATTCTGATGAAAATTGTCTACGGCCTCAACAGAGCGTTGGACGTATAGGCCTTCTATTGTTGAGGCTGCATTTTACCAACAGAACAAGCAGCTGCAAATCTTCATATACGCGATTACTCTGTATCAAATGGTTGGGAACTGGTAGTGATTTTCTCCATTGCATGTACTTCTATTTCCTTACTGTGTTGATGCTGATTGATCTACCATATAAAGAACAAAAAATATCATACAGAAAACACCAGTTGATATTACTCTTCCTTGAGCAAGAGAGTTCAACCAGAGGCCACAACTTCAATCTACCATTATTCCAACACAATTCTAACATGTTACGTATTTGATCAGCGCATAAACCTATAGGTGAATATCATTTTTTCCGTCCAACTTAATCTTACAAAATTGAATTCCTCCTCAATATCCAATTTAGAACAATAATCATTCTTTCCCTCCTATCTTAAAAGCTTCATCTATTTCCCTTTGTTTGACCCAAAAGCTATCGGTTGTTTTATGAGTTAGGGACCATCAAAGATTATAAAAGGGTAAATCGGAATCAATGGTAATATATCCAAAGATCGATCTTTGGATTCGTATAAAAGTTGTTTTTATAAAATTGTAATGGATATTGATGAAATGCTTTAGCAAGTTAGTAACAGAGAGATAAAATAGAGAGAGAGTTATAGATACACAAGAGTTATATTATTATTGACTAATAACAGTTGCCTTACAAATGAAGGAGACTCTTCCTTATATAGAAGGATGGTCACCTTGCCAACACATTATATCATTTCAGAGCTACTATTATTACAATGACGATATAGGGGAGGGGAAGCCGGGGTGTCTATACGGGCAAGTCTGCTTATACACATCTATGGTCGGGGGTGTACCCCTTTCGTCGTATAGACGTGAGAGATGATATCGTCTGACATCTACGGCCGTATAAGGATATGTGCTCGACCCGTATTTCATCCGAGTCGGAAGTATGATGATATGCGCTAATGCCAATAACAACAACAATTATGACTCAATCTCAAACTAATAAGCGTCACACGTCAATCTTATTACTCCCTATATTTGTTTATCTACTCATTCTATTAGTACTTATTAAAAACAACAACAATGATAATTTAGTATAATTCCGCAAAAAGATATGAGAATGGTAGTGTGTACGCACCCTTATCCCAAGGCTGTTTTCGATAGCCCCTCGGCTCCAACCAAGCATGCAACTATTACTTCATAAATAAATAAATAATTTCGCACTGTCTTTTAAACATAATTTTTTTAATTTTAACACTTTGTTATGGTTATACAGTTAATATAATCAGTTCCATTGTAATTTTAAGAAAATATTAGAAACAAATTATAAATAGTACATATAGTTAACTAAACATGTACTAGTAACAATTAAAATACATAAAGGGTACATATAGTGCTAATGCGTATATTGTTAATCTTATTTTTTCACCTACATACATTGTTATTTTTTTCCAATTGCACTATAACTGATCAGAAATTATTATAGCATTGTGACACTAAGTAGGAGTGTTAATGATTCGATTTGGATCGGTTTTTCCCCTAAAAAGAAATTAAACCAAGTAAGTCGGGTTTTCAAATATTAGAACCAAACCAAACCAATTAAATCGATTTTTCTCGATTCGGTTTATGTCGGTTTTTCGTTATTTATCGGTTTTTTCTTAAATATGAGACATACACTACCAAACACATATTTTGGCGAACATATTTTTAATGTAACACTATCAAATCAATTACCTTTTGAGAAATCTATTATTTACTAAAATATATTGATGATAATTGAATCAAATAGTGATGAATAATTGAAGGACTTAATTAAAAATATGTTATTTTAATACGAAATGGATTCTTACACTAAACAAAAGAAAAGTACCAATCAAACTAGAATGTAAAGGTAAAAAATTATAATAAAAGTGCATTGAAAACTATTAATATTTACCATAAAATTTTGAAACTTTATACTTATATATATATATATATATATATATATATATATATATAAGTATTTATTTATTTTGGTGGATTTGATTTGGTTGGGTTTTTGTGGTTGTTATGAACACGCCTAGATACAAGTATACTACTAGCGAATGTGAAATTTAGCACCATTTTTTCTTAACAAACAATCCTGAGCAGCAGAGCAATAGGTGGGAAAAGGCGAAGAAAGAAGAGAAGGAGAAGTGGAGAACGACCATGATGGGCGATCTGCTCTCATGGCTTCTTGCCTTCTTCCTTCTCGTTGCAGTTCTCGCCGCCGTTCTCTACCAGGTTTTTTTCAAATCTCTCTTCCCGTTTACCATTTTTTTTTTCTATATTAATTAATAGTATTCCCTATTTGTTACGCCGTTGTAAATCTTTTGGCTGTTAAAAGTTTTGAAATTGGAAAAAGGTGATAACTTTTCCCTTTGAAGCTTCTACAAAGGGGAATATTTGAATGGAAATATCTTCTCTAAATTATGGATACATATGCAAACGTGTATTTTCAAATTTTAACTCTCAATAGGGTTGCAAATTATCTGTACCCCAAAACGTCAAAGTCATTAGTACTTGGACCGGAAACATATGTATCGGATACATAAGTATCATGCTAAGTTTGCCCAAGTTGAATGCAGTTTGAAGAGCCCCTTACTGTAATTCACATTACGGGCTCTATCAAATAAATAAAGGGATAATGTATTTTGTTTTGAAGAGATGTTAACCTTAGAAGCTTAATGAAGCATGTCATTTAAGAAATCACTTTGATTTGCTTGTTTGGCATTCTGATGTTTTCTCTTTTCATGGATGATGATGTTGTTAGTAAGATTTGTTAGCTCTTCTGGGCTTATTCAATCAACCTGGAAATCCATAATTGACAAGTTCGTCTATTGTTGAATCTACTGGTCAAAATTCTCAGTGACAATGTTGTTTACCTTGAATTATAAGTTGCTTACCATTTTCTACTCATTGCTCTCCTTTCTATTGTTTTTTCTGTTTATGTTTTTGGGGGTCAGTTAATATTACATTTGGAATTTCTTACTGCAGGTCATGTGCTTGGCGGACCTTGAAAATGATTATATCAACCCTTATGATTCAGCATCCGAGATTAACAGACTTGTGGTTCCGGAGTTTGTTCTACAAGGAGCACTATGCTTCGTACATCTTGTGACGGGGCATTGGTTTATGTGCCTGATCTGTCTCCCATACTTATATTATGATGTCAAAGTGTAAGTCTTTTAAATGAAGTATGTAGCACTGCTAACCGCTTCCTTCTGTTTCTTGGCATGGCATCACAAAATGGTTCGACAACTGATATTAGCTTTTTGGTTAGCTATACTGTTCGTCACCATTTGCTAGATGTAACTGAGATTTTCAATCAGCTACCATGGGAGAAGAAGATTCGATTGTATAAGCTTGGATACCTTGGGATACTCCTTGTCTTTTCTATAATCAGGTGTGTGTCAGTGACGAGCTATTCCTGTTTCTTTTTATTGGTTTTAGTACAAGCTGTTCCGCCTTAGGAACTTGTAACCTAATTACTTATCTGGTTGTCTCATGCTGTATGTGATTTTAGTATGGTCTGGAGCATCGTGGCCGAATGAAGAATGAGGAATTGCTGCTCTCACCAAGGTTCTCTAGTTCCTCTATCTGTGATATGGCTCTATAAATTTGCACAAGAAAAAAGATGGAGGACATCAACTTGGTGTGTTTCCTTCAACTTGTCCAACATTGTCTTTTCCTCTTCATATAACCAGTATCGGCTCTCACAAGAGCTATTGCGCTTCAAGTTCTCTTAATTTCTTTTTAATTTTTTGTTTGTAGATTTAAATATTTCCCCATATCTTCAACAAGCAGTTTCTACATGAGGTCATTCTAAATTCAACCTTTTACTGTGTAAAGATGGAGTATAGTTATCTCTTCAAACCAGATGCACTTTCACTTTTTCAAACTCTCATTTACTCTTCCGAATATCAAAAACAATGTTAGCTCCACCTGTCCCTTCAACTACCTTCTTTTTTTGTTTTTCTTGGGGTAAAGTTTCCAACTATTACTAACCATGCTATAGATGCTATTAAATCATATAATGACGTTTGCAGATGCTATCATATGTGAAAATCTAGATGCTATTTGCAGATGCCTACTTTCATGTATATTATTGTGCAGCAAGTTGTGGAGCACTTTTCCAATTAAATTACTCACTTGCTGAACACTTTTCCTAATAAATTACTTCTTTACATGCGAAAGCAAGTATACCTAAATCTGTCTGTTTCAAATGACTGATTTAGTAACTAACTTTTACTTGATCCTTGAACTGCCTGTTCGCACAGTTTCTGTGAGAATATCTTCTGAGTTAAAGTTCCCTGGACAGTTTGGTTTTTATTTGGTCATGTTTGATCACATACTGTGGGATAATGTAGGACCAAAAATGGTTTCTTTATTGGTTTAAATAATTGATTCTCAGGAAAGCTAGTTAGCCTATACCATTAGGCCTTTGACCTGTGGTAAATCTGGCATTTGCTGTAAGCATGACCTGCTTTACGGTTCTGTTATAAACTACTGCCTCCTAATACTCCAAAAAGAAAAAAGCGTTATCCTTAGTTTATAAAAAGAAAGGGTTATCCTTCGTCCACATATATTCTACCAGGTGCAACAAAGATCAAGTGACTGTAAAATTCTAATGTGAAACATCTGATGCTAATTCTCTAGTGGGAATAAGGAAAGAGAAAAGAGGAAAGAACACAAACTAGAAAATACAAGCTGGAAAGATGAGTTGCAGATAAGGGGATGAATTTGTATTGTGTGCAAAGCAAGAACATAAAATGCTTTGCAATGCATGCTCATTTTCGCTATGTTTACCCCACAAATTACACTTTATCCGGGGGGGGGGGGAATATACCCAACCAAACTTCTTTTACAGGCAAAAGAAATTTTGTTATTATGTCTCAGCTGTCTCAACACTCCAATCATAACATTCAGTGACTTATTGGTGGATCACTTAGAACCCATCAGAAGAAATATGGGAGAAAAGCAGATCTGTTTTTTTAAGCCTTGAACTGTTAGCGTGGTGAAGATGTATTCATTTTTCGATTTCTGGGAGCTACAGTTGTAAAGGACCTTTTGCCAATTCTGGGAACTTTACAATTATAAAGGACCTAAACATCTGTGGCATTAACTTGTGGAATTATTTTCTAAATATCTTCATCTCCTTTCTCTCAGGCCTACATTTGATGAGTTTATGAAAATGAGATACTTTGGGCACTTGTATGTTGGAGCTGGCTTCTGTTGGTTTTCTCAGTAATGATGCCATTTTTGCTGAGAATGATGCTGATTGATGGGCTGGAGAATTATTCCAATTTAAGGAAAAGATTTTGGTTGTCCTTAACTTGGGAAAACATATTGACGTTGATTATTAAGATATTATTATCACTACCATTGATGCTATTTATCTTTCTTTTTTTATATATAATGAAGCGCTTATCTAATTAAGATATAAGCATAGGTCAAATTAGTCATTTCAGTTACTTCCTCGTAGAAAAGCATAGTCTTTTCAGTTAATTAGAAATAGAGTTCAGGTTGTCAGTTGTAAGTAAGTTCTATCATGGACATGAATAATATTTGATAAATTGATATCTTCTGATCCCTTTCTGTCCATCCTTTCTCCCTTCTTCCTTTTTTCCCCCTATTCCTTTTCATTCTTCTCTTCTCTCGCTTAATATCTTCTCTCGCCAAGACTTAGAAAAATAGAAAAAGATTACCTAGTTTTTGTCGTTGCCTCTGCGGATACTGTCCTCAAATGTTAAACAAGGTCAAGTGATATAAGATTTGATAGAACTGGGACTTGATATCATTTTGGCTTGGCACTTTAAATGAACTCAACCGTAACTTAAGTTTCAGCTTGAGCTTATGATATATACTTGTAAAACATTTTAATAATTTATACAAGTATCCATTATAGCAGTACTATTATAGGCTTAGAGCCATTATAACAGAATTTGAGATGAAAGATTTCACTGAAACTACCCAAAAAGAGTCCGAATGTGGGTGAAACTACGAGTCTTCAACTTTTAATCCAAACGTGTTACATTAAAGCATTCAAAGTTCCCTAGAACTAATAATCTGCAACTACACAACAATAATACATGCTCTGGAGCTGAAAGAAAAGAATCTATCCTAACACAAGTTATAGCCATCAGACAAGTTATACTAAGCTGGTACCGCGTGTGAAGAGCTTCAGAATCTGGGAATGAATTAATGTCGTTAGATTACTCTCCCTGCAATGATATGTTAATATCTGTTGCAGACTTTCTCGAGTCCTGAACAGTTGGCATAGCAGTCCAGTGATTCGTTTGAATGGTGGAGGAAGAAATAATATTTTGATTTCCAGCTCCAGGAATGTTTACAGTGAGTGCATTTGAACTTCTGGGCTCCATATTAGAACTATGGGGCCCAGCAGGAGAGACCGATGCATAAGGTATTGCTTTGGGTTCTGCTTTCTGTTTCTTTGGCTTGGCCTCTTGGTAGTTGCTTGGTAGAAAACTGCCCACTACAACCTGATTATATTGAAAGAGCAAAACTTGAGCATAAGATTGACCACACTCAATTATTAGGAATCTTGTAATAGTACATAAATTAGGTTACCTGGACAGGACTAGCAGCTATTAACAGTCCTGCAAGTGTACCTCCAACAACACGACCATCAGGACTTGCCAAAGAAATGCTCATTCCTCCGGTTCTGCTAGTACGAGAACCCCCAAACTCTGTTGGAGTAAAGGATCCAGACAAAGAAAGGATTTCAAATCGACCCTACACAACAATATTACAGATGGGATTGATTACTCATCAACGGGCACCAAGCAGGAATGAATCTTTCTTAATGCAATAACTATGCCTATTCCAAACTAGTTGTACTCAGATATATGAATTCTCAATATCCTTTCAGCTCCATTTCTGCACGTTTCTTTCACTAACCAATATTGTCTTTTAGGACAATTTGGAAACTAAGATGTTATCACAAAAGTTTACTTCCTTTTTCTTACCATTTGTTTACCTATGTAGCAGTTCTCTTATTTCCAACCAAATAATTGCCTCTTCTTTCAATTCAAACATATTTCTTACTGAACTTGAAGAAACTGAAATAATTAACTGGAGTAAATTACTGAAATAAAGCATATAATATCTGCATAAACTAAGATTATGGAGTAAAACTATTAAAGAAAAGCATAATACATCTACATAAGCTAAGATTTTCTGGTAATGCCGCTTCATCATATCAAACGAGACACAAAGGAGATTTGAAGGAAAAGCATAGAAAAATTTGGACCCTGCCTTGTCGAATATGCATCCATCTCTAGCACGATAAGTTCTACTGAAATTGCCATATGATCAAACTGTGAGGCAACTTCAGCACTACCATGCTTATGAGTAAACTATGTGATGAGAACCCTCAGTTCATATCTTTAAGTTCAATCATTTATGTTCAAAGAAAAGATGGTACATTGATAAAGAAAAATAATAACCACCATGGAGTGATGCAAACCAAAGAGCTATTAACTGTTGAGCACTCATACCAACCTCATAAGTCAAAGTTCCCCCTGAAGTATTTGGCTGCCGTAGAGTAACATTTGATATCAAACCAACAGCAGAAATAATGCAAATAGCTCGAGGTCCTTGCTGGGAAAATGAGATTATCTTCATGGTAACATCCTAAACAGCCAACAAAACAGTAAATATTTTTCTGATCTTGATAAGTAGCAGAGAAAATAAACAAAAAGAAGAAGAGAGTTGGATGGTATTGACAAGTCCCGGTTAGAAATTATGATTACAAAAGACAAGTCTAGTTGCATGGAGAAGGTTAATGCATAATGCATATGGTTAGAACATAATACTCCTATAGAAGTGCAGAAACTGGCCTGTCAAATCAGGAAGACGGTTGCTCCAATTGTAGAAGTTCTTGAAGAACATCTGACCAACTATAACCATGTAAGAAATCACTAAATAGAGAAATGAAACGTATCACTCCTTTAAAATTAAAGTTCTGAAAATTTATTACAGTAATTATTTTTGGTGGCGAATCTAAAGTAGCTAGAGCATTATGGAGTTACTGGTATATACTCAGTAGTCATTGGTTATTGGTAAGACAATTCGTCAATTTTGTGCAGTTCATGCTTGAATTTCTCAGTCATACTGAATCTGATCCTCAATATTGGATTTAGATGTAAAGACAATAATGAGTATGAGAGCACATTACTAGTACTTCCCAGTTGTTATCTCAGACCCGGAAAAACAAAATGACAAGATTAACCATTCATATTAATTATCAGATGTTCCCTTAAATCACCCATCCCCGCACAGAAACCCTGCTTCTTCATTTTCAGAAATCACTCTTCCTCTTTCAGCCAAGGAAGTTGAGGTTATCTTTAAAAATTACTATGACTTATGTTGAGGTGTGTGACCATCTCATCTAAAAGCTTAAGCTATAACAGAGAGCATACCTTTATTTACTTAATTAGTATCTTAACAACTTCGAGGAGAATTAAGTTTGCTCCACTAGTAGCTGACCCAAAAAAGAATGATATACATTTCACCAGTAAATATCCACATGAATAGTAGGAAAGGCAGCAATATTGACATGGGAAAAATAAAACAAAGCTTTACTGTTTGTTAAAGCAATTCCTTGTACAACCAAGCATACCTCGCCAGCTTCAACTGTGATCATGTGCGGCAAAAAGTTGCCACCTGTGGAACATGAAATCCATTCACCTACAAGAGGACATCTACATAATCAGTTACTAAGAGACTTGCATTGCTTTAGCATATCATTAAAGTAAACTTAATCTATATGAAAAAGAATTAGCGTACATAAAATTTTGATTCAACAAGGCAACATAAAGTTATCCAGCCAAGATTCACTCTTACTACATGCAACCAAAGCAATGCAGGAAAATAAACTTTTTACATTTTCCTATTCAACACAGAGTACATTAGAAAAACTGGTGAAGTAAATGTAGAAACAGGGATTCTATATTTTTTCTTCGCAGAAAACTAAGCATCTAGAGATTTATGTTCCCATTCAGAAGGAATCCATGCCCCACTTGTGGGATTCAACTGGGTTATTGTTGTTGTTGTTCAGAAGGAATCCATGCACATATCTACCATAGATAAGTTTGTCCCAAAAAGGCCACACAAATATCAACTAATGCCAAATCAATGTCTATAATTTGTAAAAACAAGTTCAAATCTTCATTTAGCAAAATGTAGATCAAGTCAGGAAAAGAACATGATGATGAAGAAAATAGAAAAGAAGATACAAACTACAGTGATATCAGCTATCATTGATAGCAAATGAAGAAATATAAAAAAAGAAGATAGAAACTACAGTGATATCAGCTATCCATCATGAAATCAAGCATACATGGTCCCCTCAGAACTACAATAATTAGTACTAAATTACCAAATGGACAAATTCAAGTCCCAGGTTTCGACAAGTTTGCAGTATCAATGTATTAACTTCATTAGTGTAAGAAAGAAAAAGAAAAGAACCATTAGTACCCCATATCCTAATTATGTCGACATGTTCATATCTACTGAAGATTCCAAGATTCCAGGTCCTACAAAACACACACACACACACACACACAAAATAGAGTTCAACAAACATCTCCATTACCTAAATTTTCTGCTCCCACTTTATTGCGAGGCTTTTTCTCCGTCGCAGGCCGAGCAACACTGACTTTCTCCGACAAGAAGTTGCCGGAGGTTGGTGGGGCCGACGCCGAAATGGGCATAGGTGAAAGTGTACGTGTGACTGCCCCATCTGGCCCATACTTCCTAGGACGGCCTCTCTTCTTCTTCTCTGAGCTAAGTGGAATGCCAGTAGCTACCGGAGGTGTCACCGCCGGCGATGTTCCCGCCGGCACCAGAGCATTCTCCGTTCTTGGCGCCATTTGATAGTTTGATGGAGCTTCTGGAGCTATCACTGTAACTCCTGAATTCATGGCTTCTCTTGATTCCATTTTCCTCAGCAGATATTATTAAATGCTTTTGCAACTGTAAAAAAGCACAGTAATTCAGTAGAAACTCAGTCAAGTATCAGAACAAGTACATTTAAGAATCAGCACAAGATTACATTTTTCTTTTTTGTACTACTCAACCAACATTATTGCACATTTTAATAAACAGAAAAAAAAAGGACCCTCAAAGAACTAACAAAAGAAAAAAAGAGAGAAACTTCTTTTTGTTTCTTTAAAATTCCTCCCAAAAAACACAAGATAGCATTTCAACATTTTTACTTCACTATGTTGAAAAAACAGAAAGAAAAGAAAAGTACAGAGAGAAAAAGAAAACCAACATTTTCTGACCCATTAATTTTCTATTGACAAAAATTAAGACTTGAACCAGAAACAACCAAAATACAGACCAGAAAGAATGTTCTTGCTGTTTTAAAGATCAGAAAAAATAAAACAAATGTTTAAACAAAAATCCAAAAGATTTTTAAATCAAAGCTTGAAACTTGCAAACTAAGAAGAATTTTTTAAAGCAACTGGTCACAGAAAAACAGATTTAAGAGAAAAAAAAATAGGAGTGAGAGTGAAGTTTTCACTTACACTGATTTAATATAACTATGGCTCCTTAAAACTACCTTTACAGATCAAAATTTTATGAAGATGTAAAGGAGAAAAAAAGGAAGAAATGGTTAAAACCAAAAGAAATAAAACTATTTTTTTTCTCTTTCAGTGGTTTTTAGGAGGAAAATAATTAACAATGGCTGTTTCCCGGCAAGAGAACCAGTTTTCAGGTGGGGTAAAATCAGTTTCTTTAGACCAAAACCCAAAAAAAAAAAAAAAGAAAAGTGAAAAGCAAATTTCTGAATGCAATGCAAGTTAACAAGAAAAAAACAAGACAAGTTCTTTTTTCCTTTTTAGTGATAAAAATATTAATTGCACTAAAACCAAAAAATGAAATATGATTAAGATGAATTTCAAGTCCGAGTAAAGAAATTAAAAACTTGCTCATATAATTATTGGGAAGGGTATTTTGGTAAAATAAGTGATATATATAGGTTATATAGGGAAAAAGATAAAGTTTCTTTTTTAAAATTGGATTAAATTTTGTACAAATGAAAGCTGGAAAAGTGAAGTAGGGGACCAAAAGATTGTCAGAGCGGTCAACCTTTTTCTTGCCGCTGACCTACTTTTTGTCCTTTTTTCCAAACAAAATGTATATGTGAGAGGTTTAAATTTTATGCCCCTGAAGTCTTCGTTTAATTACTCATCCATGCCACTAATATAATTATCTATCGTCTAGAAAATAATTTCCTTTCTTTGTTTGTTGGGTGGAGAATATTTCTTTGAAAGATGTCTATAAAGAATTAAAATAATAAAACAAAATGAAGATTGTTTTGATAATATTTTTGAGTGATAACGATAAACTATAAGGTCGTTTCGACCTAAAAACAAGATTGATTATAAGGTATAACAGGTAGTGCGACAAGTAAATGAATATTTGTGAACAATGTGGATATCATTTGAAAATGAGTAATTCTGATAGAATTGAACTTTTGATCGATCCGGGTACTTGGGATCCTATGGATGAAAATATGGTCTCTCTGGATCCCATTGAATTTCATTCGGAGGAGGAGCCTTATAAAGATCGTATTGATTCTTATCAAAGAAAGACATGATTAATATAAAATTAATTATTATAATTTTTGTATGGAAAAAAAAAAATAATTTTCAGCCGGTAAAGATTGGTTGAATTGGTCGTATGAGTAGTTTATCACATGAAAAACCTTGATCGATCACCCTCATCAGCAGCTTACTCAATCAAACCTAGAATACAATCAGACTTACAAGTGATTTGTGAACTATTATTGTATAATAACTAAGTTATCCATTGCGCATACACAAGATACTAACAGCTAGTTTCCTAGAAATTTTTCAAAACAAAAGGACTTTCATTAATATATGAGAAAAAATAATTTTCCTTCAATGGAAAATGGTACAAAAAAAAAATTCTAAAAATCAAACATAAAAAAAGAACTCTTTATGAAAATATTTCTTGAATAGTAATTGTGAAATACCTTGCAACTTGGTCCTAATAATAATAATAGTAGTAATAATTTCACTTTTTTGTTCTTTTCATTAATCTTAAGGGAGTGAATTTCTCACACGTGGGAGACATGCAACCGAATCTATCAACTGATCCTCTAAAAAATATGGTAATTCAAAGGATTTTTTTCTTGGACTTCAGAAAGATCTTCAAAATCTTTTTCTGCAAATAATATTATTTCTTTAGCTTTCCTAGAACTCAAACCAAATATTTATATTTACAGTATATATACACATAACAAAGTGAAAAACAACTAAACTGAATGGAAAATGACATTATTGCTATTTTGTTGCCCTTAATGTTGTTGTTAATTGTTAATTATTCAATACAATTCGAGTATAAAGCTAGTCTCTTATGTTTAGGATAAACGTGTAAAACATATAAACAAAATGACATAGTTATTTACGTTGTATTAAATATTAGATAGTCAATCGACACTCATTTGATTGACACCACTTTACCGCAAAATTGCATTGTATCACTAGGTGACCCTGTTTTGTTTTATTCATACTTATACGCCAAATTTCTTTGGCTTTGCAGTTGTTTAATTTTATATTTTAACACCTCTTAATGTACAGTAAAAATTATAACGGGTTATTAGTTTTGTCGCTTTTTATAAAGTTTTTTCTTTAGTTTTATGACTCTATTTTTTTTTAATAAATGAAAGATTTACTTTTATATGTAAGAGATTTAAAAATATCTTTTTTTATAATTTTAAAATTGTAATGAGATATGATGTATAAATAACTCGAGAAAATAGATAAATACAGCTATTTACATTAATGAAACAAACTTTCGAGTCTGTACTTCGAAAAAGTAAAATTCAGTATAGGAAATTCTACAAAAATCCGCACTGTACTTTTTGATGAAGTATAAAATTAGAAAACTTTCAATTTGGACTTCATATGACAAGGGGGGCCAATTGTAGCTTTAGATTGGGTGAGGGGTTTTTAGAAATAAATTAATGTAGGGAATTTTTTTTATAAAAAAAAAAATTGTAGTAGTAATCAATTGCTTAGATTTTGTGAATCCAGTTCATCGTGGCTTAGTGCATAAGTTACGCACTAAATGACAACTCTCTAACTTTTGGATCGAATTTCCAAAAATATAAACCCAATAGTGAATCAAGCTTTCATTCTCTTCTTATACCACTTTACTTCGAGTCGGATATCGTTCGGATTAAAAATAGGTAATGAAAAATAGATCAATTATTTGATTCGACCCATATTTAATAAAGAAAAGGTCCAAATATGCATTTAAATTTTACGATAAAGTATATATATGCCTTAATTGTAGGATGTAACTATATTTAGATTTTTTGCTATAAATGATAAAAGGTATTTATAGGATGTAATATTTTAAAATGGTATTTATTATTGATAAATAGGGTACTAAGATTTTCTATAGGGTGTAAGAATTCCTAAACTCTCTAACTTTTGGATCGAATTTCCAAAAATATAAACCCAATAGTGAATCAAGCTTTCATTCTCTTCTTATACCACTTTACTTCGAGTCGGATATCGTTCGGATTAAAAATAGGTAATGAAAAATAGATCAATTATTTGATTCGACCCATATTTAATAAAGAAAAGGTCCAAATATGCATTTAAATTTTACGATAAAGTATATATATAACTCTCGTTAAAAGTTTGGCTCATATCTAACCTTGCCGTTACACTATTTGCCTGAATACCTCCTGAACTTTACGATAAGGTTTATATATAACCCTAATTTTTTTAATAATTTTTTTGTTGTAAAAACTAAGGTGTTTAGATTGATTTAAGCATTTGTTGTCTTTTAATAAAAAGTTAAAAATACTCGTATAAAAAGTATAAAAATAAGCTAAAAATCAAAATATGTTTTCTCAAAAGTTAATTCAAATAGAAACTTTTTTTCTAAAATAATTTCCATTTTCTTTTTCAAAACTTAAGTTTTTCAAGCACAATACAAACAAAGTCCGAAAACAACATACGAAGTTGAAAAGGAAAAAGCCATTGGTGGGACCTTTGAGGCTTTTGGAAGCAGTCATGGCCCAGCTTCGACGAGTTGCTGAAATACGAGTCCCCTAGCTTCATTAGTCAAAAGAATTAATTTTTTTTTTTTGACATTTTTGCTTTTAAAAAAATAAATTGGTTGGTGAAAGAAATTCATGGTTTCGGCATCAGTCACTGTAATATTTACATATTTATATTTTCTTTTACCTCTGGCTCTTTTAGTGCCGCTCAGTAATAGACTATTTATTTAACTACGTTAAAGTGACTAAAAATTTGTAAAATTGTAAAGGAGTGAATGGGAGCTGCAACTTTTTGATATATACTACTTATGTTAAACATCTAAATTCAACAAAAATCCTCTTTTTCTTCCTTCCCATGTACCTAACCAACAAAACAACAACAGGAGTATTATAAATAATTTGTTCATTGGATGCTACATTGGATGCTACATTGGATACTACATTGGATACCCATGTTGTGAATAGCTAAATATTAGATCTCCTATTTTATGTCCATCATCTTTACTTTTTATGCCTATAAAAGGCTATGTAATTGCAATGGAAATTTACACACAATTGAAGAAGAAAATCTCTTCCTTCTCTCTATCTCTATTTCTTGTTCATGTTTTACAAAATTGCTTTTATTTTTTTGTTCCATATTGTTACTTTGAGTTATATTTTATAACAAACATCAGCACGAATCTCTAACCAATTGAGTTTGATCTATTCCTTCTTTAAGAATTTTCGTATATAAAAATAGAAGAGACGGTATCATCATAAATTAAAGATGCAACGAGATGAATACTCAAGCAGTATATTTGATATCACTACATTTGTTGGCATAAGCTTACAGTTTATGGCAACACACAAACCTTTATGCCATATTTCACTACATTTCCAAGAAGGTATGGTTTGTGTAATTTGATTTATGCAATTTGTACTTTATGGATTTACGTATCTAAAAATATGTTACTACTATCATATAAGATATGACATTAAAAAAAAAATGCGCTTCAATTATATCCTAGAGTTCCCATGAAACTAATTTCAAGCATGTTAGAGCTACTTACTGTTAATCTGGAAAATATAATTTTTTTACTCATAATAGTTATGTCACACGATCATGTTGGAGGAATGGTCATATTACTTCAAGGATTTTAATATGTTAGTAATACTATGTTGAGGTTTTATTCCGATTTTTGTTTTGCTTCGTGATGTGATTCTATTGCTTCTTTGAGAAAGAACACAACTTTTGCAAGTAACAAATTTTATATTTAGTTTTCTATTTTGGAACAGGAAATGTATTTCGTTAATCTTCTGCTTTAGGCATAAAAAAAATAATGTCAATTATATCATCCATACTAATCTAATTAGATGCAACATGGTTTTTATGTTGATAGTTGGCAAAGTGATATATATTATTATGTTTTACTAGTCTAACATCTTCTGTATAAAAACAGAATATGATAGCAATAGTTATTACTCAAGATTATTGCTTTGTAAAGTTAAGTGTATTTAGTTATGTGTTTCAATTCTTGTGTACAATTTAGGTGGTCATCATGCCTTAGTTTGCAGTAGCACATCATATAGTAATAACAATACATGATGACTTTCTGTATTGAAATATTTATATGTAAGATACTAGTATACGAGTTTGTACTCCATATTTTTGTTGATAATAGTTCTTATTATTTCTATTTACTTATTTGTGTCTACATAAAATTATGTTCCATTCCTAGAAGTGAATGAGACAATTTGTGGTAAATATTATATAAGGGTAAGACGATGGATTCAAGTCCCAACGCACCATAATGATAAGATATCGAGTTTAAGTCTTGATGCTCCATGATGATAAGAGTTGAGTTTAAGTCACAATTCATTATGACCTAACATGCTTTTATATGGGTAAGGAATTGGGTTTTAGTCCCAAATGTGACATATTGATGATATAATGGTGACTAAAGAATAATAACATATTTTTCATGAGAAGGCATGAAGCATGTACCGCTTGATTTGCATCATTCTTGAAGTGAATGTGATACTAGTGCATAATAAGTCTAAATGAAGACAAGTGATTGATCAATGAACATGGGAGTGCCAAAGACAATAATAATAGTCATCATTATGGTAATTGTAAAAATGAGAACAATAAGGGTATCCATCATCTTTACTTTTTATGCCTATAAAAGGCTATGTAATTGCAATGGAAATTTACACACAATTGAAGAAGAAAATCTTTTCCTTCTCTCTATCTCTATTTCTTGTTCATGTTTTACAAAATTGCTTTTATTTTCTTGTTCCATATTGTTACTTTGAGTTATATTTTATAACACGTTATCAGCACGAATCTCTAACCAATTGAGTTTGATCTATTCCTTCTTTAAGAATTTTCGTATATAAAAATAGAAGAGACAGTATCATCATAAATTAAAGATGCAACGAGATGAATACTCAAGCAGTATATTTGATATCACTACATTTGTTGGCATAGCTTACAGTTTATGGCAACACACAAACCTTTATGCCATATTTCACTACATTTCCAAGAAGGTATGGTTTGTGTAATTTGATTTATGCAATTTGTACTTTATGGATTTACGTATCTAAAAATATGTTACTACTATCATATAAGATATGACATTAAAAAAAAATGCGCTTCAATTATATCCTAGAGTTCCCATGAAACTAATTTCAAGCATGTTAGAGCTACTTACTGTTAATCTGGAAAATATAATTTTTTTACTCATAATAGTTATGTCACACGATCATGTTGGAGGAATGGTCATATTACTTCAAGGATTTTAATATGTTAGTAATACTATGTTGAGGTTTTATTCCGATTTTTGTTTTGCTTCGTGATGTGATTCTATTGCTTCTTTGAGAAAGAACACAACTTTTGCAAGTAACAAATTTTATATTTAGTTTTCTATTTTGGAACAGGAAGTGTATTTCGTTAATCTTCTGCTTTAGGCATAGGAAAAATAATGTCAATTATATCATCCATACTAATCTAATTAGATGCAACATGGTTTTTATGTTGATAGTTGGCAAAGTGATATATATTATTATGTTTTACTAGTCTAACATCTTCTGTATAAAAACAGAATATGATAGCAATAGTTATTACTCAAGATTATTGCTTTGTAAAGTTAAGTGTATTTAGTTATGTGTTTCAATTCTTGTGTACAATTTAGGTGGTCATCATGCCTTAGTTTGCAGTAGCACATCATATAGTAATAACAATACATGATGACTTTCTGTATTGAAATATTTATATGTAAGATACTAGTATACGAGTTTGTACTCCATATTTTTGTTGATAATAGTTCTTATTATTTCTATTTACTTATTTGTGTCTACATAAAATTATGTTCCATTCCTAGAAGTGAATGAGACAATTTGTGGTAAATATTATATAAGGGTAAGACGATGGATTCAAGTCCCAACGCACCATAATGATAAGATATCGAGTTTAAGTCTTGATGCTCCATGATGATAAGAGTTGAGTTTAAGTCACAATTCATTATGACCTAACATGCTTTTATATGGGTAAGGAATTGGGTTTTAGTCCCAAATGTGACATATTGATGATATAATGGTGACTAAAGAATAATAACATATTTTTCATGAGAAGGCATGAAGCATGTACCGCTTGATTTGCATCATTCTTGAAGTGAATGTGATACTAGTGCATAATAAGTCTAAATGAAGACAAGTGATTGATCAATGAACATGGGAGTGCCAAAGACAATAATAATAGTCATCATTATGGTAATTGTAAAAATGAGAACAATAAGGGTTCTCAAATATTCCTTCAAAATGTGAAAAGGCTATGTAATTGCAATGGAAATTTACACACAATTGAAGAAGAAAATCTCTTCCTTCTCTCTATCTCTATTTCTTGTTCATGTTTTACAAAATTGCTTTTATTTTCTTGTTCCATATTGTTACTTTGAGTTATATTTTATAACACGTTATCAGCACGAATCTCTAACCAATTGAGTTTGATCTATTCCTTCTTTAAGAATTTTCGTATATAAAAATAGAAGAGACAGTATCATCATAAATTAAAGATGCAACGAGATGAATACTCAAGCAGTATATTTGATATCACTACATTTGTTGGCATAGCTTACAGTTTATGGCAACACACAAACCTTTATGCCATATTTCACTACATTTCCAAGAAGGTATGGTTTGTGTAATTTGATTTATGCAATTTGTACTTTATGGATTTACGTATCTAAAAATATGTTACTACTATCATATAAGATATGACATTAAAAAAAATGCGCTTCAATTATATCCTAGAGTTCCCATGAAACTAATTTCAAGCATGTTAGAGCTACTTACTGTTAATCTGGAAAATATAATTTTTTTACTCATAATAGTTATGTCACACGATCATGTTGGAGGAATGGTCATATTACTTCAAGGATTTTAATATGTTAGTAATACTATGTTGAGGTTTTATTCCGATTTTTGTTTTGCTTCGTGATGTGATTCTATTGCTTCTTTGAGAAAGAACACAACTTTTGCAAGTAACAAATTTTATATTTAGTTTTCTATTTTGGAACAGGAAATGTATTTCGTTAATCTTCTGCTTTAGGCATAGAAAAAAAATAATGTCAATTATATCATCCATACTAATCTAATTAGATGCAACATGGTTTTTATGTTGATAGTTGGCAAAGTGATATATATTATTATGTTTTACTAGTCTAACATCTTCTGTATAAAAACAGAATATGATAGCAATAGTTATTACTCAAGATTATTGCTTTGTAAAGTTAAGTGTATTTAGTTATGTGTTTCAATTCTTGTGTACAATTTAGGTGGTCATCATGCCTTAGTTTGCAGTAGCACATCATATAGTAATAACAATACATGATGACTTTCTGTATTGAAATATTTATATGTAAGATACTAGTATACGAGTTTGTACTCCATATTTTTGTTGATAATAGTTCTTATTATTTCTATTTACTTATTTGTGTCTACATAAAATTATGTTCCATTCCTAGAAGTGAATGAGACAATTTGTGGTAAATATTATATAAGGGTAAGACGATGGATTCAAGTCCCAACGCACCATAATGATAAGATATCGAGTTTAAGTCTTGATGCTCCATGATGATAAGAGTTGAGTTTAAGTCACAATTCATTATGACCTAACATGCTTTTATATGGGTAAGGAATTGGGTTTTAGTCCCAAATGTGACATATTGATGATATAATGGTGACTAAAGAATAATAACATATTTTTCATGAGAAGGCATGAAGCATGTACCGCTTGATTTGCATCATTCTTGAAGTGAATGTGATACTAGTGCATAATAAGTCTAAATGAAGACAAGTGATTGATCAATGAACATGGGAGTGCCAAAGACAATAATAATAGTCATCATTATGGTAATTGTAAAAATGAGAACAATAAGGGTGTCCATCATCTTTACTTTTTATGCCTATAAAAGGCTATGTAATTGCAATGAAAATTTACACACAATTGAAGAAGAAAATCTTTTCCTTCTCTCTATCTCTATTTCTTGTTCATGTTTTACAAAATTGCTTTTATTTTCTTGTTCCATATTGTTACTTTGAGTTATATTTTATAACACGTTATCAGCACGAATCTCTAACCAATTGAGTTTGATCTATTCCTTCTTTAAGAATTTTCGTATATAAAAATAGAAGAGACAGAGTATCATCATAAATTAAAGATGCAACGAGATGAATACTCAAGCAGTATATTTGATATCACTACATTTGTTGGCATAGCTTACAGTTTATGGCAACACACAAACCTTTATGCCATATTTCACTACATTTCCAAGAAGGTATGGTTTGTGTAATTTGATTTATGCAATTTGTACTTTATGGATTTACGTATCTAAAAATATGTTACTACTATCATATAAGATATGACATTAAAAAAAATGCGCTTCAATTATATCCTAGAGTTCCCATGAAACTAATTTCAAGCATGTTAGAGCTACTTACTGTTAATCTGGAAAATATAATTTTTTTACTCATAATAGTTATGTCACACGATCATGTTGGAGGAATGGTCATATTACTTCAAGGATTTTAATATGTTAGTAATACTATGTTGAGGTTTTATTCCGATTTTTGTTTTGCTTCGTGATGTGATTCTATTGCTTCTTTGAGAAAGAACACAACTTTTGCAAGTAACAAATTTTATATTTAGTTTTCTATTTTGGAACAGGAAATGTATTTCGTTAATCTTCTGCTTTAGGCATAGAAAAAAAATAATGTCAATTATATCATCCATACTAATCTAATTAGATGCAACATGGTTTTTATGTTGATAGTTGGCAAAGTGATATATATTATTATGTTTTACTAGTCTAACATCTTCTGTATAAAAACAGAATATGATAGCAATAGTTATTACTCAAGATTATTGCTTTGTAAAGTTAAGTGTATTTAGTTATGTGTTTCAATTCTTGTGTACAATTTAGGTGGTCATCATGCCTTAGTTTGCAGTAGCACATCATATAGTAATAACAATACATGATGACTTTCTGTATTGAAATATTTATATGTAAGATACTAGTATACGAGTTTGTACTCCATATTTTTGTTGATAATAGTTCTTATTATTTCTATTTACTTATTTGTGTCTACATAAAATTATGTTCCATTCCTAGAAGTGAATGAGACAATTTGTGGTAAATATTATATAAGGGTAAGACGATGGATTCAAGTCCCAACGCACCATAATGATAAGATATCGAGTTTAAGTCTTGATGCTCCATGATGATAAGAGTTGAGTTTAAGTCACAATTCATTATGACCTAACATGCTTTTATATGGGTAAGGAATTGGGTTTTAGTCCCAAATGTGACATATTGATGATATAATGGTGACTAAAGAATAATAACATATTTTTCATGAGAAGGCATGAAGCATGTACCGCTTGATTTGCATCATTCTTGAAGTGAATGTGATACTAGTGCATAATAAGTCTAAATGAAGACAAGTGATTGATCAATGAACATGGGAGTGCCAAAGACAATAATAATAGTCATCATTATGGTAATTGTAAAAATGAGAACAATAAGGGTTCTCAAATATTCCTTCAAAATGTGAAGGTGATGTTTTCCATCAATGTGGTATGAAAATAATAAGCATGCCCATATGATTATAGTCCACTTGAAGAGAATGTGACTTGTGATACGCATTGTAAATACAGACCCATTCCTGAAGGTGAATATGGCATATTTGGATGAATATGCCCATATGTGATAAAAGTAATAAATAAAGTCGTGCAATGCATGCTTGGATGAATACCACAACTCACATCTAAGGAAGGTTTGAGAGAAATAAAGATAATGAATATTACAATGTGGTTATATGAATATGTCATTGGTCGCGTATATGTGGTACGCCAAAAATAATTTTTTGCCATGTATCATAAAAGGTTATTAAAGGCAAAATTAAAGCAAGAAATAATTTTGCTTATGATGATTTTGACCATGACATTATCATGATATATTTTTCTCCGTGAAGGAGACATTCACCATATGGATTGTGTGACAAAAGATCTTGTAGTACAAAATTATTGAGAGCTCCGAAAGAGCGAATTTGTTACTACCCGAATAAATAAAATTATTCATGGCATTGGTGGTAGTAAGTATCAAAGAAACTTTTTGAGTTTCAAATGTATAAATCAAAGTGGTTGGCATATTGAGACTATAAATGAAAAGAAGATTGAATATCTTCGTATTTCTATAATTATACCGGGTAAATATGAAAGGTTACCCGAACTTCTTTCTATTTGTACTACACAAATATAAGCATGATGCTGGAATCATATGCAACAAGTAAACTAGAGGTTCTCTAAAATAAATATTAGTTGGCATGACCGGTTGACCATTCCGGTTCAATTATGATGCGAAATATTAATTGAGAATTGCATTGGCATATATCTAAGAATAAAAGATTCTTTAAGAATTCTCTTGTGTTGCTTATTCTCATGATATACCAATTAATGTTGGGATTGAATCCCTTGATTCTGGAATGAATAAAAGGTGATAAATATATGGGCTCAGTCACCTGCCATATGGACCGTTTATTATTAAATAATTTTAATAGATGCATCTATTCTATGGTCACATGTGTATTTATTATCAACTTGCAGTTTGGCTTTTGCAAGATTGCTTGCTCAAATTATTAGAGCACAGTTCCAAAATATAAATTGGGATGATTTATCTTGATAATACTGGTTTAAATCCAAGTTGGTTTAGCAGAAATTGTACGCCTCCAATTATAGCTAAATTATTGGTTATGAGAACAAAACTCCCAAAAAATGAAATTTGGTATGAGATGTATTATTTAATATACTGTAGCACTTGTACGCATCTAGCCAAGTTATAAAATATTCTCCCTATCACAATTGGTTCAGGGTGAGGAACCAAATAATTTTTATATAGAAATATGGATGTGCTATATAATTTAATTATGCCACTACAATGCACAGAGATGAGTTCCCAAAGAAGGTTGGGAAATGTGTTGGTAATCCCAACATTAGGGGGAGAAAATGAACATCTGTGAGAAAGTGATACGTGAAATAAATTATTATGAATACATATAGATCCTCGTACAAGAAAATATGAACTTGAAGTTCAAGTGATAATTAATGTATAAATTATTGCCAGACGCATTTGCTGACCCAAAGTTAAATGTCATATTTCAGCTGCTAATGCTCCAAATAGAATAAAGTCCATGAGGGACATAGTCTATGGCACACATAAAGCGTAATAGACCAATCGGTTCCAAAGATAAAACTACTTGAAGAAGGAGAGGGGCAATTGTTCAAAATGGTCATAATAACGAGACAAGTGCTCTAGAAGAGCACCACGACATAACACTTCGTAAGACCTCATGTGAGAGGCTCAGGTACTTGAAAATAATGAGATAAAGAGATTTCAATAAGTTATGTCTTTATTATGTAATAACTGAACCGATATAAAATGATCGTCGACGATGATGTTAACATAATGTAGTGCTCAATTTTATTAACGAGGATCTTGAGCTCAAATCTGTCATAAAATTTGAACAGATGAATGATTGGCCAAATGAAATACGCAATGAAAATTGACTTCACTTGAAAAATGTAAAGTTGAACGGATAGTCCCACCACCTGAAAGTATAAAGCCAATGGAGGTATAAATGTGTTCTTGTGCAAAAATTTCAAGTCGATAGACATAAAGACGACTTGTGACACAAGAAAATTAGTAAATATCCTCATATTGATTATATGGAGACATGTTCTCTTATGGTGGATATAATCATTTCAGGCTTTAATCTGGCAATACATGAAAACTTGATATGCGTATAATGGAAATCATTGAAGGATTTAAATTTTTCTGAAGCATATTAATATTTCCAAGAAATTTATCAAATAAAGCTTCAAAAATCCTTATACGGATCGAAACAATCAGGGCGCATGTGGTATAATTGCCTGAGTGAGTACCTATTGAAAGAAGGGTACAAGAATGATCCAATTTGTCCTTGTGTCCTTATAAAAAGTTTGGATCTGAATTTGTTATAATCACCGTGTATGTTGATGATTTTAAATATCGTTGGAACTCCTGGGGAGCTTCCAAAAATAGTAGACTATTTGAAGAAAGAATTTGAAATGAAAGATCTTGGAAAGACAAAATTTTGTCTTGGTCTACAAATTAAGTATATGAAAGATGGAATATTTGTCCATCAATCAACATACACCGAAAAGATTTTAAAGCGATTCTATATGGATAAAACACATCTATTGAGTACCTCGATGGTTGTGAGATCACTTGATATAAAGAAAGATCCATCCCAACCCCATGAAAATGAAGAAGATCTTCTTGGTGCCGAAGTACCATATCTTAGTGCAATTGGGGCATTAATATATCTTGCCAATAATTCCCGACCAGAAATAGCTTTCTCAGTAAGCTTATTGGCAAGATTTAGTTCTTCGCCAACACAAAGACACCAGAATGGTATTAAACATATATTTAGATACTTCCAAGGGACCATTGATATGGGTTTATTTTATTCAAATGAATCCAAGCCATCACTGATTGGTTATACAGATGCAGGATATTTGTCATATCCACACAAAGGTCGATCTTAGATAGGCTATTTATTTACAAGTGGAGGTACATCCATATCATGGTGTTCAACAAAACAAACTATGGTTGCTACTTCTTCAAATCATGTAGAGATAATAGCCATTCACGAAGCAAGTCGGGAATGCGTTTGGTTGAGATCTAACTCAACACATTCAACAAACATGTGGTTTTTCTTAGAAAGAGAATATTCCAACAATATTCTATGAAGACAATGTCTGTATGTATAGCTCAATTGAAAGGAAGATATATCAAAGGAGATAGAACAAAATACATTTCACCAAAATTCTTTTTCACTCATGATCTTCAGAAGAATGGTGATATAGATGTACAACAAGTTCGTTCAAGTGATAATTTTGTTGATCTGTTCACTAAGGCATTATCAACCTCAATATTTGAAAAGCTGATATATAAGATTGGAATGCGACGTCTTCGAGACATTAAGTGATTTTTCGTCAGGGGGAGTAACTACATGCTGCACTCTTTTCCTTAACCAAGGTTTTGTCCCACTGGGTTTTCCTGGTAAGGTTTTTAATGAGGCAGCAAGCAATGCATATTATAAATAACTATGTACATCGCAATATTTTTTTTGTAAGTTCTTAATGAGGCACATTATCTTACATGGACATCCAAGGGGGAGTGTTATAAATAATTTGTTCATTGGATGCTACATTGGATACTACATTGGATACTACATTGGATGCCCATGTTGTGAATAGCTAAATATTAGATCTCCTATTTTATGTCCATCATCTTTACTTTTTATGCCTATAAAAGGCTATGTAATTGCAATGAAAATTTACACACAATTGAAGAAGAAAATCTTTTCCTTCTCTCTATCTCTATTTCTTGTTCATGTTTTACAAAATTGCTTTTATTTTCTTGTTCCATATTGTTACTTTGAGTTATATTTTATAACACAAAGAAATTAACTACTAAAATATCGGTGAGGGTTGGGTATATCGTATTAACAAATCACTAAGAAGCAAGATATGGCAATGAATATTGATTCATCCGACAAGCAACCTTCATATCTTCAAACCCTTCTTTGCCATAACTTATCTCCTACCAATGTCCCATTTAATGAACTTCATACCATTGGTCAAACTATCAATGAAGAAATGGATGCACCAATCGACTCTACCTCTACTCTATTTATCCCTCTATCTAAAAGGGAAAAAGAAAGAATTTATAAACCATGGAAGCATGCGGTTATTATTAAGCTTTATGGACACAAGCTTGGACATCAAGTATTAAGACAAAAAATTTATAATCTTTGGAAACCTACAGAAAATGTGCCTTTGGTTGACCTACGTTCTGATTTTTACCTACTTGTATTTCAAAAAGAAGAAAATAAATTACATGCTTTAAATGATGGTCCTTATTTTATCTTTAATCGTTTATTAACTGTTCGACCATGGGAGCCAAAATTCTTGTCATCCGAGGCTACAATTAATTATTCTGCAATTTGGCTAAGACTACCTGAGTTGCCTACAGAATTTTATGATCTTCAAATCTTAAAAAAGTAGGCAACAAAATTGGTAAACTGTTAGCTATTGATAATTGTACCTCTTCAACAATTAATGGAAGATATGCTAGATTGTGTGTGTAAGTACCCCTTGATCATCCTCTTTGCACTCATGTTTTTATAGGACATCATAAGCAATCGATCCTATATGAAGGGATAAATTTGTTTTGTGTTAAGTATGGAAGAATGGGGCATAATCAATTACTTTTTCTTTACACAAAAGCTTCAAATAATTCTACTACTCATCCGACTATAAATAATTCATCAACTACTACAAATTTGGAGGGTCGTGACAGGAAAACTGTTTCCTTTCCTACAAAATCAACAAGAAGGACAACCAATGGTAAGATCAATAAAAAAATCAGGTATGAATCATGAGTTTAATAATTCTGTTAATACTTTAGCTCTTAATAAATTAACTATAAATAATCCTAATAATAGTTCTGATATTAATAATATTTCTCCTAATAAGTTATTATCCAACACTAAGGTTAACTCTACTAATCCGTTTGGAATTTAATACTTATTAAATAAAGATAATTATCATAACCCTACACACCCTTCTTCTACAAACCCTACCTCCAAAATAATTACTACTCATTTACCTAAGGACCAATCAAATACAAGAATTGATCCTAGTCACATTACATCTCAACATGCACAAGGCCACCAAGACCTACCCCACATGCAATCCTCTACCAATACACTCCTTAGTCGGTCAACTACATTTATTGATGCCCACCAAACCAAAAATCATCATCCAAAACCTAGCCTAACAAATACTATACCACCATTTCCCATAAACACCAAAATCCCCACGCAGGAACATCATGATGGATTTACCACCATCTTAACAAATATTCACCATATCACTCCAACCCCTAGTCCCATCCAACCGTCATTATCTACCACTCCTATTACTCAAAATCTAGACACTCCTTTATTTCCAATTACTTCAACACATACCTCTACACCTCTTCAAATTTCGGATACTATCACTACACTTGAATATGTTGGCCAACTCCCTAAATTACCTCAGAAGAACACAAGCTCAACAACATCAACATCCACCAAGTCTCCACCATCTTGTGCCATCACCATACCCTCTCACAATTCTATCCACTCATTTGATAATGGAGAACAACCCTTTAATATACACAGCCCAATCGCCACAATTACCACTAACCCTAACATCTTGGCTAGAAATAGGCCTTCAAAATCATGCACTAACATTCACGTTGGTAGTGAACGACTAAGAAGTCACAGTCCTCATAAACAATCATTCGGATCTTGCTCAGATAATCATGGAGGGCATGCAATTGGGGATGGAACTATATGCTCGTTATTATTGGTCCCTCAAGCAAGCACCTCATCTTTCTATATATCAAACCCCTCCTCTCCCAGTACCAGTATGGGACCATGTGAGTCTATACCCCAATCGTATTCAAATGCCTTTTTATCCCTCCTCCATCTCCAACCCCATCAACTGCATGGATCCAACCATACATGAACCCTCATTTAATACTGCCCCAAATAGAAACTCATACTCCTCCTACCCCAACTCCAACTCCAGTGAACTCCCCTCCTTTAAGTCTCAATCACAGCGTACAAAATAATAATTTTCAGGAGGAACTAGACGTAGCAATCGCTTACAACAGAGAAACACGTCCAATATATGCATGGCTCGATGGGATCAAAGTGTTTTTGTTAAAGGAAGAGTACGAAAGAAAAGTTTTTGTAAGGACACCACCAACTCTAAGGAGTTTTTCAATTCGAATAAGGCCTACCACAAACCCAGAGGTGGGAAAATATGCAATGTTAATGCTTCCAACTTTTCTCCTACGTCCAGGAGAGAACATGAGCAACTGGCTTAATCGTAATACTAATCCTGGAGTGACAGAAAATAATCACATGAATTTCATAATTTGGAACTGTAGGGGTGCAATATCAGTGGAATTTAGAAGAAACTTTTGTTCACTTTTAGACTATAATAGGCCTTCCTTGGTAGTTCTACTAGAAACACACTGTCAAACACATCAACAGGTGAAGGATGATTTTAATTTTGATGGTATGCTAGAAGTAGCTGGGACAGGAAATTTTGGAGGCATTGTCATTTTATGGTTGTCCAATATTTTGGATGTTCATCCAGTAGCAAATACATCGCAAGAAATACACTGTCAAATCCAGGTAAAACCTTTACCATATCAATTTTTATTCACTGCCATATATGCAAGTAATGACCTAGTTCAAAGACAAATACTTTGGGACAATTTAATGTCTGTCAAGGATAATTATACTAGACCTTGGTTGATAGGAGGGAATTTTAATGAAATTGTCCATGCATGTGATAAATTTGGGGGGCTTCCTATAAATAATTCACGTGCAAATAAGTTTAATAATTGTTTATATTATTGTAATATGAATGACTTAGGTTTTAACGGGGGTCATTATACTTGGTATAATGGAAGGGACGTAAGACATACTATTCTTGAACGAATTGATTGGATAGTAGCAAATTATGAATGGATTAATCAGTATTCGTATGCCATTGTTACACATTTACCCTGTATTCATTCGGATCATTGTCCTATTAAATTAGATTTACATTACTGTCTTTTACCTCGGAAAAAAATATTCCGATTTGAAACTATCTGGACTAGCCACCCTAATTTTGTGGATGTTATTAAGCATGCATGGCTTGATAAAACATCTTTGATACCTGCTATTGATAATTTTAGAACATCAGTTAAGGAATAGAATTCTAACATTTTTGGTAATATTTTTACCAAAAATATGGGGACGGCAACATTCGATGACGTCTTCGTTTATGGCCGTATGACGAGAAGGATGCGGCCCCGCCCTTGAAACATCAAGTCGGCGGACCTGTCTAGGAGGGCGTCCCCAGTCCCCCCGGCTTATGATTTGAATACGCTTGTAGTATCCGGGCATCAATGTAATAGTTGGGCGAGGGGGCCTCTTGCTATATAAGGGAGGGTCTCCCCCATTTATAAGAATGAATCAATTTTTTAATAAGATATATCTCTCTTTACATCTTTCTTGTCTCTCTTCTCTCTATTACTAGCATTTCCACTGCTCACTTATTCTATACTCTACGTTAAACTTTATCATCTCTATATACGAATTATCCACACACATTAGCCTAACGATCGATCTTCTATTTATATTACCATTGATTCCGATTATCCCATTGTTTACATTGATTGATTAGTTCAAAGGTATTCAACATCTTTTGAGCAAAACAATTTGGCGCCGTCTGTGGGAATTTCGAGAATCAAACCCGTAGTATACATTCACGAAGATCCAATCGAACAAAGAAAACTCTTTGGGGATGGCTGAAAGTGAATACGCGACCCACGGTTGTGGCTGAAGTTACCACAAACCTCCCGAGTGCCATGAACGAGGCTAGGGGAAGCACAGCGATCAACGTTACTCCCTCTACTGCGCTTGAAGTTGAAACCTCCCCCATCCCCCTAGAAGGGACTCCGATCCAAAAGAGGCACCTCCAGCGGTTATGAGGATACTAGAGGAATGGCTGGCTAGCACTCTGAGCAGCCTGGTGGAAAAATCGCCGCAAGGCTGCGAAAATGCCGCTCCGGCTACCAGCAATACCACCGCAACAGACGAACAGAAAGAAACACGGACCAACAGCCGGCCTATCGAGACCCAGACGCACGATGACACACTAGCTTCCATCCTCAGAAAAATGAAGGAAATTGAGGGCGAAAACCAGGTCCTCCGCGACCAGATGAAGGAGCACCAAGACAGGGTTGACAAGATTCCCGGGGCGCCTAAAATACTACCCAAGCGGGACGTAGGAAGGTTCGTGGAACAACCTTACTCCGAAGAAGCAGCGCCCTACACCATCCCAAAAACCTTCAAGATGCCCCCATACCTGAAGGTGTACGACGGAACCACCGACCCCGAGGATCATCTCATCCACTACGTCACGGCAGTGAAAGGTAATGACTTGTCCAAAGAACAGGTACCGTCGGTGCTGCTGAAGAAGTTTGGCGAAACGCTGACCGGAGGAGCGCTAACCTGGTACTCTCAATTACCCGCCAAGGCGATCTCGACCTTCGAGGAAATGGCTGATAAATTCGTCACCGCACATGCTGGTGCCAAGAAAGCAGAAGCAAGGGTGATCGACATATTCGCCGTCCGATAAACCACGGGCGAAGTCCTCAAGGACTTCCTCGCAAGGTTCAACAGGGTAAGAATGAGCCTGCCAAATGTGTCGGAAGGAATGGCGGTGGCAGCCTTCCAGAACAGGCTCAACAGGGACGGCTCCGAGCCACCACGAAATTGCTGAGCCGGCACATGAAGTACCCTCCCACCACCTGGGATGAGATCCACAACGCCTACTGTGCCGAGGTGCGGGCAGACAAGGAGGACCTCAACGGGCCAACCCGGCGACTAGCTGCCGTACACCCGGACGCCAGGAAGGACCGACGACATGAGGGACGTCGGGAACTCCCCCCACGCCCCAGTAGAGAACGACATCAACCCTACGCAAGATCTTCGCTGCCGCCCCCGCGACACACGGATGCGGTACGACGTCAAGTCGCCCCACTCAGAAACGACCGAGGTACGCCCCCTTTACTCTCATCACATAACTTTTGTGTTTCACCCTCAGAAGTAGTGTACGCACTAGAGAAGCTCGACACCAAGGTGTAGTGGCCCTAAAAGATGAAGTCGGACCCAGCCACGAGGAAATCCAACATTCTGTACGAGTTCCATCAGGAACGAGGACACTGAACTGAGGACTGCATTGGCCTACGGCAGGAGGTCGTCAGGATGCTCAATCAGGGATACCTGAAGAGCTACTCAGCGACAAAGGGAAAGCTAATTTCGGCCGCGTACGGGAGCATTCCCTGGAACCCCAAAGCTGCCTTCCCCGACGCATACAGTAAACATGATCGTCGGGGAAGCAGATGAAGCCGTCGACCACGTCAAACACACCAACACACACAGGTTGAAGAGAACTATCTCCCACGAACGGTATGATGACCTCGAAGAAAGTATCACCTTCGATAAGTCTGACACCGACGATTTGTTTTTTCCTCACTATGATGCTTTGGTTATTACCCTACGTATCATCGATACCGATGTCAGGAGAGTCATGATCGATGATGGAAGTGGTGCCTACATCATTCATCCGAGAGTCCTCACACATATGGGACTCGAGGATAGAATAACCCCCAGGTGCATAACTCTAGCTAGTTTTAACAATGCAGTGGAGCGCACGTCAGGAGAGGTGACCCTGCCCGTCCTTGCGGGAGGTGTCACCCTAGAAATGACCTTTCATGTGATGAACCAGGAGACGGCCTACAACGTCATCATCGGACGCCCATAGATACACGCCATGCGAGCGGTCCCATCAAGCCAGTACCAAGTAATCAAATTCCCTACCCCATGGGGAATATTCAACATCAAAGGGGAGCCGCGCACAGTGCAGGAATGCTATAAAATAGCTCAATATTGCGCTTACACAAAACAACTGAGCAGGGCAAGCGCGAAAGCATAGCAATCAACCACGCTGGGGACTCAAGCAGACCGGACGGTCGACGCCATAAGAGATCCAGACATCGTAGAAGCTTCAGCAAGCAACTCGGTAAGACTATGGAAGTCTACATCGACGACATGCTGGTTAAATCAGCAAGGAAGCAGGACCATATCGATCACCTGCGGGAAGGCTTTGAGATCCTGAACAGCTACGGAATGAAGTTGAACCCCAAAAAATGCGCTTTTGGCGTAGCATCTAGGGTTTCTCATATCCCAATGAGGTATTGAAGTCAACCCCGACCAAATCAAGGCGATCGCCTTGATACCGGAGGTGCTAAACAGCAAATAGCAGGTCCAGAAATTGACGTGCCGAATAGCCGCCCTCTCCAGATTCATCTCGGGATCCTTTGACAGATGTCACAAATTTTTCAACGTCCTAAGAAAGGACAACGGATTCCAGTGGAACGGGGAATGCATCAAAGCCTTGCAAAAACTGAAAACGTATCTATCGTCTCCACCACTGCTCACCAAAGTGGAGCCGAGCGAGCCCCTACTGACATATTTGGCCGTATCAGAAGTCACCGTCAGTGTAGTATTGGTTCGTGAAATGAAAGGTACGCATTCCCCTATCTATTGCATTAGCAAAACCCTGGTGGACACCGAAACACGGTATCCACACCTTGAAAAATTGGCTCTGGCACTGGTCACAGCTTCAAGAAAGCTCAGAACCTATTTCCAATGCCACCCCATTAAAGTAGCTACCACATTCCCCTTAAGAAGAATTCTACATAAGCCCGAGCTATCGGGCCGACAGTGTGTTGGGCGCCATCACGACCGGGTTTGGGGTCGTGACACTTACATCCCCAGAACTGCCATCAAATCACAAGTCCTCGCCGACTTTATAGCCGACTTCAGTGCCAAAATCTCGCCTGAGGCAGAGAAGGAGACCCTGCAAACTGTTCCTAACATCGACCCCCGGATACTCCACACCGATGGGGCCGCGAATGCCTCAGGATCGGGATCGGGACTGGGACTCGTTCTCGAAGTCCCTACGGGCGAAGTCATTCGCCAGTCCATACGATGCCCCGAGATGACTAACAACGAGGTGGAGTACGAAGCTGTTATTGTAGGTTTAAAACTAGTCGCCAGGTACGGGGCCCGCCGACTGGTCTTACACTGCGACTCACAACTTGTGATAAATCAAGTCGCCGGAGCCTACCAGATTAAGGAACAGAGGTTACAGAAATATCAAGCCAAAGTCTATAGACTGATGGCCCGATTCGACGAATGCCGCTTCGAGCAACTACACAGGGTACATAATGCTGAAGCCGATGAATTGGCCAAACTAGCCGCATCGGCCACAAATCTGAGCAAAGAAAGCATCATCACCCTCATGCATTCCGCCATCGATCGCAGCAAGGTATTCTCTCTACACCTAACATGGGACTGGCGAAACCAGTTCTTTTCATACTTGTAGGAAGGGCAACTACTGTACGACAAAAAAGAAGCTAGAAAGCTTCACACGCAAGCCGCCAGATATTGCCTGATGAACGGCGACCTCTACAAAAGAACTTTTGGAGGACCCCAGGCCAAATGCCTGGGGCCCAACCAGACGACTCTGGTACTGGAAGAAGTCCATGAGGGCCATTGTGGCGCCCATACAAGAAACAGGGCACTCGTGTGGTGCCTGATATGGGCCGATTATTACTGGCCCACAATGAAAAGAGACGCAGCGGATTACGTCCGGCGATGCGAGAAGTGCCAAAATTTCGCTCCCATGATACACCAGCCGGGGGAACCTCTCCACTCAATTACTTCCCCATGGCCATTCATTAAATAGGGAATGGATATAGTCGGACCGCTGCCTCCCGGACGAGGAAAGGTACACTTTTTGTTAGTTTTAACTGACTATTTTTCTAAGTGGGTAGAAGCAGGCTCCTACGCCCAAATCCGCAAACAAGAAGTCATAGCCTTCATCTAGAAGAACATCATCGTCGCTTCAGCGTTCCCAAGGAAATAACATGCGACAACGGACGACATTTCATAGGACAAAAGACAATCGACTTTTTCGACAAATGGTACATCAAAAGGATACTCTCAATGCCATATCATCCAGCCGCCAACGGCCAAGCAGAATCGTCCAATAAGACTATATTAAATATTCTGAAGAAGAAACTTGAGGACGCCAAGGGGCTGTGGCCTGAGCTGCTACCGAAAGTACTGTGGGCACACAGAACCACCCCCAAGTCCTCTACGGGAGAAACCCCCTACTCATTAGTCTATGGGACCGACGCCGTCATACCGGTCGAAGTCGGCAAACCAAGTATCAGATATTCACACATGAGCAGATATGAGAACGACACAAGTCGACTACAAGACCTGGATGAAGCCAAAGAAAGGAGAGAAATGGCCCACATCAGGCTGGTGGCGCAAAAACAGCAGATCAAGAGGTACTATAACAAGAGGACGAAAGTCCGCCCACTCAAGACGGGCGATTACGTACTAAAAGCCAAGACACTGGCATCAAACAATCCCAACGAAGGAAAACTGGGAACCAATTGGGATGGACCCTACAAAATCATCGCAGCAGCAGACAAAGGTGCCTTCAAACTAGAGACCATGGATGGGAAGATACTCCAAAATAACTGGAATATCTCACACCTCAAGTGCTTCCACTTTTGAGAGACACCCCCCAAGTCGTACTCTTTTTCCCTCCGCCGGGTTTTGTCCCAATTGGGTTTTCTCGGAGAGGTTTTTAATGAGGTGACGAGGGAGATGTCCGGAATCACTTGTACATCTATTCTGATGCGCTAAGCGTACCGGTCGGCACGAACAGCACATCACAGGGACTAGGGCTATGGCCATATTGTATGAAAGGCTACGACCATCACCAATGAATGAAGGGCTACGACCATATTGTATGAAAGGCTGCGGCCATCTCCAATGAATGAAGGGCTACGGCCATATTGTATAAAAGGCTACGACCATCTCTAATGAATGAAGGGCTACGACTATATTGTATGAAAGGTTACGGCCATCTCCAATGAATGAAGGGCTACGACCATATTGTATGAAAGGCTACGGCCCTCTCCAAATGAAGCAAATGGCTAAGGCCCAAAAGCATCCAAAGGAGAAGGCTACGACCCTCTCCAGATGAAGCAAATGGCTAAGGCCCAAAAGCATCCAAAGGAGAAGACTACGACCCTCTCCAGATGAAGAAAATGGCTAAGGCCCAAAAGCATCCAAAGAAGAAGGCTACGACCCTCTCCAGATAAAGCAAATGGCTAAGGCCCAAAAGCATCCAAAGTAGAAGACTGCGACCCTCTCCAGATGAAGCAAAAGGTTAAGGCCTAAAAACATCTAAAGAAGAAGGCTACGGCCTAAAAACATCGGAAGAAGAAGGCTACGGCCTCATCCAGGTGGAACAAAAGGCTAAGGCCTAAGGACATCTGAAGGAGAAGGCTACGGCCTCCTCCAGACGGAACAAAAGGCTAAGGCCTAAAAACATCTGAAGGAGAAGGCTACGGCCCCTCCCAGATGAAATAAATGGCCAAGGCCTAGAACGTTCAAAAAAGAAGGCTACGGCCTCCTCCAGGAAAATAGAAAGCTTAAGGCATTAACACTTAAAAGATAACGACACGACCTATCTAAACTGAGGGTCGAAAGGACGGCCGCGTGAAATGAGTAAGCCCGACCTCGCCCCAATTGGGACTTAGGCTAAGTGCTTTTGACGCCATAATATTGGTGCGCCTAGTCCAAGAAAGAATTCAGGCAGAGGGCCCCTTGCCGTACGAATTAAAGACTAAGGTCGACCTCGACAATGCAAAAGTAAAAAAAAAAAGAAAGAGAGAAAAAAGAGGCTTGAGACATTAATCGAAAAGAAGTCTTTATTAATATATCAATCACACATTTACAAAGGAATGGGGGTTACAAACTATAAAAAACCCTACTCAACTATTGAAGCCGCCGCAATCTCCTGCAGCCCCATCGGTGCCGCCCTCGCCATCATCCTAGAATATCATTTCAATCCAGGACCCGGTACCCAGCTGATCCGCATCGGTAAAGGATCCGCCCGTCTGGGTCGGGGAGTCAGGGTCGTAGCCATAGGCTTCACGAGCAACCCTAACCAGGCGACGCTGCTCGTCGACCTCCGCCTCGCTAGCCCTGCCGACGACGTGAAGCTCCTCGAACACAGTTTGCCTCACTTCGGCGTATACCAACATATCCTAGGCCTCACGAGGAACGTCCCCAGCTGGGCCGACTGCCTCCACTTGGTGAACGACTGCCGTCTGGTCCAAGGCCGCCTGAAGCTCAGCCGACAAAGCGTCGACCTTAGCGCGAAGCTCATTCGCCTCCATTACGGCCACACGACCCATATCCACTTCCTCCCCCCGCTGCAGGAGAAGGCTATCTAGCTCGGCATTTCGAGCCGCGACGGCCAGTAAATCAGCATCCTCCCTCTCAATCTGCTCCGTCTGCTTACGCAACTGCTCCTCCAGCGACTGAACGCTCTCTCGGAGGAGGCGGAACTCCGGTACATCAGAAAAACAGTCCGAGAGCATCTTATGCTTCTCACGGGCCTCCTTGTACTTTGCCGACACCTTTCGAAGGGTAACCAGCTTCTTCCGGTCCCTTCGGCTCCGCTAAACCTCCAAAATGAGAGTCTGCAAAGGAAAAAGAGACAAGCTGAAAAACTCGGAACGAAAGAACAAAAAAGAAGAAGGGAAAGGTACATATCGAGTCATACCTGCAGGGCGGCACCAGCAACGCGGCGAGATAAGTCGCGGCCGTTCACTGACTTCAGCGACTCCGCTTCGGCATCACCACACAATAAGGAAAAGTCCTTCACGGCGTGCCCGATCTCCTCCAACGAATTATAGCCTGTCGGAATCAGGAGTCGGCGCAACTGACCCTCCTCCAGCGCATCCGTCCCGGCTTGGTCCTGCAGCGGCACGTCTGCTGGTTCCAAGGCCACCTTAGTGCCCGCGAGCTCATCAGCAATAGCAAGCACACCATCACCCTCGGCATGCGGAGCGTCAGCACTCACCCCTGCCGCACTTAACACCGCTACCCTCCCCCGACGAATGGCGTCGCCCAGGAGGACTGGCCTCAACATCGGACGACGAGCTGCAAGTCTCTTTCGTCCTTGGTCCACGACCACCCATTTTCCGATAAGTAGCTGACACCTCTTGTGCTCCGCCGGCTCGTCATGTGTAGGAGTGCCCTCCTCAGCAGGAGGGGGTAGGAGCTCTGTGTTCGCTCCAGGCGCTAGGTCAGTAGACGGCACATGCACGGAACAAGAAGGACCGGGAGTGCCCGGCATTAGGGACTCCTGAATGGCGTGGTCAAGGTCCGGGTTGCCAACCCCGGCCGCTTCATCGCCAGACGCGACGACGTCCTCGGACCCTCCTCGGCTTGGTCGACCTCAGGAAGGTCTCGCCTAACGGAGGCCATAAGCTTCGTTTCTCAGAAAGCAGGACTAGCGACACAGCGTCTCCACCTCCGTGTCACATTCCGAGTTGCAGAAAAGAAAAATACACATATATCAGCTACGACGATGACCAAAATGAAAGAAAAACAAAAAATATATAGCGAGTTAAGATCATACTTGGAAGGCCGTACTTCAGACCGAAGGCAGCCCACGTCCTGCACTCCTTGGCAAAAGGGATCAATCGATTCACCCACGCCCTAATACCGGGAACTTGTTGGGGCGTACGTGCCGCCACTACACAAGAAAATCCAAAAAACATTAGCGCCTGAGAAATGACATGACAACGACACAATGAATCAAAAGATAGAAGGAACGGATTGGTATTTACAGTTGGCATTCCACATCTCCGGAAAGTCGGCTGCGTCCGCCACTAAGTCAGAAGTGCGGATGTAGAAGTATTTCATCCAGAATTGACGGTTGGGCTTTTTATCCGCCTCAACGACCAAGCCCTTTGTCCCTCGATTTTTTAATTGCAGCATCTTGCCGTGCATGTAGCCAGGACTAAACAGCTGCAATAGGTGGTGAACGGAAACGTCCACACCAGCTCTGTCCGCGTACGTCGTTAAGATCCGGCAGATCTTCCACGTATACCGAGTTAATTGGGCCGAACAGATGTTAAAGAAGCGGCATAACGCCTCCGCCAAGGGGTATATGGGGAGCTCGCATCCCATAATGAAAGGATATTCATGGATGGCGCAGAACCCCGGTCGATGAACATATACCAGGTCGTCCCCGGCCACCCTCATCTCCACCGTCTCCGGCACGTGGCAGATCACCCTGAGATTGTTTAGTTGCCTCTCAGTGAACGTATACCTATCCCACACACCGGCATCCGCCGAGTGAGAAAAGTCCTTTCTCACGTTCAGGTCGCGAGGAAGAAGGTTGTTCTCCTTCAGGGGGACAAGATCCTTCTTTCTTCTTATTGTTATCCCTAACTGTCGGGAAACCCCAGAACTAGTCTCTGCCCGTTCCGATTCTCTACGACGACTGCTTTTGGCCATTCTTTTGTTAAGATTTCTAGCCGGGGATCGAAAGGAGTTTGGTAGCAAGAATGATAAGGGAAGGAACACGAGTTGCCAAGAGTATGGAAATGAAAAGAAGGAAGCAAAGAATCTCTGATGAACTAAAAGAAAGGGTAATATTGAAACTGCCTCCTATTTATAACAAGTTACCGCACGAAATTCGAAGAGTTTTTACACCGAAAAAGAGGCGGGAAACCGAAACGTCAAATCACCTTTATGACCAGCATTGAAAACTACAGTAATTATGGCGCACGCCGTCAGCAGGCGACGGTTCGAAAGAACATGCCATGTACGCACGTGTGCACGAGACCCAACGTGGGCAGGATCTATCTGCCCATCGCAGATACGCCCCGGCCACATCTCCAATAGGCGGAGGGACTATCTGTATTGGGACTAATTGGATGAGTAGTGCGACTAGTTTGTACATACACGTGGCCGGTCCTGATGAGGTGCAACACAAGGACGCTACCTTACGAGGACGCCTCCTTACGAGGACGACAACATTCGAGGACGTCCTCCCTTATAGCCGTACGCCGAGAAGGATAAGCCCCGCCCTTAAAATACCAAGCCGGCGGACATGTCTAGGCGGACGTCCCCAACCTCCCCTGTTTTATATTCCGAATATACTTGTAATATTTGAGCATCAATGTAATAGTTAGGCGAGGGGGCCTTTTTCCTATATAAGGAAGGGCCTCCCCCCATTTGTAGGGATCGATCAATTTTTAATAAGACAATTCTCTCTCTATATTATTTTTCTCTCTATTATCAGCATTTCCACTGCTCACTTATTCTACACTCTACGTTAAACTTTATCATCTCTATATACGAATTATCCACACACATTAGCCTAACGATCGATCTTCGATTTATATTACCATTGATTCCGATTATCCCATTGTTTATATTGATTGATTAGTTCAAAGGTATTAAAATATTTTTGATACCTGCTATTGATAATTTTACAACATTAGTTAAGGAATGGAATTCTAACATTTTTGGTAATATTTTTACCAAAAAAAAGAAATTTACTTGCTAGACTGAATGGAATACAAGCTTCCATCCATTATCCCACTAGTTTTTTCCTACAAAAATTGGAAAGAGACCTTAAAGTGGAATTTAATCATGTTCTTAGACTAGAAGAAGATTTCTGGAAACTAAAATCACGTATTGACAGGCTTAATAATGGAGATGCTAATACAAAATTTTTCCATCTCAGCACTCTTAATCGTAGAAGACAAAATAGAATTGTTGCTCTACAAGATCAAGGAGGAAATTGGATAACTAGACCAAATCATATTCTAGCACATATCTCCTCTTATTATCAGAAGCTTTTTACAACTCAGCATACTCATTCAATCTCTAGTACAAATTTAGTACCTACTCAAATATTAAGTAAATCTGATCAAGACTTCTTAATGAAACATTTAGAAAAAATAGAAGTCCTTAATGCTATTAAATCTTTTAAACCAATAAAAGTTCCTTGTCCAGATGGACTACATCCTGCTTTTTATCAGAATTATTGGTAATTAATTGGGAATTCAGTTTCTAAGTTTTTGTGATAAGGTTTTTACTGATTATGAAATTGACCCACAGATAAATTCTACTTTTATCTGCCTTATTCCTAAAAATGAGAAGGCTGCCATAATTAATCATTACATGCCTATTAGTCTTTGTAATTCAATTTACAAAATAATCACAAAAATCTTAGTGAATAGATTAAAACCTATATTAAATCATATTATTCAGCCTACACAATCTAGTTTTCAACAAAAATAAAAGAGCGGCTGATAATGCTATTATAGTTCAGGAAATAATTAGTAATTTTACAAAAAGTAAGGGTAATAAATTAAGTATGCTTTTAAAAATTGATCTTGAAAAGGCTTTTGATAAATTAGAATGGTCTTTTATTCGTAATACTCTTACTAGTTTGAATTTTCCTCCTCCAATTATTAAGTTAATCTTGTCTTGTGTTAGCACAACTACTACTTCAATTCTTATCAATGGTAGTCCCACAGATAATTTTCAACCTACACGTGGCATAAGAAAGGGTGGTCCTTTATCTCCTTATTTATTTATTATATGTCTTGAAATGCTTTTACGACATATAAATAATGCAGTTGATTACAAAATGTGGAAAACTCTTTCACTAACAAAAAATGGACCTTATATATCACATTTGTTTTTTGCTGATGACATTACTCTCACTGCAGAAATTACACCTATTACTTGTCAAACTATGGTTACTATTATGGATGATTTTACTATTTAATCAGGACAATCTATTAATTTGTTATATCCTAGAATGCGAGTTGTTCAGAAAAATCATAGAAAAGTGAATTATATTAGTGAATCATATTAGAATGCTTAAAGTGGTGCGAAAAAACTTGAATTAGTACCAATTGCTGACTACATATCAAAAATAAAAATAAATAATGGCTGACTATTGGATGTACAGACATGTAGCAGCTTCGATCCAATTGATTGTAAGGAATCTAATGTTTGCTGATGCGCCGTGTAATTTTAGGCTCGAACTTCACAGTCAAATAAGCTGGAGTTCCATTTCAGTCCAGAAAATCCTTAACCAAAACCCTGCTTTTGAGGAACTTAAGAATGGAAATTCCTTGTTAAAAGTCAAGAATAAAACGAAGGATGTCCAAGATGCTGGTAGTAGCTGTCAAATGTTAGTTTCAGAAGTTTTAATGAAACTTAGGCTTGAATCCGTGAGAATTTTATGATTTTGATATTTATGATGGTATTTTTATGTTACGAGAATGTTTGAATGAAGTAATGTGACATATCTGTGCATTTGGTTGGGGTCCTGGGGGTCTCGGGATGATTTCGGATGTCCAACGGGAGGTTTTGAACATGGATGTTGCAGCAGAAATATTGCAGCCAGGTATTGCTCAATGCGATCGCATAGAGTTATTGCGATCGCATAGAAGAACTGGAGAGGGGTAGATTTTTACTCTATGCGATCGCGTAGATTCAAGTGCCGCATAGGCCTGAGGATTTATACACTGCGATCGCATAGAGTTAATTGCGATCGCGTAGGAGAAGGAAATAGTTCACTTCGATCGCGTGAGTGGCCCTGCGATCGTGTAGAATAGAGAGCGGGTTCTCTGCGATCGCATGCAGGGTCTTGCGATAGCATAGGGAAAATTAGAGCCTGGGGAAATTTGTGCATCGCGATCGCACACGGAGTGCTGCGATCGCATAAGGCAATTTACAAGCCTGACAGAAGGGTTTATTAACATAACCTCCGCGAACTAAACCAGTTTTATCACAAAAACATAACGTCTTGGAGAGCATTTGGGCGAGAAGTAAGAGGGTTTCATCGGGGAAACATTGGAGATACGTTTCTTGACTCAAAAACACAATTTTATGGTAGAATTAACATCAAACTTCATGAATTTGGGTAGAAATTGTAAAGAATTATGGCCTAGGTATTGAAAATGAAAAATTGACTTTAGAAAGGCCATTCGAACTCTGATTTTGAAAAATTTTATATGCACGGACTCAAGGAGAGACGAGGAACGTGTTGGTATAAATTTCAGAATTTTTCGAGAAGCAGGCTCGGGGTCGGGTTTTACCAACTTAGTGCATTTATGCGTATTTCGTGTAAATTGAATTGGGTTATGTTTCTTTGACCCGTAATTGACATAATTGCTGTGGTTTGACTAGATTCTACACACGAGGCATCAAATTCAAAAGGAAAAGGCATCGCGGACGAGTCTACGACCGGCTAGAGGTGAGTAGTTTGTGTATATGGTAGCCTGAGGGTTCGAAACCCCGGCTTAGCACATTGTGACGCTAGTAGGGCGTGGCTCACACCCCGTGGCAGGTGCAGGATTGATTGTGACTGGGGATTGAGACTTTAGTCCATCCCGAATGAGTATAATATGATACTAGTGGTTGAGAAACACCGTGTTTGAAATAATTGTGGGCTGTAAGCCATGTTTGGGGCCTTGTGCCGACTTGTAGTATCCCTAGGGGATAGTTATATATTGTGATAACTCTGTATGCTTAATCACTGATCTCAGTCCTAGTTTGAAATCACCGTATCGAAATGCTAAGTCACCATTTTGGGAAAATTTAATAAGAATTAAAGTATTTTCATAAGTTATGAATCGGAACCTGGAAATAAATAATTGAGCTGTTGTGTGACTTATATACTTGTTGTGGACTGAGGATGGATCGGGTTGCATATTGTGGATTGAGTATAGATCAGGCTGCACGCCGCAGTAATGGAACGATGATATTGCACTTGGGCTGAAGGAGCCTCTCCGGAGTCTGTACACACCCCAAGTGAGCACCGTCGATGTTAAATGGATCGGGCTGTACGTCACATCGAGTTCATGTGCATTGCATTGCATCCTTGCATTATACTTGACTGTTATATTTGTATCGTACCGTCTGTTGCTAGTTCGCAGGAGGATCGGACCGTAGTCTAGTCGTCATTAATCGGTATTCTCGTGGATTTCTTACTTTCAACTACTTTTATATATTTATTACTCACCGAGTACTTAGTACTCATCCCTACCCCCCGCACCTTTGCGTGCAAGTGCATGTCGTACTCGTGGAGAAGAGAGACGAGCACTCCAACTTTTACGCGCAGTCACATCAAGCCACCGAGCGTAGGCCGCCGACGTTCGTCTAACCTAGCTCCTCATCTCTTTCGGGGCCTGTTACTCTATGTTCGCATTTCCGAGTATTTTCATACAGACATGCCCTACTACTATTCGGCGCGCTTTCGTTGTGGTGCTCTGGGACTTCGCGACTCTAGATCTCGCGAGTTGTTAGTTCGTTTTCTCACTTCTCAGTATTCATTCGTATTATTATTATTCGAGTTTCTTTGACTCATATATTCTTTTGTCCATTTGGGACTGATATTTATTTGTGAAAACAATTGTTGGTCCGGCTTGCCCTAGCTTAATTGTTCGGCGCCATCACGACCTACTCGGGTCGTGGCTGCTGCATCGCAGCCTCAGGTTACTAGGCCCCCGCGAGCCGCGAGCTTCGCTTAGTAGTCTCTCGCGGACCGGGCAGGCGTACGTCCGTATCTATTCTCGAGAGGCTGCGAATCCTTAGGAAAAACTTCACTTTTTCTGGATTCATATCGCGCGATTTGCGTTATCGTGAAACTATACTTTCTCCCCATATTCTATTCTCTCGCAGACGGTGCGACACATGCGCGCCGGGGACGATGGCGACGACCACCGTCGGCACCCAGCAGGCCGCGGTCGCGGTAGCAGGTAGGGCGCGCAGACTGCCGCTCGCTAAACCCACCAGGCCAACACCGTGGCCTGCGTCGATTCCAGCATCCTCGCGGCCTGTGTTCGTGGATCGGGGGTTCCGCCGGCAGTACGCTCCGCAGCTCGTGTGTCGGTGCACCGGGTCAGCTGTCTATTGAGATACCGGGCCTTCGCAGTCTTTTACCGCACTTATTAGTACGCACTCAGCGAGCTAGGCGGTTGCGCCTGCACCACAGCCGTGCTTTCTTCCGTCATGCGGTGAGGAACTGCGACCCTCGCCAAGCTCGCACTCCCGAACCCGGCAGCTCTGTGCCTCAAGCCCCGGGCAAGCTCCGGCGCGCCGCCCCGCCCGCACCTTGTCAGCACGGGCCGCCCCTCAAATATGGCGGTTCCGGGCCTACGCCGATGACGTGCGGGGCCGGCACTTGGAGAGGGTCGAGAGGCGCGCCCTCCGACATTCGGCGGTGGCCGAGCGCAGACGCCCGTGTTTTCTTTTGGACAAATGCCAGCCGCATGCTTCGCACCACGAGTGTGCTCGAAGTCCTGCCGATGCTGCTGTTACCACCTTTCGCCCGCGGTGCGTCCGCGTATTTCGACGCAAGGGAGGATTTCGGAGAGGCGCGCAGTCCACGCGGCAGCCGCCCTCACTTGGCAGCGCTTCGTCTCACGGTATTTTGGAGCGCTGCGCGGCCCCGGCAGAGCAGCGCATCGGGCCGCCTTGAATGGCTTCGAGCAGTGGGACAGGCCGTGAACCCAAGCACGAGTCGAGATTCGACACATCTGGCCTCGGCTGCGGCGCACGCGTGATGAGTCCGACGGACAGAGTAGAGATCAAGAGATTTATAAATGGTCTTATCTATCCCATCCGTGTATTGATGACCAGAGAGAGGGCTTCGGCGTCACCTTGGAGGAGGTGGCTGATGCGGCCCGTTAGATCGAGACACGTACGCTGGCAGAGCACTAGGGAGGAGCGTGCCAAGCAGGCCTCGTGGCACCAGCAGCTGCGCGCGTGTTCGCCGTCTAGTGGCCGGCCCCTCGACACCATGTGTCGTTCTTTCGTGTCTTCCCTCGCCCAGGACTCGCAAAGTCCAAAGGGAGCTTCACTCGATCGTGGCTGTCGTGTGGCCATCGTGGTTACAGCAGGGTCGTTAGTAGTCAGCCTCACCGCATCGAGTGCTCTTCCAACTCGCAGCTCCGCTCCTCGCTTCTCAAACTGGGCCTCAGATCCGTCCAATGTAGGGTCCTCGCATTCCCTTCCTCCATCTTCTCGCGCCGTCGCTTCAGTGTGGCGATACTTGGCCATCGTCGGGGAGGAGTGTCCTCGCTGGATTCACAAGCGGCTCGGTAGAGAGGGCTCAACCCTCGTCTTCTACTCCCCGTTTCTTCAAGACCAAAAGACACCCGCCCAGAGCGCGGCTGTGCCGAAGCCAGCGTGTGTCGCCCTGTGGGCGAGGATCGTACCGGCGGAGGCCAGGCTCGTTCAAGAGGCGCTCTTCCGAATAGGAAGGACGGTAGTGCCGGCAGTATGCGTCGTCATTTCGCACCATTATCCCGCCACCACGGGATGCTTCGTCTTATATAACTCGGGATCCACCTATTCCTATGCTTTTACTTATTTTGCACATCACTTGGGTATGACCCGGGGTATTCTTGCCTTGCCCGTCTCGCTCGTGCCCACCTCGGCGGGTTATACTATTGTCGCGGACCAGGTGATATCGATCCCCGTCTTATTACTATCAGTCTGTGAGGATCCAGGCTCGGAACACTGCTACTATCGGGGTACGGCGGATTTTCGACAAAGCTTTATCTGTAGGCACGGAATGGGTCATCTCCTTACCACGTGCGATTCTAATCCGTTGACGCGTCATGCCAAGATGCATCAAGCACCGGCTATTCCAGAAATCCGAGGATCAAGTTGAGCGTGGCTTCGACCGGTGATGTATCCGACAGTGGTGATTTTTTTATATAAAGGCCCAACGAACGGTATTTGAGTGGTCATTGTGCATCTTATTTGGCCTTCATTGTAGACGGTGCTGACATGGAGACACCCAGCCCGTGACTCGGTCCTCATTACGTGAGGGAGTTTCCGGGACGTATTTCACGCAGGGACCCCGTCGGCACGCCGCCGAAACAAAGGATATTGACTTGGTTCCGGCACCTGTGCCCCATTTCTATTCCTCCCTATCGCACGGCACCACCGGGCTGGTAGAATTAAAAGAACGAACTTCCTGAACTCTTGGGATAAGTGGGCCTGTTTCCGCCCGAGCCGTGTCACCTCGGGGCGGAATCGGTATCGTTCGTGAAGAAGAAAGATGGCACAATGGAGAATGCGCATCGATTACTGGTGCACCGAACAAGTGCAACGGTGTTTCAAGCACAAGACTCATCGCTCGTATCAAGCATTTATTTAATCAGCATCCAAGGAGCTGGCGGTAGTTCTCTAAGATTGATCTTCGATCGGCTATCATCAGTTGAAGACTAGGGATTTAGACATTATGAAAACAACGTCTTTAATGACATATGGGCACTACATGAATTTCTCGCGATGTCTTTCGGGCCAACCAATGTCTCCGCACTGCGATTCATGCACTACGTTAACAGTATATTTCGTACTGCATTTTACGATTCTTTTCCACGATCGTGTTTATTGACGTAGATATCCCGGTGTATTCACGCAGCCTCAGGAGGAGCACGCACAACACTCGAGGGTGGTATTGCAGAGGTCCGAGCAGAAGAAAAAACTTTATGCAAAATTCTCTAAGCGTGAATCGTGGCTTGACACCGTGACTTCTCTTCGGGGGACAATGCAGTTGCCTGGGCCGACGGTATTGCTAGAATGTCGACCCCACGTATGCGTAGAGAGGTGGCTGCGCAATTGGCCCGCACCTTCCTTAGCTGCCGTCAGATCCGTAGCTTCCCTTGGCTTGGCAAGCCTATTACCACCGTATTTGTTCAGGTGGTTTCTCATCTCATTGCTTCACCTTTCGACGAAGCGTTGACACAGTGGGCATCGTGTCCATCTGCGCGTGGTCCGACGAACACGAGGAAGTTTTCGTGCGATCAAGTGCGCTTTGACCACAAACTCCGCACTTGTGTTGCCATCACCTTCGTGGTCTTATATGGTATATCGTGATACCTCCCGCAGTCGGGTACCGGCTGGGCAGACGATGGGCGAGGCTAGGAGTTATCGCATACGTCTCGTCGTCGACGAAGCCCTGCCGATAGCGAACTATCATGTTCACGTACTCTCGTAGTTAGTCGCTATTGTTCATGCCTCGAAAATTTGGAGGCATTACTTGTACTTAGCATCTCAGTGATGGTGTGCACGTACCACCTGCAAACCTTCAACATTCGTTTACAGCAGATATCTCAATTTATGTGCGACAGAGATATGGCTCGAACCGCACATGATTGGCGTGATATTACCATTTTCGCAACCATCCCTGTGTTGCCAATGTAGTGGCCGATGCTTTGACGCCTGAGGCTGTTGCCAGTACGGGCAGCTTGAGCATACATTCCGCCTGGGAGAGACCCCTTGCGCTCGATGTTCGGTGCGAGCGAACCGCATGCGGCGAGGGCCGGATACTTCCCCGAGCCCGGGCCGTGGGTTACGGCTCGCGCGGTAGACTTCGGGTTCTCTTTATATGATCGTACTTGAGACCGCCGTACGATGATCCACACCTACTTGTCCCTAAGGACGCAGCCCGCCACGACGGCGCGTGTAGAAATGTCACCATCGACAGCGACGGCGTGTCGCGGACGCACGGCGTCGACATGCGCGCCCAACGTCGACGGCCTTCGCGAGTCGATACGCAGGCGGCCCACACCATGGTATTCTATCCATCCGCATAAGCTGCAAAGATGTATCACGATTTGAGGCGCATGCCATCGGGTGGATGTTAGATGAAGAAATACACTGCGAATCATGTCGCACGGTGCCTCAAACCTGCAGCAGTCGGGCGTGCTGAGCATCAAAGTGCCTGGCTGGCGTGTTCCCAAAGCATACGGATACTCCCGAGTGGGCGTGGTAAAATATCATCATGGACTTTGTCAGCGGACTCCCTCGGACAGCGAGGAAGTTTCCGTATCTCGGGCTTGGGCGGTTATAGTATAGCCGACCAAGCTCATCTCCGCCTCATTCCGCTCAGTGTACTACATCTCCTCGAAGTCGGTCGGCCGAGTTATTCATCCGCGAGATTGCGAGATTGCATGGAGTTCCCATTTCTCTTATATCGGACGATCGAAATCCTAGTTCACTTTGCGCTTCCGGAGGACATTTCCAGCGAGAGATCGGGGTTCATGGTGCAGTAGCCGGAGCACAATATTTCATCCAGCCGGGACACGGGCGGGCTCCGAGCGTACTATTCAGATGCTCGAGGACATGTTGCATGCTTGTGTTATCGACTTTGGTGGTTCACGGGTTGATTACTTTCCTCTCGCAGTAGTTTGCTTATCATACTAGCCTACTCACTCCAAAGATTCACATGGCACACGTACGGGCCTTTACACGAGCAGGCAAACAGAGATCTCCAACTCGGCCGGATTCGGAGTGCCCGGCCGAGGCTAGTGTTGTCGGGGACGAGGCGTTAGTGCAGATGCCTTAGACAAGCGAAGGCGGATTCGGGGAGAGATTTCGCATAGCTCCCGGCCGCGTCGGGGAAGAGTGGCGTGGACCCGGCGGCCCGAGACGTGTCTTATTTAGCAGCAGCAGTGTATGCGCGCGGGGGGCGTTCCGCCTACGAAGCGGCGTTGCGCAGGTTTGGAAAGAAAGGAAGGCTGAGCCCAAGGTTCATTGGACCTTTTTGAGGTGCTTAGGAAAGTCGGTGGGGAGGTGGCCTCATACGGTTGCTTGCGCCACTCCCGCTTGCCTCGGATTTCACCCGTATTCCGCCGCATCTATACTCCGGAAGCATGTCGGAGACCCGTCACACGTGCCGGGGACGGCCAACACGATACAGCTAGACGAGGACTTGACCTATGACGTGGAGCCGGTAGCCATTTTCGGGTCGACATGTTCGTAAGCCGATATCCGGCGGACATAGCTGTCAAGAAAGTCTCGGCGGAGAGGTCAGTCCCGGTGATAGGTCAACTCGGGAGACCGGATGACGAGACGCGGATGCGTACATCCGAAAATAATAGAGGAGGAAGATTAGAGGCGTCACCAGATCTAGATCTAATGGTGTAACGATCGGACTTGTCATTACGGGAGTTATTGCCCAATTTTCTTCAATTAACACTTCAATATTCTTATTTAAATGTGTTCGGAAAGTTAGAAGCAAATCGGAAGGAAATTAGATAGAAATGAGGTTATATACCTCTTTACGAAAAGGATAGTTTGAAAAAGTCAACCGAATATTGACCGGTGAGTTAGATAGCTCAGAATTAAATTCTGATGATTCGACCTGTGAGTTCTGGCTTGATACTATGACATTTCTGGGACATGTAGTGTCCAGTGATGGTATTCGGGTTGATCCACAGAAGGTCGAGGTAGTGCAAAATTGGCCTAGACCTTCCTCAGCTACTGAGATTCGGAGTTTTCTCGGCCTGGCAGGCTATTATCGCCGGTTTGTTTAGGGTTTCTCATCTATTGCTTCACAGTTGACTAAGTTGACACAGAAGAATGCTCCATTTGTGTGGTATGATGAATGTGAGGAGAGCTTTCAGAAGCTCAATGAGGTTTTAATGTTACGAGAAAGTTTTAATGAGGAAATGTGATGTATTGGTGGTTTTGGTTGATCAAGTTTTAATCAAAAGTTGCAGCAGAAAAATTGCATTTAGTGATTGCTCTATGCGATCGCATAGAGCCATTGCGATCGCATAGAAGAGCCTGGAGGGTGTGAGAAAAATGTTCTATGTGATCGCATAGTAAGGGGTGCGATCGCATAGGCTTATCAGACTGCACAGTGCGATCGCATACCAAGTGTTGCGAATGCAGAGAAGAAAAAAACGAGGCCCGGAAGTTTGTGCTATGCGATCGCATAGGTGTATTGTGATCACATAGAAGGGGCAATTGGCAGCAAAATTTACCTCTATGCGATTGCATAGGGCCATTGCGATCGCATAGAAGGGACATGTGTGCAGAAACAGATTTAATTAAAACCAGTCGTGACCCTAATCAGTATTTCACTAAATACACTTCGTTTAGAGAGGATTTTGGGTGCTGTGAAGAGAGGAATCGATGGGGTATCATCGGAGGTAAGTTTCTTGACTCAAAAACACGATTTTATGGTAGAATTAACATCAAACTTCATGAATTTGGGTAGAAACTATGAAGAATTAAGGCCTAGGTATTGGAAACGAAAATTTGACTTTTGAAAGGCCATTCGAACTCCGATTTTGATAAATTTTATATGCACGGACTCGTGGCAAGATGAGGATCGCATTAGTACTAATTTTGGAATTTTTTGAGCAGCGGTCCCGGGGTCGGGTAGTACCAACTTAGTGCAATTTTGCGTAATTCGTATAAATTGAATTGGGTTATGTTTCTTTGACCCGTAATTGACATAATTATTGTGGTTTGACTAGATTCTACGCGTGAGGCAGCAAATTCCAAAGGAAAAGGCATTGCGGATGAGTCTACGACCGGCTAGAGGTGAGTAGTTTGTGTATATGGTAGCCTAAGGGTTCGAAACCCTGGCTTAGCACATTGTGACGCTAGTAAGGCGTGGCTCGCACCCCGTGGCAGGTGCGGAATTGATTGTGACTGGGGATTGAGACTTAGTCCATCCCGGATGAGTATAATATGTTAATTGTGGTTGAAAAATATTGTGTTTGATATAATTTGTGGGCTATAAGCCGTGTTTGGGGTCTTGTGCCGACCTATAGTATCCCTAGGGGATAGTTATATATGTGATAGCTATACTTGCTTAATCACTGATCTCAGTCCTGGTTTGGAATTCACCGTATTGAAATGCTAAGTCACATGTTTTGAAAAATTAATAAAAGTTAAAGTATTCTCATAATTTATGAACTGGAACCTGGAAATAATTAATTTGAAATGTTGTGTGACTTATATGTTGTTGTGGACCGAGGATGGATTGGGCTGCACACCACAACGGTTGATATGAGGATCGGGTTGCACGCCGCAGCGGTATTGCGCTTGGGCTGTAGGAGCCCCTCCGGAGTCTGTACACACCCCTAGTGAGCGCGTCGTAGCGGTCATGTGCATTGCATTACATTTTTATCTGTAAATTATCTGGGCTAAATTGTGATTTGCTGTTGTTGTTAGTTCGTGGTAGGTATCGGACTGTAGTTTAACTTTGCTCTGTGGTATTCTGTGGATTTCCTGCTTTCGGCTATTATTATATACTTTTTACTCACTGAGTACTTAGTACTCACCCCTACTCCCTGCACCTTTGTGTGCAGACCCAGGTACATAGGAGGGTTAGACGAGCTTTCCAGCTTATTCAGAGTACATTCGGCTGATTTTACGAGCTGGTATTATAAACTTACATGTTCAGTATTGTCCCTAACTGTGGGAATGTCATCTAGAGAGCCTTCTCTCTTTATTTCAGTTATTTATATATACTTTCCCAGAGTTAAGTATTTTATTCAGTATTCCTATTGCTATTCGGTTTTGTTTAGAGGCTCTAGACTCGTGACTCCAGATCTTTTGGGAGTATTATTTTCGATATTCGAACTTCTCACTATTTGATTCTACTATTATTATTGGAGTCTTTGACTCATATGTTCTTTTGAGTTGTCCATTTGGGACTGATATTCATTGTGATAAACAATTGTTGGTCTAACTAGCCTAGCTTAATTGTTAGGTGCCATCACGACCGGATTTGGGTTGTGACAAGTTGGTATCAGACCCTAGGTTACTAGGACTCGCGAGTCAAGAGCCGATTTAGTAGGCTTTCATGGATTGGTACTGAAAGAAGGCCATAGCTTTGGGAAATATTTGGGATTCCCTAGTTTTTCAAAAAAACCTACAAAATCAGATTTTTAATTTCTTCTAGATAATTTTAAAACTAAATTAGCTGGATGGAAAGCTAATTTCCTTACTAAGGCTGGAACACTTACTTTAATAAAATCTACTCTAAATCAACTCCATAATCACTTGATGCAATTCATAAAAATTCCTAACTATATTACTAATATTCTTAATACATACCAAAAAAATTTCTTATGGGGAACTACGGCTCAAAAACGAAGACTACACCTCCTTAAATAGTCATCATGCACACAGCCACTTGAATTAGGTGGGCTATGCATTCAAAGTTTGACTCTTAAGAATAAATCTATCCATGCAAGTCTTGCATGGAGACTGTTTCAGAATCCTAATGATCTTTGGGCTCAAGTTCTTTTGAATAAATATATAAGACTAGGTTCATTATCACGACGCACTTGCTCTACAACTTGGCAAAACATTATTATGGGTTGGAATTATTGTAGACTAGGTTATAAATGGAATATTGTGACAGGTCAATATGTTAAATTTTGGACTGATCCTAGCATAATTTTAGTCTTAGAACTTTTATTAGTGGACCTATGCCTAAATCTGAGGACAAAAAATTAGTTTCTGATTATTACTATAATCATAAATGGCATTTGGAGAATATGCCTTATCAAAATACCTTATCATATTAAAGAGATTATAATTAATTTCTACTTTCCAACTGTAACCTCTTCTTTTGATAAAATATATTGGAATCTATCTAATAATGGATTATTCTCCATCAGATCTATGTATTCATATTTGGCTGCATTGAATCACGACATGTTCACAATTGGTGAACTAGGGTCGTGACAGGAAACTTCCTATCCCTCCTAAAATAGCTTTTTTTTCTTTGGCTTATTTGTCATAATAGATTACCTACTGCTGAGTATCTCACTCATATAGGAGTTATTACTTCAAATATTTGTGTTCAATGTCACCAAAATATTGAAACACTGATGCACCTATTTTTTACTGCCCTCGTATTAAAATTTTTTTGGGATTCTTTTAAAATAAAACCTGATTTGATTCCTATAACATCTTCTAAGGAAAAAATTATGCAATGGCTATATCACCTTATTCATTTAACAAATTTGAAACTACCCTATGATATTCCTGCAAGGACTATTATACCTTTTATTTTATGGGAAATTTGGATTGGACGTAATAAATTCATTTATCATCATAAGCCTAATTATTTAAATATGGATGCCTTAGTACAGAAAACTGCTGAGTTCTTTTTTTTGACAAATCATTCTAAATAAAAAATGAAGAAATCAAAAATTCCTATTTGTATAAAACGGCATCCACCTGACTATATGTTCTACAAATTAAATATTGATGGCTCTTGTAACCCGGATAAGGCTACTTATGGAGTAGGATGCATTATTCGTGATCACCAATCAAATTGGATCCTAGGATATGCAACAACAGTCAATCAAGAAGATTCTACTCAAATAGAACTAATTATATCACTCTTCAAAGGTGTACAAATTGCCATCAAACGAAGACTTGTACCACTAATTATTGAGACAAATGCCCAAAATGTTATTACTATGTTACAATCACCATCCATGAATTATATTAATATTATTAATGATTGCAGGTCATTACTCTAGTGTCTGGATAGGTTCTCAGTACAACTCGTCTATAGAGAGCAGAATGTGGTTGCTGATAAGCTAGCTAAGTATGGTGCACAACAACATCTGGAGGACTGCGAAATTTTTGAATCGCCACCTAGTTTTGTGATGTCTTGCTATCAACAAGACTGCCATGGCATACTCCATACTAGAACAATTCGGCATGTTAGTATTAATATTACTAAAACTATTTGTAGCTCTTTGGTACCTTTATCTGCTCCTACTTTATATAATAAACTAGCATCTCCAATAGAGAGTAACTACTATCTTAGGCCTAATCTTATAATCTTGATGTTGTGTAGGCATCCCTAACTTTAAACTATGTAAATTTTGTTATATATAATATGCATATAGTTCCTACTTATGTTAAACATCTAAATTCAACAAAAATCCTCTTTTTCTTCCTTCCCATGTACCTAACCAACAAAACAACAACAACAACAAATAAAAAATCCAGTATTTTCTCATAAGTAAAATCTGGAGAGGTAGTATGTACGAATACCTTACCCTTACATTTAATATTGAGATTGTATATGTTCTTCTGTATACATTTGTATTTTAGTTAAATGTAGAGTTAGTTAGTTACGATACAACTGACAACAGTTAGTGATTTAGGTGTACAACTGTCATTCTCTCCGCGTGTGTATATATGTTACTATACTGATTCAATACAATTGAGCTTCATTCTTCTTCTGCTTTCGTCTTCTTCCTCTCTCTCACAGGGACTCTTCAGAAGCTTCCAGATTCAGTCATTGGACTGAGATTAAGCTCCACTAAGCTAGTCTCAGTCATAATCTAGTCATGGTATCAGAGTAAGGTTAATCCTTCTTGTCTCTTCTCACTCATTTCCTCATTCTCTTTTCTGAATTTTTACCTCTTTTTGATCGATTTGCCCCAAATCGATCAGTTATTTGTACGTAAGTAATCTACCGCATAGAACTCTAAAAGTTTTGGTTTCAATTGCTTTTCCCCTAACAACAATCAACTAACTATGTGTTCTAATGGCTATTACCGACCAACAAGATGCGACTAATGCTAGTACGAGTGTCGCTGTGCCTCCGAGCATGGTAATCGACCCAATTGATCCCCTGTATCTGTATCCATCTGACAATCCTAGTGCGATGCTTGTATCTGTTCCATTTGATAGGATATGGTATAGACCCTAGAGACGTAGTGTTCTTTGTGGCTTATCCGTGAAGAACAAATTAGGTTTTGTGAGTGGTGAATGCAAGCAACCAAATTTCGAATCTCCAACCTATTGTCAGCGGGAACGATGTGATAACATGGTAACTTCATGGATTCTGAATTCTCTTCCCAAAGAAATTACGAATAGTATGGAATATGCGAATAATGTTGTTGAGTTGTGGAGGGAGCTGGAGGATCGCTATGAATAAACCAATGGAGCTATATTGTATCAAATTGAGAAAGAAATCAATGATCTCTCCCAAGGAGCCCTTGACATCACTGGCTATTAAACTAAGCCGAAAAAGCTATGGTAAAAGTTGAATACTCTGAACAAGATGACTCAATGCAGCTACCTTTGTAATTATGGCGCAAAGGAAGCCATGTACAAAGCAGAACAAGATAGGAGATTGATACAGTTTCTCATGGGACTCAATGAAGTGTACACTATAGTTCGAGGGAGTATTCTTATGATGAATCCACTGCTTACGTTGGCTCAAGCCTTCTATTTACTTATCCAAGATGAAAAGCAAAGGGAGATCAAGCCAAATAATCAATTGTCGATTGAGTCCACCTCTTTGAATGTGAGCAATTCAGGACCAAGTCCTTTTAGAACAAATTTCTCACCAAGTTAAAGCTATTCTGGGAATAACAGAGATCGTCCTATGTGTGATTTTTGTAAGAGGCCCAACCATACTAGGGATAAGTGTTATAAGCTACACGCTTATCTACAAAATAGACATAATTCTAATCAAAATGCACGATACCCTCAGAATACCCAGAAGTCCAATCAAAACTTCAGACACAATAGAGGGAAGAACATGGTAGCAAATGTAAGGGATGTCAATTGATGTAATGAAAAGCAAACTTGATGGGTGTGATACCCAAGATATGAATCAGAATGTAAATCTGACTAAGGAGCAGTATGGACAACTTGTTAATCTACTTCATCATTTTCAATTTGGCAATGATGGAGAAAACTCAGGCAACATAAATCCTACCAATGGTGTAAACTTTGCAGGTATTGTTGTTTGCATGTCTTCTATTGATTTTGGTAAAATGCTCATGTAGATGATTTGAATCAAAGATTGACACATGGATACTAGATTCAGGAGCTTAAACCATGTGGCATTTAACAAGTCCTTATTGTCTGACATCGAAACCATATCTTTTCCCTTATTAGTTGTTTTACCAAATGGTTACAAAGTAAAGGTGACAGAAATTGGAAATGTAAAACTTGCACCAAAGATCACTTTGTATAAAGTACTTCACATTTCTTCATTCAAATTCAATCCTTATTTCTGTATATTGGTTGAGCAAACACCTAAGGGGTGTGACTTCTTTCATTGACAATACTTGTTTTCTGCAGGCCCCTTCATTGAAGAGGCCTTTGGAGATTGGTAAAGTTAAGGATGGATTGTACCTGTTGTGCTCTCAATGTTTGAGAAACAATAGTCTGGCTAACAACTCTGCTATTTGTTCTTCTACTCATTCCTGTGATGTAAATAATCCTTTTCTTAATAACCCGCATTCTCATTCATCTCCATCTGTAGATAGATCATCCTTGAGTCATTTGCAGAATCATCAATGTTTAATTGTAAATAATTCATCCCTGAAAAATAAGAGTCATTGTTCTGGTTTTAATTCCTACATGTTTCAAGTCAATAATGTTAATCTTCTGTAGCATAACAGGCTAGGACATGTGCCTTTTGTAAAAATGAGGGGGATATCCTTCATACCAGCTTCTCTTTCCCTTAAGCAACCCTTTGCTTGCTCAATTTGCCCTATGGCCAGACGATCCAGGATCCCCTTTCCTCAAAAAGTTAGTATTTCAAATAAAATCTTTGAACTCTTGTGTGTGGATTTATGGGGTCCTTACTATGAATGTACACATGATAAATACAGATACTTCATTACTATGGTTGATGACTTAAACACGTCCACTTGGACTCACCTGTTAACATGTAAAACCAATGCCCTCCAGACTATCAAAGCTTGTGTTTCCTTAGTTGAAAACCAATTCAAAGCCTCGACGAAGTCCTTAAGATCTGATAGTGGACTGGAATTTGTTAATACTGAAGCCACTTTCAATCAAAAGGGGTTGTTCACCAAAAGACTTGCCCTTATATACCACAACAAAATGGAGTGGTGGAAAAGAAGCACAAATACCTTCTTGAAACAGCCAAAGCCTTATTATTTCAGTCTAAATTACCTTTGAAGTAGGGGGGGGGGGAATGTATTCGAACATCCACTTACATTATAGATAGATTATCTCCCACCTATCTCAAGAACAAGTCTTCTTTTGAAGTCTTATACGATAGAAGGCCAGATTACTCTCAGTTAAGAAGTTTTGGACGCTTATGTTTTCCAACAATACCAAAAATCCATAGAGATAAGTTTTAACCAAGGACAACACCATATATTTTTATAGGCTATCCTTTTGGCACAAAGGTTACAAAGTGCTGAATTTAGCCACCAAGAAAATCCACATTTCCATGGATATAGTGTTTAATGAGTCTATTTTCCCCTTCACTATTAGTTATGAATATTCCTTTTTCCTTTCAGCTCTTCATCCACTTCCTATTAGTCCCATGATTTATACTAATACGGTGTCATCCTTAGAAGGCACTATGTGTGATCAAAGAAATGTAGGTAGTACATCCAATATAGTGTCACCTTACTCTGCCAGTTCTTCTTCTGATCCTCTACCTTCTTCGCTTGCACCAACCAGTGCCGGCTCACCACCATCACAGAATGCAAATTTCACACACACCACTAATTTACCTCTAACACATCACACACCTAATCCAACTCCAAATTTAATATAGTCACTAAGAGAGCACAACACCTGTATATTTGAAAGATTACATATATTCTGTGTCTCGATCAACTACTCATGAACATACAGATAGACATAACCATACCGATTTCTCCCTGAATGCCTTGTTCTCTAAACATCAGCACATTCCTGCTACTACCTTGGTTCATGATAGTCAATCTTTGGTAATAGCATATGCAATGATAGTGAACCATCTTCATTTAAGGAAGCTGCTATCAACCCTGCTTGGAAAACAACTATGGTTCAGGAATTTGAAGCCCTTTATGCCAATAATACATGGGATTTGGCAGATATGGTTCAGGAATTTGAAGCCCTTTATGCAAATAATACATAGGATTTGGCACATCTGCCTCCTGGAAAGAAGGCAATAAGATGCAAATGGGTTTATAAAGTGAACACAAAGCAGATATAACCATTGAAATGTTCAAGGCTAGGTTAGTATTGAAAGGCTACACACAACAAGTAGGAGTGGACTACACAGAAACATTTTTCCTGGTGGTGAAGATGACTAAAGTTATGACAGTTATTGTAGTTGCAGTAAAGAGTGGGTGGAACATCTTCCAATTGGATGTAAACAGTGCATTCCTTCATGGTGACTTGCATGAAGAGATGTACATGGAAGTCCCACCAGGACTTTTGGTGGATAGCCAAAAAGTTTAGTCTGTAAATTGAATAAATCTGTGTATGGTTTGAAACAAGCAAGTAGATAATGGTATGAAAAATTAACTGAGGCATTATGTTCGATGAGATATGAACATTCTATGAATGATTACTCATTGTTTTCCAATAGAAAGGGGGACTCAGTTGTATAAGAAGAAGTTTATGTTGATGATGTTCTACTTACAGGGACAGACCAATTAGAAATGGACCACCTGTAAACTTTCCTACATAGTAAATTCAAGATAAAGGATCTGGGAAAGTTACACTATTTCTTAGGCTTGGAGGTTTTGTACAACGCAGATGGTGTTATTATCTCAGAAAGGAAGTTTGTTCTTGACTTATTAAAGGAGTATGACTGCCTGCAGTATATTACTCTCACTTCACCCCTTGATCCTAGTGTAAAACTAAGAGCAAACGAGGGAGTGCCTTTAACATACCCTACTTACTACAGAAAGCTAGTTGAAAAGCCGAACTTCCTCACAAACACAAGATTGAACATTGCTTTTAGTGTATAACACCTCGACCAGTTTATGCAGGGACCCTAGGGAATCCCATTTAAAGGCTTCTTTCCATCTGTTAAGATACCTCAAAGGTGATCCTACTCTCAGTATGTTTATGCCTAATGATCCAAATTAGTCCATCAAAGCCTATTGTGATTCTGATTGGGCAGCTTGCCCAGACTCAAGGAAATTTGTCGGTGGCTATATTGTATTGCTAGAAGGTAGTCCTATTAGTTGGAAATCCAAGAAGCAAGACATAGTTGCATTGTCTTTAGCAGAAGCCGAATAAAGATCCTTGAGAAAAGTGGTTGGGGAGTTATTTTAGTTGAAAAGATTACTTGATGAACTGACAGTTCCCTCTCCTGCTCCAATTAGAGTATTTTGTGATAGTGAGTCAGCTTTACACATAGCAAGGAATCTAGTGTTTCATGAACGCACCAAATATATCGAAGTAGATTGCCACTTTGTTGGAAAGCAGCTACAGGAAGATCTGGTTTCCTTACATTACATTGCCACCAACGACCAGCTTGCAGACATCCTTACCAAGGCACTCACATGAATCAAACACTCTACTGTTTGAGCAAGTTGGTTATGCTCTCCCCACCTCCAACTTGAGGTGGGGTACTGAGATTGCATTTATTCTTCTGTATACATTTTGTATATTAGTTAAAGGTAGAGTTAGTTGGTTAGTTAGTTAGGATACAGTTGGCAGCAGTTAGTGGTCAAGGTGTATATCTGTCACTCTCTTTGAGTGTATTGTCATGAGTGGCTTTCCATCCATGCCCCATGACCCCTTGGGCGCGCCCCATGGCATCCTAGCAAGCCTTTCAAATACTAGCGCCACGGACGGCCCCGTGGTCTTGGCCTCGCCAAGTGACAAGCGCACATGTGTCTCTGTCCCCCTATCGATATCCTCGCCAGCGCCAAGCCGCAGGCATATGTTGCTGCCTTATAGAAAACTAAGTCATTTTCATTGTAAATATAGAGTAGTTTTATTTCAAGTACTTCCATTATGTTTCTTTAGCGTATTCAAATCTAGTCTTGTAGTTTTGGATTTTTTAAGCATTATTAGGGGGATCAAGCAATCAAAACTTTCTAGCAAGCAAGCAATTCTCTGTACTGGTGTCTCTGTCCTTCGACAGCGCATTGCTTTTCTGTAATAGCTTTCGTTAATGCAATCAAGCTTTATTTCATTCTCAATTCTCATTTCTTTTCTCTCAATTGCTCTTGACATTGGTTTTTTCGTACGGCACAGACAATCTCGTCTAGCATACGGAGGGGACCTCAGTTGGTGGACAGCAACTGCACTGACATCAGTTGCTTCGCCTTATGTCGCCCTTCCAAGGAATCTCAGGAAGACGCCGCGTAACAGTATATATGTTACTGTATAGATTCAATACAATTGAGCTTCATTCTTCTTTTGCTTTCGTCTTCTTCCTCTCTCTCGGGCTCTTCAGAAGCTTCCAAAATCAATTGGAGCTGAGATTGAGGTCCAATAAGCTAGTCTAAGTTACAATCTTGTCATTTAAAAAGGCAAAGACGTTGTTTCTACCAACTGAAGCAATTCAATATTAACATTGACTTACAAGCAAAAGGATTCTCTCAAAAGTAAGTTTGACGTTTGCAAAAGCAATGTCTCATATTCTTTGGTATTACAGGACTTACTGAGAACTTTAGTCCATTCAAGAGCACAAGTCCACAATCATCAAAACAAAGTAAACACTATTTCTCATCTTGCACCACTATACAAATGACTAAAGAGAAACCAACAAAAAAAGAAGTGGAAAGACCATTGCCTAAAACCAGATGACTAGAATGCATTTATGGCCGGCAACAATGCAAAGAAAAGAATTCATCCAAGAAAATATACTGATACTAGTACTGCTAAATAAAGCATTTGGTAATGACCTTGGTATGTGATAATGGATTGTAACCGGCTCTTCTTTCCTCGAATGAGTACTCAATATCATCAGCACAACCAGAAACATGCAGAGCAGCTGGGGTCATCGCAGTCTGCATTGCAATGGAAACTGTGGAAGGAGTTGCTGGCATTGGAATAGACATTGTTTTGGGGGTAATACATCCTTCAACAGCAGAGATAATCTTGGTTGGAGTCATAACTGGAGTTTTGTTCAATAACATTGTTTCCTTGAGTCTATCATCAACAGCAGAGGCAATCTTGGTTGGAGTCATAACTGGAGTTTTGTTCAATAACATTGTTTCCTTGAGTCTGTCTTCAACAGCAGAGGCAATCTTGGTTGGAGTCATAACCGGAGTTTTGTTCAAAGACGGTGTTTCCTTGACTTCCCCACTCTTTAGGGTCTGGTTCTGAATATTAATGGTGCTTGCATTTGATGATAACATAGATGATAAGGGAGATAGAGGCTTCCTTATCTGTGTAGATTCAGTTCTATGTGGATCCGGTAGGGGCTTCATCGTCTGTTTTGATTCAGTTCTAGGTGGATTTGATACCTTGCAGGATTGCTGCCTTTTTGGTGCCATGAAACTCTCTCTCCTTCCTGCAACAACAAAATTAAAATTAGACAATTTAGATATCAATAATGCAGCCCAACCTATAAGCCACAAAAGGTCAATAAACATGTAATTATAGAAACTAGTATACTACAATTATAGGCGGAGAAGCAAATTTTGATATACTAGAGAATAAGATCACAAGCCTACCAGTTTGGTGAGAATTTTGGGGAGTTTGTTGTTTCAACGAGCTAGACAGTCTTCCGGAATGAGAGGATGGTGCACCTTTACCAGCATACGGGGTTTGAAGCATTGCTCCTCCGAGCGAAAGTCTTTTATTGGTCAAACCTCTCATTGATGGTCTAAAATTCTTCTTTGCACTCTTTGAAGGACTAGGTATTGATCCAAAAAGTGCTTCTTGCTCCACTATCAATTGTCCCTGAAGCTTCTTCTGGTCCTTGAATAAGAAAAAGAGCCTTATAAACAACTAATACATAGAGCAGTTGTTTCTTGTGTAATCAAATGGAAAATTCATACCCTCTGCCTCTGACGCTCAAGCTCCTTCTCCCGCTGTAGAGCACAATACTGCTCGACCATTGAAAGAAGCGCTACCTGGAAAGAGAAAGTGAAGGATTAAGTAACAAAAAAAGAGTGCAATCACCTACTTCCAAGAGTTAAGGCAGCTACAGAATGTGGATGCACGGATAGTCTTGCTTACAACAACAACAATTACCCAGTATAATCTCACAAAGTGCGGATTGGGAAGGTAGTACGTACACAGACCTTACCCCTACCCTAAAGGGCAGAGAAGCTGTTTCCAATCGACCCTCGGCTCAGGAAAAAGATAGGAAAGAAAAAATTCGAGCTAGGTGCTTACACCATCATACAAGAACTCATGTCCCCTTTCTTTCTGCCAAGCACTAGCTCTCGATCTCAATGTCTCTACCATAGCTGCCACAAAGTCAATGTTAAGATTTCTTATCAAACAGATCAAGTTTGATTGGAACATTAAGAAGACATTTAACAACGTCGGTGATTTGTTCATGATAACAAATTATTGAGTTGCATAACAAATTTTCAGAAACTACACAGACGAGTAAACTCTTATTTTCTGGTATCTGTATTCTTGGAGCACACATGTAACGCAGTAAGCTCACTCAAAGAAGAGTACATCAAAAACAAGAAAGATTATTCTACTAGAACAAAAGTCATTTTTTAATGATGGGAGATATGGGAACAGAAAATAGGTTCCATACCAGGGATTTTGTTGACAAGAACCCGAGCTTTCTCAGCTCGCTTCAGATTACGATGTGTACCTCTTCCACCATGGTAACGGTTTTCATCCTAAAATGAAACTTATTAGACAAAGAAGTACGGTGCAGAATATACACGAAAGAGGTAAAAAAACCCGGAATAACATCCAACCCTGTTATATTCCTCCAGCCAGCACTCCTCGTCGCATGCAGCCAACCACTTCTCAACCTTTTCAAGAATATCTCTCCTACTACAAGCTTCCTCTTTAACCTTGGAAATCTGGACCTCGAGTTTCTCAAGCAGATATGAAGGATCATTTGCCCCTACGAATGATAGCATTACAATTTACAACTTTAGAGATTCAACAAACATCCAAGCATATTAAACCATAAACAGATTTCTCCTAAGAAATCAATTTCTTTAGGCATACAAATAATCCAGAGATTACCGCAGAAATGATTCAGTTAGAAATTCATTTGGTTAGAAGTAGCTACGTGTAACCTTGATGTCCGTTTCATGACAGAAAACATTTACCAGATTCTATAGCTTCAACAGAAAAGTCAACTGAATGTTGAGTCTCAATAACAATATGTGCCTTCCTACAGATTTCCTCCAAATCCAGCCTCTTCCTCAGAAGAACCTCTTTCATTTTTGTTGATTTCATTTCCTGCAACCTCGACGCTTCGGCCTCTGCCTGCACAAGTAGTAGTATAGAATCGCAATAATTTCATTACTGCAATAGATCTACTGCTACTTCTATAATTTCATTACTGCAATAGATCTACTGCTACTTCTATAATTTCATTACTGCAATAGATCTACTGCTACGAAAGCATCAGAACCAGCCAGGGGAGCATTCTAGTTCTGCTAGAAATTAACAGAATAAAAAAAAAAAATTGGAGATCATTTGGCATACATGTTGAAGACTGTCCACAGACAGAACGTTAGGCTCATTTATTTCATTTTCTGAAGCTGCTATGTGCCTTGTATAATCATGAAATTGTAGTTGCTCCTCTAGCGGTGTATCCATCAAGTTCCACAGCTCTATGAGGGTAGTAGCAATATCTTGAAGCTAAGCAACAAGAATATCAGCATTAGTAGCAGAGATCAATATACAACTTGGTTTAGAACAATTAAACATTTATACTAACCCTACGCAATCTCTGTTTCTTGAGCTCTTTCAATCTGCTGATTGTTGCGGACAACTTAACGATCATATCTTTGCTTATGTTTTTCGAGACACTGAAGTCGACCATGGTTGGATCAATCTCAGCAATAGTTTGTTTGTAATCAACCCCAAGCACCACAGATAATGAATTGATAGTTGTCAAGTGGTCAAGCACCAACTTCAGGCGGTCACTCTGAAAATATTATACGAGATTCCGTTAGACAAATGGTTACTCTTGAAATTCTTTATAGCAGAGGAATATTTCCAACAGTATGAAGCTCTACAACATGAAAGTGGAATGATACTTCCCATTTGTTTTTTCTCTATTCTAAGCAGTTCTGAAGTGACAGTTTTACCATACTCGTTTTTGTAGAACTTGAAACTTATTGCAACTTTTTTATTCAAAGCAGCGCTCTCAGTGCTAAAATTGGCAGAGGTTGAAGACAAGGGAAGAGATAAACAACAACAAAAACTACTACTACTACTACACCTCAGTCCCAAACAAGTTGGGTCGGCTGTATGAATCTCCACCTTTCTTTGAGCTCAACTCATATCATAGTGATGTCAAAATAAAATAATATTATAAGACAAAGAAAGAGATGAAATAGAAAAGACCTTCTCTTTTTGCAAAGCAATCAAATAGTTCTGCATTTCTTCAAGTCTTCTGACAGACAAATCATTCTCATCAATGACACTCATTTGTGTATTCCCTTGGAAGTGTACACCGAGCTCTTTCGAGATACACTGTATCTGATCGACAACAGCTGCAAATTGGTCTATCCTCTCTCTTTTTCTCTTCTTCATCTCTTCTAACTTAGGCTTAATGACCTTAAGCTCTTCATTCAAACTTCTGGAACTCTGCTACATAGGAGGCTAAATGTTAAAAGGGTTCTACATACCAAGCAAAAGACCCAAAGTTTTACTGAACACGTCAAAGGAGAGTTTTTTTTTTTGCCTCTTACCTGCCTAGTATATGATGATTGTTCTCCTAGTGCTGCACATATCTTTGCAAGTTCTGCTTCAGAGTTAGCAACAGTTTGCTGCAGTTGAGCCCGAGAACGACTTGCCTGATTCACTTTTCTTTTATATATCTCTAAACACTCTTGTTGGAGTTCAAAAAGCATCTTATCTCTTTCGATTTCTGGCTCTCCCATCTCATCCCATATTCTCTGATCCAAGAAAAACAAGGTAACTTACAAAAAAGAGAACACTTTCACAATACGAAATAAGTCTTGTGTTTCGTAATATAAAAATTGAAGAGCATATTTGGAGCAAACCTGCATCTCAGACAGAAGAGAACCACAAGTTGTCTCCATATGCAAAGGCTTCTCACTTTGGCCGTTATGCATGTTGAAGCATTAACACCTTGACAAAGAATTTTAAAAGTTTAAGACAGAGAAAGAGAAAGAGATGGTAAAAAGGAATAGTTATAAGACCAGGTAGAGGCAATCCAGACGTTGAATTTAGATGAGCTACATAGGAAAGTCCCAGCTAAATTTAGAATAAAATGCTGTGATATTTTCTGATTTAGAACCCTCCAACCTTAAAATGAAAACAAGTATGACTACTCCTAACAGCTAAAGTAGAGATGATCTTGGAGCATCTCTTGGACAGAATCTTCTCAAACACTTATTGATATTTACTTTGTTAGGGAATAGAAGCATATATTAAATCCAAATTTATCTATACAATCAATCAACTACACCTTAATCTTAAATTTTATAAATTATTATCTCTACGGGATTTTAAGAACATATATAATTATTGTTATCATATTGTTTTACTATTACTTGCTATCAGGGCTTCTCTCACCTTCTTTAACCGAACATCTATCGGAAACAGTCTCTCTGTCCTTCCAGGGTAGGGGTAAGGCTGCGCATCCTACCCTCCCTAGACTTAACTTGTGGGACCACATTGGGGTTATTGTTGTTTATAATTTTTGATAAATAGACCAACTACTCTCTACCGTTTCGGGGTAAGGGTAAGGTATGCATATACTCTAGACTCCCCGGACACCACTAGTGGGATTTTATGGGTTGTGTTGTTGTTGTTGTTGTGTTGAGACCAACTACTGTATTACTTATTAACCGTTCACGAAATGCCGAGCCCAAACGCAAGAAGAATTAGTGAGTGCATTTGTTTGTGGAATTTTGTGAATTCATAACTAAATAAAGGTTTTCAACTTGCAAATTGTGCTTCTTTGTGAAATTGAAAACAAAATTTTGACTTGGAAACAAAAACTTTTCTGGTGTGTTTTCAAGTCTCCAGTTAAATATCCCATGAATTCCAGTTAAATGTACAAAATAACAAAGTAATAATCAGCTAATAGATTGTCAGTCTCTATTGATGTGATATTCCAATCATTTGTTGAAGTTCCCATTAGGTTGTTCTAGAGATAATGAATTATAGATAAAAAGAAATAGAAGAAATCAAAACATTCAGTTTTCTCGGCAAGAAGGGTATAAAAAACAGAGTACCTATTACACTACAAAGAACCAAAACATAAATACAAAGAAACACAACGAAATAAACCTTGCTAAAATCTTTATCACCCGTAATGAACAGAAAACTCCACCGTACAATGACGTAAGAATCCGACGGAGAGTTCTTTAATTTTCCGGCCAATTCTCAGTTTGGTGAAAAGATTGCTGAAAATGTAAGAGAAACCAAGTGATGATATGATAATTTGGGAAAAGGGGAGGGGGGTGTAGAATTGAATTCTTGAATTTTGAGTGGGAGAAGGAGGGAAAGGAGAAGACGTTAGCTTTTGTAAAGCAAAACGTATGCGCTGAGAGAGCGCCTTTTTTGGCGTTGTGATCTTTATACCGCGCTCTGATCATTAAATCCGGACTTTCTTTTTTTGAATTTCAAAGTTCATCCCCATTTTATCCTTTATTCTATTTCTTCTTTCTTTAATCATTTATTTTATTTCTGGGCCATAAACCCTTTATTGTGGGTAAAATAACACGGGCTAGTCAGTTTTCGGACTGGTAATTCAAAAAATAACTAGAGTATGTAAAGTTATTGAAAAATAGTTATTATTTTGCTGCAACATGAAAAATTTCGGCATAATATACTGGAGATCGGTGCACATGTAAATGAACTTCCAATATATTATGTTGAAATCCAACACGTGGAAATTTCCAACATAATATACTGGAGATTGGAGCACCTGTGTATGAACTTCCATCATATATGCTAGACCGGTATATTATATTGGAGCTCCACATACTGAAAATTTAATATATTATACTGGAATATACTGGAGTTCCTGTATACTTATGCTGGAACTCCAGCATATTATACTGGAGTTCCAGTATATCATATTGGAATTCCAATATATTATGCTGAAGTATTTTCCTAATTTTAAACAATGTTTTCGTTTAGATTTATCTTTACATGAAATGTGACTAAATTTCGATTACTTTTAAAACTGTAGGTAGTATATTATACTGGAGTTCCAGTATACTTATGTTGGAACTCCAATATATTATACTGAAGTTATAGTATATTATATTGAAATTCTAGTATATTATGCTGGAGTATTTTCCTGATCTTGAATAGTGTTTTTGTTTAGATTTATCTTTACATGAAAAATAACTAAATTTCGATTATTTTTTAAACCGTAATTATTTTAAATTGCCACTTATAAATCTGATTATTTTTAATTTCTCCTTTATTCTGTTGGAACTCCAATATATTATACTGAAGTTATAGTATATTATATTGAAATTCTAGTATATTATGCTGGAGTATTTTCCTGATCTTGAATAGTGTTTTTGTTTAGATTTATCTTTACATGAAAAATAACTAAATTTCGATTATTTTTTAAACCGTAATTATTTTAAATTGCCACTTATAAATCTGATTATTTTTAATTTCTCCTTTATTCTGTTGGAACTCCAATATATTATACTGAAGTTGTAGTATATTATATTGAAATTCTAGTATATTATGCTGGAGTATTTTCCTGATCTTGAATAGTGTTTTTGTTTAGATTTATCTTTACATGAAAAATAACTAAATTTCGATTATTTTTTAAACCGTAATTATTTTAAATTGCCACTTATAAATCTGATTATTTTTAATTTCTCCTTTATTCTGTTGGAACTCCAATATATTATACTGAAGTTATAGTATATTATATTGAAATTCTAGTATATTATGCTGGAGTATTTTCCTGATCTTGAATAGTGTTTTTGTTTAGATTTATCTTTACATGAAAAATAACTAAATTTCGATTATTTTTTAAACCGTAATTATTTTAAATTGCCACTTATAAATCTGATTATTTTTAATTTCTCCTTTATTCTGTTGGAACTCCAATATATTATACTGAAGTTATAGTATATTATATTGAAATTCTAGTATATTATGCTGGAGTATTTTCCTGATCTTGAATAGTGTTTTTGTTTAGATTTATCTTTACATGAAAAATAACTAAATTTCGATTATTTTTTAAACCGTAATTATTTTAAATTGCCACTTATAAATCTGATTATTTTTAATTTCTCCTTTATTCTGTTGGAACTCCAATATATTATACTGAAGTTATAGTATATTATATTGAAATTCTAGTATATTATGCTGGAGTATTTTCCTGATCTTGAATAGTGTTTTTGTTTAGATTTATCTTTACATGAAAAATAACTAAATTTCGATTATTTTTTAAACCGTAATTATTTTAAATTGCCACTTATAAATCTGATTATTTTTAATTTCTCCTTTATTCTGTATCTCCCTTATACCATTTTGGTACAACCAAATGCTAAAATCAATGAATAAGTTAGTCAATTCATAGGTGAGGAGTATGTCTTCCTTTTTTCTTTTTTTTTTAATTAACCTTGTATGGTAATATGGTTAGATCCAATTTTTCGGGGTTTATTTGTTTTTAAAAAAAAATCAAGTACTTATACTAATGGGGGCCCTAGCAAAAGAGGTTACAGAAAAAAGTTATCTCATACCTAACATAATAACATTGAATACGAAGACTTGAGTGAGGTAGTAGAGGTGTATGGAATAAAACTACAATCACGTATTTGCAACAATTTGAAAATACTATATTCATTAGATAATAAAGAATTAAAGATAATCAATATTAATTTTAGCCAAAAGATACCATTTACAAATAGCATAGATTCCTCCATGATTCTCGCAGCTATGATTTTCATTTTCCAATCGATTCATATGATTGTTTTACTCATTAAAGTGTATAATTATTACACAAGCCGATTGGCACGATTTGATTGCAAATTTGCAATATATAGCCACTATAATTTATTTTTGATATTTCAAAAGCCTTTAACTATAACCATAACATTAGCTACGGGCATAAATTTATGTAGTAAATATCCATAATTATGATAATTAGTATAGATGAACCTATAATTTTAAAAAATGAGTTTAATGATAATACTCAGGTTGTGGGCGAAGACGTGTAGCTTGATTCACAAGTCATTCCTAGGTGAGAACGTTTCAACTACCTTAGGTCTACAATGGAATGGGGAGATCAACGAGGATGTCATATATCGACGAGGATTTCCGGTGTTCTGTGTGATAAAAATGTGCCGCCAAAACTTAAGGGTAATTCTATAGAGCGGCGGTCCGAGTGATTATGCTATATGAGGCGGAGTGTTGGCCAGTCAAGAACTCTCATGTAAAAAGGATGAAGGTGACTGAAATGAGGATATTGAGATAGAAATGTGGGCATACCATATTAGATAGCTAGAATTAAACATGAAGTTATCTGAATCAAGGTTGGCATAGCCCCTGTGGAGTACAAGATGCAGGAGGCGACACTTAGATTCGAGCATGTTAAGAGGAGAGGCATTGATGCTTCGGTGAGGGGGTGTGAGAGGCTGGCGTTGGAGGGTCAACGGAGAGGTAGAGGCAGGCGGAAAAAGTATTGGGTTAAGATGATTAGGCGAGATATGCTCCAACTGACTGAGGATATGACCACAGACACGAAGGTGTGGAAGTTGAGAATAAAGGTAAAAGGTTAGGTAGCTAAGTGTTGTCCTTGTTTATCACAATAGTTTTGATACACCTCTTACTCTCCTTCGAGTTCTTTTTATTCTTAGATTGTTGTTATTTCTTATTACTGCCTTGTTTCGGTTTTCTGTTTTACATTACTTAGTGTTAATTTTGTATTTTCGTTTTGGTTGTCATATTGGTTTTCTTTGTTATTGCCCCTTCCCTTTTCCCTCTTTGAGCCGAGGATCTATCGGAAATAGTTTCTCTGTCTTTTAAAGGCACGAATAAAGTCTACGTATACTATACCCTTCTCATACCCTACTTGTGGGATTACACTGAAGTTGTTATTGTTATAATGAGTTCAATGATAAAAACTGAACCCGTAATCTGCCTCTCACTAGGAGTAAAAGAAAGAAGAAAATTTAATTTTAAAACCGAAGATATCTTCTCACATAAGTATTTAGTTTCGGACGTCCGTAGTGCTCTTAAATATTGTGTGATTTGTCTTTTTGACAATCAAAGAAATCGTTCCTAGCGAAATCAGAATATAATAAGTCTTTTTAGAAAATTATATACACACAAATATATTACAACATCGTTTCCTGTTAAAAGATTTGCCTGTGTATCTCCATTCATATTTCTAGGCACTGGCTTTTTCTTCAGTCATATTGTACTATAACTATTTGAAGATCGAAATTAGATTTTATCCAAATCCTTCCTCAATATTTTAAACTGCAAAACTACCTTGATTTATTAGTAATAGTGTAAGTTTATTCTTTATATTATTTGTCTATAATATCATAAAATGACAGCAAATAATACAATCTATTCAAACATTGCATTCATCAAACAATACGATATAGTACATACAACACATTATAAAACATAAAGCAACAATCCAAACAAGTTGTTAGTTCTCATTCTTCGTTCAATTTTTTTTCCACTTCCTGAAAATCTAACATGGCGTTTAAATAATGAAAAGGTGGTTTTAAAGTTGGTTTTGGGAGAGTGTTTGACTCAAAAGTTATCGAATATTTTGTGAATACGAAACAATATACATAAATTACGGACCAATAGCAAATCGTAATAATTCTAAAATCATATAAAAGAGGTAATAGAAGGCATTCCCAATTAGGGCGAGAAATGTCTCTCCATAAAAAGATTCAGAGCCTTACAATCATTTTATATTTGTTTGTGAGATTATATTTTTCTCATTTCGGGTTCTCTCTTTCTCTCTCTATTTACCTGGAGAGTCCCACGAGAAAGGAGAGGAGCCTCATATTAGGCTTCCCTTTCTGGTTTTTATAGTAGTAAGCTGGCAGTTGGTGACCGAACCAGTAGGTGAGTTGTAGCCTTATTAATCGAATCAAGTAAGCGCTAAATGCCGTTAATTACGACCCATAAATAGGATTGGAGAATAGGTTTCTTTTTGGGTTAAACATCGTTCATGCCTTAAAACAATAATTGACTATCTGGTAGTTTAAAACGATCCAAATATATTTATTTGTTACTACACATATTACTAGAGAGAAGTTTCGGTTCAACAAAGCAAAAACAATTTCTTAGTAATTTTTCTCCTCAACAGTCAACCTGATGTGAACTGGCATAAGCATTATACATGTCGATTAAGATGGTGAATCCTACACAAATCAAAAGAGCTATTCCAGCCATATGATAGATGCTACAACAATAAGCATAAAAAACAACGTAAATTGAAAGTGTGCAACAGAAGACAGATCCTAGAGCTCTCAGTTCTATTCTGCTGCACAAAAATAATCAAGTGAAAAGTGCAACTACGTCAGATACCAAAAACATTCCGGTTAGCGCAGCAGATGTAAATGTTTGTGCTTTGTAACATAGCGAAATAACTAAAACCATGATTTACGCCTTTCTTAAGGAAGCTTTGTGACAGCAGTCCAAAAGAAATATGACAGCAAATACAAAGTCAGAAACTAGAGCAACAATATAGGTTGCAAATCTGAATGTTACTCACCCCATGAGCGCACATGTTTATTCAACTGAACTACCAACTCTGTACTATCCAGGTGGTGTCAACCAACAACATTCGTAACAGAATGACCTCATACTAATCAAGTTTCGACACTACAATCCAACAGCTACTGTTTGACAGTCTTCTCGAAATGGCTCGCCAAGGTCTACTACTTGTGCTTTTTCTCCAAACAGTCTTCTGAGACCTGCCATACAGGCACCTGTACCCATGTAAAATGGAGAACCACAGAATAGTGAAAACTTAAATAAAATTGTAACGGTAATTATGCATAGGAAGAGTAGTTGCTACTCTCATCCCCGCAAGGTCCAAGTTGAGCAAGGAGGCAGTCAATGTTGCTGTTCTCTTCAGCAAAGTTGAAGACCATGTGACCTTTGACTGAGCTGAAGTGGAAAAAAGTTATGGCTTCGAAAGTTAGTTGGAATTCCACTACACTTCTTCACATGGATCAACTGACTGGATTGTTAGTGCCTCAATTTAAACTAAAGTGCCACCTATCTTGAGGGAACCAGAGGGGCAAAAGAAAAAAGGAGGGGGGCGGCGTGGGGGGAAGAGAGGAACACATGACTTTCAGGTCCGGGGCCCAGATTGCAGGCAGAACATTTCACAGGTTCAAAAGATGCAAGCTCATATACACAAGTTGTAATAACTGGGGGTAAATCTGCAAATGAAATTTTATTTCCGTGAAGAGCATTTTAACGCTTTGTGGGTTAGAAAGACGAAAGTCCAAATGGCACATTAAGTTGAGTTTTGAGTTAGCCAGACCAAACATGAGAATGGTGAATTTAAAAACATCACATACAAACAGACAATAGCGGTGTTGGTAATTTCCTATAGCTTACTTGTTTTTGACACACATAGCCAATTCCTCTTAAAGCTTGGATTTTAGAATTCAAATCCATATGAAACACATAAAAGAGGAAGAAAAAGAAAAAAAGAAGCATCCAACTGCAACTACAGTTTAAGTTTTCATACACGTGTGCTGACACATCTGAAATTTAAATCTCACAAAATAGTTGAGGTACTTTGGGGGTTTAAATATTCAATAAGAATGGAGCCTTTCTGGCTTTCGAGGGGAGAACTGGACCAAGTCACATAATCAGAAGGAATTGGTCAAAGGGGAATCTTTCCATCCCAAAGACATTTAAACAATCAATCCCATGCTTCCAACTTAGCCAATCCCAAGAGTAAAATTTTATCCTTCCATTTTACTTTGTAAAATTAAAATAAAAGAGAAAGCAAGCTACTATAAAATCTTCTACACTTGACCTGCAAACTTCCTTTCAAAACGAAAGGAGAAAGCAAAATGCAGAAACTTAACAAGCCGATTTTGAAGCATCACAGCAGAACACTTTATCAAAATGTACAAAGGAAAGCCAAACAGTTCACTCAAAGAATAAACTGGAATTATTTTCTGCAGAATCAGCTTTCTTTCTAATGCAGAAGAATACAAAAAAGGACAATGTACAATGCACCCAAAAAAATCCAGAAGACAATGAAAGCATTGTTTTCGTTCTTTGGGAAAAGAAAACTGTCTTCTGCACTTAACTAATGAACATCCGCAAACAACAGCATAAGAAACATCGGTTGAGTAAAAAGATCATTCTCCAATGTGTAAATTCTAACCCGGAAAAAAAACAAAGGAGGCAAATAAAAGCAAACGTAAAAGAGGAACAAGCAGCAGTATGTTAAATGAGAACATAAAGAGCATTATCTGCATATAATTAACATAATGAAACTTAAAATTTACTCACCAAAAGCTTCACGCCACACAAGCAACATGTCAAAAGCTTGTATTCTTCAAAATAGCAGTCTGCCTACATTGTGCAATCAATGTTCTTGCAGTCCGTCTGTGCCGGCTTCCATATGGGAGGTAGCCATCTAACTCATTGAACATCTTATAATTTCCTCAAAATAACCCAGAACAAGAAAAACTGGTTTGTCCAATTTCAAGATCCATAATGAGCTATTTATACTAGCTTAGGATAACAAAACCTACCCAACTAGACACATAAATTCTTTTTATAAGGTAAAGCAGATTTTTAGACACATGGAAAACATACTTAACAGGACAAGCCATAACTTGGAGAAAAAAAAACAGGGAGAAAGATTTATTTTGATTCTTTTTTCATGAGTTAACAGTTAAACTTGTCAACCACATCACAAGTACTTTTAAAAGTTACGGTCCTTGTTGATGAAGGGCATTGAGATCCAACAAAGCTCCAATAGGTTAATGATTAATAACCCTTTCCTTATGTTTTTGCCAAGAGGACAAATGCAAATGCATCTTAACTTTAGCCTTCGTTAGGGTATGTCATATGTGGATATGTGGAGCAGGATGAATAAAATTACTGATAAGTGTGGAAACACCTCACAGGTAACAAGGTCTGCTAAAGGGAAAATAACAATCAAGAAGTGAATTTTATCCCTAAAGCAGCAAGAGTGGACATCAGCTTTCTTTAGACATACAAATGCATTGTTCTATGACCAAAACAGTAGTTATTCTGACAATTCAAATAGAAAAGAGAAAGGAAAGCGATATAATGAGAGATAAACTTCCATAAGATGTTTGTTCGCAAGGAGGCTGTCAAAACACATCCAAAAGAATCTTAAATGAACTTCAATTGCCTTTCACCCATTATTTTCATTCTCAGAAACTAAAGAAAAGTAAAAGAAGAGAAACAGTTACAGATATGTGAGGACAACATTTATATTTGAACTAAAAATAACAGACAATGACAAGTCCATGTGAGGACAACATTCATTGTCTGTTAGTTTCAGTTCAACTATATATGTTGTCCTCACATAAATCTGTAACTGTTTCTTTTTTCTTTTACAAGTCCACATCAAGAGAATCGTCGCAAGCTAGTTCTTCGACAATAAACCTTCCCACTTTTTCCGATGTTTGCTGGTAGCTTAACAGGTTCTCTCCTCATGACTGCTTTCAGAACTATAGAAACTTATGCTCAATAGTATGAACACATTGATTGTGTTTTTCTTAAGCAAATACAATTCTAATATAGGAAGATCTGTTGTTTCCATTTTCAATAACAGCAAATCGGGGACTAAATCAACAGATGACTGGAAAGGATTTTTATTAAAAGCAACCAACAAAATTCTCCCTACCACCAATGGAAAAAGAATCTCAACGACACCATCACAACTCATTATAGTTTGACAAATCATGTATTCAGATTGATACAATTCATAGATTTGATCATTAGTATTATTAATAGAAATTCTAAAAAAGTGCATAAATTTTAAGGATTAAAGCACGTAATTTTACCAAAAATTTCCTAGAAAAATCCTAGTGATTTAGTACACAGTCAAAACACGTCTATTCATTGATAACAATTCAATTCAAATTAGTAGATACAATTCTAAATAGTCTGTACTAAGATTGAGACTTATCTTTCAAAAAATAAAGAATTCTTACTTAAATTGGATTAATTGTATTGATTCTCAAAATACCAACGAGGTTGCATATACCTGTTATTATTGTGTCATAACACATAAGTAAGATATATAGGATCAGGATATGCAACCATATGAATTAAATGAATATTAAACAGTCTCATCTTCTCCAAATTTTCCTTGTTTCTGAAATAGGACTTAGATTTTAGAGCCAACAGGTCAAACTAGACATTGACCAAAACAAACCTGAATAAGATAGATTGAATTCCTTGTCTTCTTTATTCTTTTCCCACATCAAGATATGTTGATTAGCTTGTTGAGTTACTAAGGATATCCATCTACATGATAATTTTCAAACCAATGATAGAATCATTTCATGTATCTCCATTCAATCACACTCAGAAGCCATAGAAATAAGCCATCATTCGTACATCAGCACTAAGTTAATCACCACATTGACAATAGTTAGAGTTCCAAATTGCCACCTCCAACTAGAAGCTTTTCTACCATCAAAAAGGAAAAAACAAGTAAATAAAAACTAGAACTTTTTGCCACATTCTTAAAACAATTTTGTCAATGTCCAAGCTGTAGTTGTGGAAGGAGGAAAAGCTAAGAAGATATCAGCAACAACTGATTTTACTCTGGGACGGCACAGGATGTTCCATATGATTCTCTTTCGAGGCAATCCAACTTATGGTCTTCTGAGCTTTTTCTTCAAATACTACCTATTAATTGCTTATGGAAACACATAAATATTTATAACGTTTGTGAATGCATTCTTAAATACACGCGAGAAGATTTTTCCAAAGAGATCATTTCAATCCCAAACATTTTTATTAAAGGCAAAAAGCGCAAACAAGCTCTAAGGTCTGTTGGGGCTTTAAGCGCAAAACGCAAATAAAACGTGGACTTTAAGGAAGAAAGGCGCAAATAGAGTAAAACTAATATGTATGTGCAGTCTAAGACTAATATCTACAAGCATGAATACCAAATATATGGACAAAAAAATTGAAGAGAATTTACGACAAAGTGAAATATCAATTGTTTAGTGTCGTCTCTTCAGGATTACACTTGTTGGCAAGGAAAAGCATGCCTTAGCGCCTTGATGACAACACTGAAGCGCCCGTTAAGCGAGGCGAAGCGTTCGACGAGTTTTGAGTCTCGCTTTAGGCCTTAAGCGCACTTTAAGTGCGTGTTTGATAACACTGATCCCAAATTAATACAGCTAACAGAAACAGTTTTAGCCAATCTTGCTTGTTAATTGAAATTCAAATTACAACCATCCTTATTCTTCACTTAACCATCAATAATTTGCAAAGAAATCAAAACTTGTATGCCTTTTTTTTAGGATAAGTATGTCAGTTCGGGAATAAGTAGTCTACTTTCGGTTTTAGCACAATTGAAGGCCAAATGTGACTTTTGGTTCAATGATTCATACGAAGAATGAACAAAGAAGGCAATGCTTCTTTAAGCCAAAAGTTATTGTGTAACAAGCTTCCTGTGATCTACAGTACTAGTTACATATTACTCTTTTCAGATTCAAGTGACACTCTTTCCTTTTTGGAAATTCCCAAATTTTGTTTAACACCATTCTGCAACGCTACAGATACATGCACAATCACTTAGTGATATGTTTTTATATAACTCCAGTTTTTCTATAATAGACTTCATATAGAAATAGTTTTATAATAATTACAATGACAAAAAAGTAGCACAAATAATAATCTGCTACATGCATCTGAGCAATAAAATCAAAAGATTAGCAGTATTTACTATAAATGCAAGTAAAGGTAACCACTAACTCAGATATAAAAAACGGAGTTGAAGTTTTGAAAATTTATGACAAGTCAAATAACTATCTAATGTATGTGCAAAGAAGCCCACAGGCTGTACTTTACAGAATTACAACAGCAAAGCCAACAAAGAGGTTTCCAGATGTTTCAACCTTTTGCTTACACAAATATACAACCCACTTCTAACATTATAGTATGAAAAAATGGAACAGAAAAGATTCAGAATTAAGTTAGAGTGGGTCACCAGCTGTAAGATCTCTAAACAATCTCCCCAGGCTTGAATCCGCTGTCACCACAATCTGTGCCGGAGTCCAGTTCACAGGGCGAATCAAACCATTTAGGGTTCTCTGGGTAGAAGTTCTCTACAACGAAACCTACATCTGTATCTATACTCTCATCATGCCTTAAGGGCTTGGTCAGTTTAGAATTCCCACACTCAAGAATGCGCTTCTGATCAAACTCATTGCATTCCAATGGTTTCTCTGATTTACAAGACTCACCCAGTAGCTCCTTCTCGTTCCTACAACCTGACCGTATCTGATCCCAAGATGCAACCTCCCCAAGTGTCCTCCCGAAGCTGTCTTCATCTTCCTCGATGAGCTCTGCATCCTTGCCGTCCTCATAAATGCGATGATGATGATGATGAGCACCCCAATCTGCCAAATCATTTTCCCCAACCAAGAGATCATCCGAGATCGGCTTATCTGAGAGCAATCCAACTGACTTTGATCCATATTCTCTCACATTCCTAAGCTTATTCACAAAATCAAACAATTCACGAGACACCGAGCACAATAACTCATGAGGAACTTTCCCGATCTGGCCCTCAAGTAGCCCAATTTCATTCCTTGCTTCCTGCATTTGCTGCAAAATCGAATGTTGCAGATCTCCACCATCCTTCCCGAGGAACCCAAAGTCTTCATTTTCTGCTTCATCGCCCATCCCATACACTGTTTCCTGATCCATCAAGAAACCTCCTTTATGCCCAACAACTCGATGCATTATCCTTGCATTCCCATCCAAAGGGCCAGGTTCATGCCCCGAGTGCACCGCATACAACTTAAAGACTGCTGTCCCTTCCTCCTGATAGACAAATGTCTTATCCTTCTCATTATAATTCGATATTGGAACTATCGCCCTGATACGAAACCCACACCCACACCGTTTTGACGCGTAAGGCTCCCTCTTTAAAATCCGCGATTTCTTCGAGGATGCAGGCTCTCCTGCTCGATGACACGCGTAATCTTTAACCTCAGCCATAAATGGCTTATACCTTATATATTTCTGTCTAATACACAACACCACTTTATACTTGGCAGCTAATTGCTGTAATCTAACGGGCACTTCCTTTGCTGGTACATCGAATGATTCAGTATATTCGAACCTACGCCTCTTAGTACGTGGCGCAGACTCAGAGCACACGGGGCACACCTCAACACAAACCCTAATATAACTCTCAGGTATGCCATAAAATTTAGCACCTACAGTCCAAACCTGCTTTATTTTTTCTATAGTTTCTTTGAGACCTAAATGTTTTAAATCAGCGTCGCGGTGAAAGCTCGTGACTATATCATGCCATTGATCAACATGGGAAACAAATTGACTCGAATTATTCTTGAAACACAGTAATTCATTACCATTCACGGGGTCGAAACTCACGACCAGCTTATCCTGTATCCGCTTCCAGGCCGTAAGGTACGCCGTGTCCTCATTCCGGTCCTTCCACACCAGGCGCCAGCTCTGGAGCACAGACGCCGTCGTGACAGATCGAATTTCATCCGGCGTGGCGACGCGACCCTCAAGGAGGCATCGTATCATCAAGGCATGGGATTCCTTGTTAAATGTGTAGAATTGAGATGAAATGTGGGGTTCCGGGCTTATATACGCCGCCGCCGATGCATCCTCCGTATGCCGGTGGCGTTTCTCCGCCTTATTTTTATCGCCGGACTTTCCCAAACCCAAATTAGGGTTAGGGTTAGGGTTTTCAGAAACGATGCCGTTTTGCTGCTCTAATTGAGGTAGCGACGACTGAATTAGCTGATGTTGATCGGGGTCGGAGGAACTATGGCTAGCAGCGTCGTCATCTTCGTCGCGGAAAAAACCGATATCAGAAAAGAACGGTTCTTCATCGTCCTGGTGAAGAATTGAAGGCTGAGATTGATCCAAGATTGGGTGATGTTGCGGGTTCAAGTGATGGTGGAATAGATCTTCTGCTTCAACTTTGCTAGGATTCATGGTTGTCGGAAGAAGAAACAGCGCTAAAAGTGTTTGGTCTCTCTCTTGAAGAAATCGAAGGTTCTCTCTAAGTGGGTCAGTTAGGTTTCTGACACACACTTTCCTCACATTCTTGATTTCTCCATCACTGTTTGCTTCAGTTTCAGAATACGATCAGTGGTGGTTGCGGGGAAAGACAAAAACAACATAGAGAGAGAGGAAAGTGACTGACTTATGTGGAACTTCAAGTGTTTGACTCATGTCAAACATGCAACAACATTTGTTATTTGGGAGTTCGTGAGTTTTGAAATGTTTCTAAGGTTTTGCGCCTCTTTGCCCCTTTTTATATGTGGTTTCCTTCAATTTCATACTGTTGATCTTCTTTGTTTCAAGCCGTGGTTTTCCTGTCTCAAATGATGAAATTTGTGAAGGTTTTTTTTGTGATCTTTGTTACCCTGTTGCTCACAAAAAATACTTTTGATGGATCTTTTTTAATTTCTCATTTGACATGAATATGTTGGGAAAGATTTCTTTACCGTATAAAATTATTACGTATAAAAATAAATAATTAATTCTTTTGAGCTGCCGAGAGTGTTACATTAAAGGAATTTAGAATTAAATATAGTTTCTTATCTTAACAATGTTATGTATAAAGGATAGATTATCAGTTCTCTGGGATTGCGAGAGTCTTACATAAAGTATCAAAGAGTATTTTGAATGAGTAAGATTTTTTTTGCCGTTTAAGATATTGTGTATAAAATGATAGATAGTCACTTTCTTTGATGGTCGAGAATGAATTGAGGAGCATACAAAAGACGAGGTGGAAGCAGGAAAAAAAAGAAAACACTCCATCAAGTATCATGCCACGTCAAAGACAAAAAGTCACATGCGACACCTTAAAGCTAGGTACATTTTTTATTTTCTATTATTCATGACTCGTTGATCGACTTAATTTAAATTATTACAAAACTAAATATTTTCTCGTAGAACTCTATAAAAAAAAGAACTCCTACAATTGGAAGAAAAGGAAAAACTATTGCTCACCTATCTAGCTTAGCTTGACGATATAGATGCAATCCCAATTATCTCTAGGCTAAAATTCTTCGAGCTAAGTATCACTTCGTCAACG
>JASVEL010005058.1:15000-21466 GCA_032618575.1 Nicotiana noctiflora
GCCCATTTTTAAGGAACTCGAAAAAAAAATTGGAAAATTTAAAAAGAAATATTTTATAACTCTAAAAGTTTTAAAAGGAAAAAAAAAATTATTTCGAAGAGTTTCAAAAGAAACCAAAAAATGGCTTATCAAAAGTAGTCTATTTATAAAAAAAATGAAAAAAGAACTTTCAAAAGTAAATCAAATTGTATTATTTAGACTCAAAGAAATAGATGAATCGAATGAAACGAAAAAAGAAAAAGATTCTCTAATTAGTAATCAGATAATTAACGAATCATTTAGTCAAATTGAATCTGGAAATTGGCCAAATTCTTCACTGATAGAAAGCAAAATGAAGGATTTGACTGATAGAACAAGTACAATCAAAAATCAAATAGAAAGAATTACAAAAGAGAAAAAGAAAGTAACTCCAGAAATAGACATTAGTCCTAATAAAACAAATAATATTAAAAAATTCGAATCGCCAAAAAATATTTTCCAAATATTAAAAAGAAGAAATACTCGATTAATATGGAAATTCCATTATTTTCTAAAATTATTCATTCAAAGATTATACATCGATCTATTTTTATCTATCATTAATATTCCCAGAATTAATACACAACTCTTTCTTGAATCAACAAACAAATTGATTGATAAATACATTTCCAATAATGAAATAAATCAAGAAAAAATTAATAATCAAAAAAAAATTCACTTTATTTCGACTATAAAAAAGTCACGTTATAATATTAGTAAGAAAAATTCACATATTTTTTTGATTTATCCTACTTATCACAAGCCTATGTATTTTACAAATTATCACAACCCCAAGTTATTAATTTGTCTAAATTAAGATCTGTTCTTCAATATACCAAAACGTCTTTTTTCCTTAAGACTAAAATAAAGGACTATTTTAGAACACTAAGAATATTTCATTCTGAATTAAAACATAAGAAACTTCAGAGTTATAGAATCAATCAATGGAAAAACTGGCTAAGACGGCATTATCAATATGATTTATCTCAGATTAAATGGTCTAGATTAATGCCACAAAAATGGCGAAATAGGGTTAATCAAGGTTGTATGGCTCAAAATAGAAATTTAAACAAATGGAATTCATATGAAAAAGACCAATTAATTCATTACAAAAAAGAAAATGATTCTGAGCTCTATTCATTAGCAAACCAAAAAGATAATTTTAAAAAATGTTATAGATATGATCTTTTAGCATATAAATCGATTAATAAAGATAATTTTAAAAAATGTTATAGATATGATCTTTTAGCATATAAATCGATTAATTATGAAAATAAAAATGACTCTTTTATTTCTAGATTACCCTTTCAAGTAAATAAGAACCTCGAAATTTCTTCTAATTCCAACACGTCCAAACACAACCTTTTTGATATGCTCGGCAATCTTCATATCAATAATTATCTAAGAAAAGGCAATATTCTATATATAGAAAGAAATCTCGATAGAAAATATTTTGATTGGAAAATTATCCATTTTTCTCTTAGACAAAAAGAAGATATTGAGGCCTGGGTTAAGATCGATACCAACAGTAATCCAAATACTAAAATCGGTATTAATAATTATCAAATAATTGACAAAATTGATAAAAAAGGCCTTTTTTATCTTACGATTCATCAAAATCCAGAAAACAATCAAAAAAATTCGAAAAAGATTTTTTGATTGGATGGGAATGAATGAAAAAATATTTAATCGTCCCATATTGAATCTGGAATTTTGGTTCTTCCCAGAATTTGTACCACTTTATAATGTATATAAAAGAAAACCGTGGATTATACCAAGCAAATTACTTCTTTTAAATTTGAATACAAATGAAAATGTTAGTCAAAATAAAAACATCAATAAAAACCAAAAACAAAACTTTTTTATACGATCAAATAAAAAAATAAAGAATCGAATTCAAGAAGCAAAAGAACCCGCAAGTCAAGGAGAAAAAGAGCGTGGATCAGATATAGAAAACAAAGGAAATCTGGGCCCTGTTCTCTCAAAACATCAAAACGCTCTTAAACTTAAAAAAGATTACGCGGAATCAGACACAAAGAAGGGTAAAAAGAAAAAACAATACAAAAGCAACACGGAAGCAGAACTAGATTTGTTCTTGAAACGTTATTTGCTTTTTCAATTGAGATGGAACGATGCTTTGAATCAAAGAATGATCGAGAATATCAAGGTATATTGTCTCCTGCTTCGACTGATAAATCCAAGCAAAATTGCTATATCGTCAATTCAAAGGAGAGAAATGAGTTTGGATATAATGCTGATTCAGGAGAATTTAACTCTTACAGAATTGATGAAGAAGGGGATATTGATTATCGAACCTATTCGGTTGTCTGTAAAAAATAATGGACAATTTATTATGTATCAAACCATAGGTATTTCATTGGTTCATAAAAGTAAACACCAAACTAATCAAAGATACCCAGAACAAAGATATGTTGATAAAAAGAATTTTGATTTGCTTGTTCCTGAAAATATTTTATGGTCTAGACGTCGTAGAGAATTGAGAATTCAAAGTTTTTTTAATTCTTTGAATTGGAATGGCATCGATAGAAATTCAGTATTTTGCAACGAAAACAATGTAAAAAACTGGAGTCAATTTTTGGATGAAAGGAAACCTCTTTATAAAGAGAAAAATGAATTAATTAAATTGAAGTTCTTTCTTTGGCCTAATTATCGATTAGAAGATTTAGCTTGTATGAATCGTTATTGGTTTGATACCAATAATGGTAGTCGTTTCAGTATCTTAAGGATACATATGTATCCACGATTGAAAATAAATTGATAGTACTATATATCCTGTTTCCTATAGAGTATCTGAAAGTAAACAAATGTACACATGCTTTGTCTTACATCTCATTTGAATCTAATTCGAGTAGACGGTACTAAATCAATAAGGTATCGATTAGATCTAGAAATGAATCAACAGAATCTTCTTCATTTTAGGATTTTAGGTTTAAATTAGTCGCTTTTGTGAATGAAAAAAAAGTACCTACCATCTTTTTGGATTCCTATCTGAATCAAATTTTGAATTTGATTAATTTATTGGAATTGATAAAATTAGGAGTTCATAAAGAAATTAAGTCTATATACCACGTTCAAATTACTGGCATTATTATTACTGATCGATAAAATTCGATAAAATCCATATCTGTAAAATAAAGAAAGGGGAAATTCTTTTATGGTAAAAAATTCTGTCATTTCAGTTATTTCTCAAGAAGAAAAGAGAGGATCTGTTGAATTTCAAGTATTCAATTTCACCAATAAGATACGGAGACTTACTTCACATTTAGAATTGCACAAAAAAGACTATTTATCTCAGAGAGGTTTGAAGAAAATTTTGGGAAAACGTCAACGACTCCTAGCTTATTTGTCAAAAAAAATAGAGTACGTTATAAAGAATTAATTAATCAGTTGGACATTCGAGAGACAAAAACTCGTTAATTTGCTTTATTTGAAGAGTCATTTCATTTTCACTTATATGTTTCGATTAAATTTTGATGAACTTCTTTTCACTTTCAGCAATTCATGGAAGAATGAATCGGTAAAAAACTTATGACTGCACCAACTACAAGAAAAGACCTCATGATAGTCAATATGGGGCCTCAGCACCCATCAATGCACGGTGTTCTTCGACTCATCGTTACTCTAGATGGTGAAGATGTTGTCGACTGCGAACCAATATTGGGTTATTTACATAGAGGGATGGAGAAAATTGCGGAAAACCGAACAATTATACAATATTTGCCTTATGTAACACGTTGGGATTATTTAGCTACTATGTTCACAGAAGCAATAACCATAAATGGACCCGAACAATTAGGCAATATCCAAGTACCTAAAAGGGCTAGCTATATCAGAGTCATTATGTTGGAGTTGAGTCGGATAGCTTCTCATTTGTTATGGCTAGGACCTTTTATGGCGGATATTGGTGCGCAGACCCCTTTCTTCTATATTTTTCGAGAAAGAGAATTGATATATGACCTCTTCGAAGCTGCCACCGGTATGCGAATGATGCATAATTATTTTCGTATCGGGGGAGTGGCTGCCGATCTACCCTATGGCTGGATAGATAAATGTTTGGATTTTTGCGATTATTTTTTAACAGGGGTTGCTGAGTATCAAAAACTTATTACCCGGAATCCTATTTTTTTAGAACGAGTTGAAGGCGTAGGCATTATTGGGGGAGACGAAGCATTAAATTGGGGTTTATCGGGACCAATGCTACGAGCTTCCGGAATAGAATGGGATCTTCGTAAAGTTGATCATTATGAGTCTTACGACGAATTTGATTGGCAGGTTCAATGGCAACGGGAAGGGGATTCATTAGCTCGTTATTTAGTACGAATCGGTGAAATGACAGAATCCATAAAGATTATTCAACAGGCTCTGGAAGGAATTCCAGGAGGGCCTTACGAAAATTTAGAAATCCGACGTTTTGACAGATTAAAAGATCCTGAATGGAATGATTTTGAATATCGGTTTATTAGTAAAAAACCTTCTCCAACTTTTGAATTGTCGAAACAAGAACTTTATGTGAGAGTTGAAGCCCCAAAAGGAGAATTGGGAATTTTTCTCATAGGAGATCAGAGCGTTTTTCCTTGGAGATGGAAAATTCGCCCACCAGGTTTTATCAATTTGCAAATTCTTCCTCAGTTAGTTAAAAGAATGAAATTGGCTGATATTATGACAATACTAGGTAGCATAGATATCATTATGGGAGAAGTTGATCGTTGAAATGATAATTGATACAACAGAAATAGAAACTATCAATTCTTTTTCCAAATTGGAATCCTTAAAAGAAGTCTATGGGATCATATGGATGCTTTTCCCTATTTTGACTCTTGTATTAGGAATCACAATAGGTGTACTAGTAATTGTTTGGTTAGAAAGAGAAATATCTGCAGGAATACAACAACGTATCGGACCTGAATATGCTGGCCCTTTAGGAATTCTTCAAGCTCTAGCAGATGGGACAAAACTACTTTTGAAAGAGAACCTTATTCCATCTACAGGAGATACTCGTTTATTCAGTATCGGACCATCCATAGCAGTAATATCCATCTTTCTAAGTTATTCAGTAATTCCTTTTGGTGATCACCTTGTTCTAGCCGATCTTAGTATTGGTGTTTTTTTCTGGATTGCCATTTCAAGTATTGCTCCCGTTGGACTTCTTATGTCGGGATATGGATCAAATAATAAATATTCCTTTTTAGGTGGTCTACGGGCAGCTGCTCAATCAATTAGTTATGAAATACCATTAGCTCTATGTGTGTTATCAATATCTCTACGTGTGATTCGGTGAGACCTAAAATTTCTCCAAATTCTTTTCTTTCTAGAAACAAAGGTAAAAAGATTTGATTGAATATATATATTTTCATTTTTATTCAGCATTTGGGTTGATGAACTAAACCAGATAGTTATATGAGTGAAAGAAAACGGCTTGTAAATTTGCAGTAAAAAGGTTGAGTCTCATTTCCTATGTACAAGAATCAAATGGTGAAAAAAGTAAACATAAGCAATAGATATTGTTTACCCCAAGATTGGTGAATTGTCATGATAGCTTGAAGCGGGTTCAAAAGATCAACTGGATGGAGTTTTTACTGTCTATTACCATAGATGGATTTCCACAACGGGAGGTTGAAAGCAAAAATGAGTGGATGGTTAGGAAGACCAAGATACACAAAGGATTAGTAATTGAGATTATGTAAGTTATCCAAGAGGATATTTCTGTACATAAAAGGAATTCAAATTGGGGCTTTACGTTCGTAGAAATGATCAAGAAGTACTCCCCATGATTCTGATCCAGAGTATGTTCCTATCCACTGAGTAAGTAAATAACTATCAAGAACGAAGTAATCTTTTACTTTGGTTAAAGGCCCTTTTTCTGAGAAAGGAGAATAGGAATGAAATAAAATAGAAATAGAAAGAAAAGAATCTAATTGCAAAAGAAAAAAGGGGGGATGTCTTTTTTTTCTTACTTTTTTCTTTTTTTGTTTTTATTCTTTCTTTCCTATAATTCCATTTTGATTTCTATTTCGAGAGAGAAATTTTTTGTCATGATTCATGAACTAATGGACTCTCTAATTTTTTTCGTAATTGAAAATTCGAGGTTGAAATGTATATGTGATATTGCTATAAAGCGCATTTTATTTAATGATAAGGTTATTATCAACAAAGAAAAATTAAAATTCTTAAAAGATGAGATCAATTCAGAAGCCCGTATTTATTAGTTTTAAATATAGCAGACAGAATTCCATTGGTCTAATTTGGGACCTTAGGATAGATTTTTACTCTATCTGACAAACATATCAAGATAAAGAATAGGAAAGGGTCCTTAGATTTATTTGTGACCTCTGAGGAGCCGTATGAGGTGAAAATCTCACGTACGGTTCTGTAATAGCGATGGGCACAGTGATGTTATCATCGACTATGATTATCTAACAGTTTAAGT
>JASVEL010005059.1:0-95755 GCA_032618575.1 Nicotiana noctiflora
AAATCCTGACTATAAATGGACCAAGTCTTCAGATTCGAAAATAAGGAAGCAAAGGTAATATCATCAAATATTTATATTTGTAACAACTGGGGACATTAGACAAGGTGGAGTGAAAAGCAATTATGTTCAGCAACTTAGCTAGACCCAAAACAATATTTTCTATGTGGATGATCATTCAGGAAAGGATGCTAACGGCAAACAGGCTGAGCAAATGGAACATGAATGTGGATACTACATATGTATTCTGCAAATGTCAACCAAAACACCATTATCATATGTTCTATAATCGTACTACCATCATGGAAGTATGGAGTGACATATTCAAATGGATACAAATTCCAGTACCAACTAATACATAGAGTCTGTTACTATGCTGGTTTGTGGGAAAAGCAAAGAAGAAAATAGTTGAAGGACAACTGTTGAGAATGGTTCTAGCTGAAACAATATATAACATATGGGTGAAAAGAAATCATAGAGTTTTTGAGAAGGTGTATAGGGATAGACAAAGCATTGTGAAAGAAATTATCTACATTTATAATATCAGAGTTGTAGATAAACTCAAAGATGTCCTACAATACAAGTTCATATAGGAGGAGAACAATAAAAGTGCTACCGTGTAAACTAGACAATAATGGCAGCGGATATAGAAAGAGTACTATATATTAATGACTCATTCTGGCTGAGTAAGCCATATATCTTTGAAATTTAATGCCTTGAATTAATAATATTTGAATTACCTAAAAAAAAGAATAGTCATGGTCTCTTTTGAAGAAATTAAAACATTAGAAGTTGAGCTAAAATATGCATTAAATATTAAAATGAAATAAGAAAAAAATACATACACGATAAATCATTCTGACTATTTGACAATTAAGAATAGCAAAATAGCGTATCTAAAAATTGATTTTTTATTTAATTTCATATTATTTTTTGCCACACTAGCATCCGGGAGGTAACACCTACTCCTATCAAATAGTGAAGAGGGTTTTTTAGGCATTCCGCCAAAATTTTGATGATCAAAGTTTCCTTAAACCTATGAGTCATTTCCTTATATTTCTCATGAAAAACCCTAAACCATATATGTTGTGTCCCTCACATGTACAAAAGTCACACGTGCACTGTTTCACTCTCATTTAATATAAACCCATGGGTTTAGGCGTGTTTAGGGTTTAAGGCAGTACCACTCCAACAAAGACCACTTCTGCACTTGCAAGCTCTGTTGCCTATTTTTCCAGAGAAGAGAAAAAGATGGGTGCTGACAAAGGGAAGAAGCAAAAAGTGGATGAAGAGAACAACACCACTGATGGTGAGCTCGTTTTTTCCATTGAAAAATTGCAAGAAATACAAGACGAGCTTGAGAAGGTAAAGTAATTCCTTTCCTCCTAAATATAATTTTGTAAATTTTGAGGTAACTTTGAAATATTTTTACTCAAATTGTGTTTATAATCCAAGATCTTGAGTGGGTTCCGAGTACACTGTATCTACTACTTTATAACAATTTTTAAGTTAGTAGGTATGGAGTATTAGCAACATATACTCTTTTTTAAAGAATTAATTTGAGGGAAAAAGAGGACCTTTTTGATGTGTCTAATAGAGAGTTTGGTGGTAGTAGCTTCTAAATAGGGTGTGATTCATCCAATTTGGCATTGTAAAGCTGATTTTGTAAGCTGAAGGTTGTTGCAGGGGCGTGGAATTTATTCCTGTGCGTGTGTTGATATGTTATTATCTGGGTTTTCCCCTTATCTGTATATTGAAACCTGGGAAGATTTAATTTTTGCATTATATGCCTCCTCGTATTGGTCCAAAGTTTTGCAAATTGGTGTGTAGATTTTATTTTTGCAATATATGCCTTCTCGTATTGGTCCAAAGTTTTGCAAATTGGTGTGTCTGTAACAGAGAAATAAGATATCGTGGCTTCCTCTTATTGTGGAAACACTGAATCATCTTTTTGTTGATCTAATGGTAAAACGCTAATCTTGAACGAAAAGCGAGTGCAACCCTGTTTATGTATTTTTTGTTGCCTTGCGAAGAACTCATGCTCGAGAACTACATAAGCTACTTTAGGGGATTAACCTTGAGGTTTAGGTTGGCAAGATTATGTCTGAGTTACAACGTGCGAAAATCGTCATGATTTAATTTATCATAGAGAAAGATAAAGGATTGTCTTCATTAATTTTTGTGATTTGGGGCATTTCTTTTCTTTTATGGATATGTTATGCGGCATCATATGTTTAGTTCCTGTTTTAGCAGTAAGTATTTACATGATTGATGATCCTTGACTTCATTTATGTGGTGGAATAAAGGCCAAGATTTGGCTACGAAGCTGCACGCAAGAGAGTTGACTTAGTGTTCAATGAAGTGGATACAAACCTTGGAGACTAGCAGGGACAAAAACATATAGGTGCTTTCTTCCCATTTACTGATTACTCGGTACCTGTGCTGGTGGGAGGTAGCAGGTACCCGATGGAATAGTCGAGCTGCATGTAAGCTGGCCCAGATGCCACTGCTACAAAAAAGAAAAAATTGGCTTCTAAGTTTGATGAGAATAACAACTGTTTGCATCCATGGGTTCCAATTTATACTTCTGCCTTGTTTTCCTTTTGAGTTAACTTTCATTATTCTAATGCATCATTTTGTTGTTTGACATTAATAAAACGTCACCTGCTCCGCTGATGATGCGCCTCAACTTCTTAAATTAATCCTTTACCTTTTCATTAAAAAAGAAAAAGATTTATGGGAACTCATTGGAGGAATAGTCTAGTAATCCATCATTTGTCCGTCAAAGTTCAATCTGCAAAACACCGTTGGAGCATATTTCTAAAATCAGCACCAGTCTAAACCAAAATACTGAGAAGAACATAGAGACTGGGACAATTTCTATATTGGTGGCACTCTTAGATCTTCCTTTATACGCAAGATGGCAAAGAAAAGTGTGTGATAGATGAGAACCTTGCATCCTATGCTTCCCTTCTTTGCATGCATGTGGTAGTATCTATAGCATATAATTCGACTCCATGATATTTTGGAGCATCATTAATAAGTACAAGAATATAAGCTGTTTTGCTACTGTGCTCACAACGTAAGCTGGTCGTCTGGGTATACTCTTATTTAGGTAAAACAACAATAATTTTTTTTAGTTCTGGAAAACTTAGAGTTGATTGCTAGATTTCTTTTGTTTAATTGGTCTTACATGTTAACTAATGAGCATTTCAATTTTCCTAGCAGATCAATGAGGAAGCAAGTGATAAAGTATTGGAAGTGGAACAGAAGTACAATGAGATCCGCAAGCCTGTCTATGACAAACGAACCGACATCATTAAAGCTATCCCAGACTTCTGGTTGACTGCTGTTGGTGAACCTATCCTGATACTTCTCTCCATGTTATTGAAATTCTGAAGTCCTTCTCATCTAATTGACTTGGTACATTTGCTTGCAGTTTTTGAGTCATCCTGTCCTAGGTGAACTTCTAACTGAAGAAGACCAAAAGGTTTGGTTCTAATTTGTTGCTTATAACACTATATTAAACTGGATTATTACCAACTCTACTGCTAATTATTTATTCGGCCAAGTTTTATCAATGGTGAACTTGTCATTACTTTTAATGAGTCAATGCTGAATTACCAATGATGCTCTCTTCTATAATAAAATTTGAAGTTTTCCGTTTAATGCTTCTTGAGTTCTGCATCTCAAAATGTAACTGTCTTATCCCATGCTAGATTTTCAAGTTTCTAAGTTCTATTGAAGTTGAAGACTCTAAAGATGTGAAGTCGGGCTACTCGATAACCTTTGTAAGTTTCCTCCTCCACATGAAATTAATGTACATCGGTATATCTTGCCTTTTTTTTTTGGAAATTCAGAATGTTGATATGCTCTTTTCCACAGAACTTCAATGCGAATCCTTATTTTGAAAATACAAAGCTCGCAAAGACCTATACCTTCCTTGAAGATGGACCCACAAAGATTTCTGCTACAACAATAAAATGGAAAGAAGGCATGGTAAGTTCCCATTTTGCAGCTTGAGATGTGACACGATCTGTACGTTCCATATCTCGTCATATTAATTATGTTGGTCGACTATTTGAAGGGCATTCCTAATGGAGTTGCACATGAGAAGAAAGGAAACAAGCGATCTCATGCTGAGGAAAGGTGAGTTTACTTATTTCTAGCATTTCTATATAATCTTAATTTAATCAAATTTGTTTATTTATTGATTTTATGCTAAGACTCGGCTTAATCTCTGTTATATTGTCGGAAACTCGCTCATGTCATACTTTGTTGATGATTATATCAGAAGTCATTTGGTTCACATAGTAGTTATAAGGGGATTATAGTGCATGAATTGTGTTTGTGGGGATTAATAATGAGGGGATTGTTATGCATTGATTAATGATGAGGAGAATGTTAAACATAGATTACTTATTTTAAAAGGGCATTTTTGTCTTTAAAATAGTTTAATCCTCATATCGCTAGTACACATTCTTATTTCACATCTAATGTCGCATAAAATAATACATAGATTTCTGCATAACTTAATGCAAATATTATTTAATACCTCCAGCCAAACACTACATTAGCTATGCGACGATTATTTTTTGCTTATGCGGCCAACCAAACACTATATTATCTTATGTGGGATTTTATGCTGGTATTTGTTATTCTATACCATCTACCAAACGACCCCTCAGTGTTTGTCAATGCACATTATTACTGACGGGGCGTATAATTGGTCCACTGTAGTGCCTTTCGAATAGTGTACCCTAATCCTGACAATATTGGTAACTGGAATGTTTTGTTTCACAATTGCTGGTTTTTGGTTAATGGTGGGACTGTGCTTGGTCATCATAATGAGAACAGGTGCCGAGATTCTTTAGAAATCATGCCAGTAATTATTGGTTAATGCAGGTATAAAGTTACTGTAGCACTACTGTGTCCTCACTGGCCTTATTTTGTGTAGTTTCCACTCTAGCAGTTTCTTGATATAGATTGTGATGTGATAGTTCTGGTCATCCTTGCTCAGTTGCCTTCCCTATTCGGGTTTTCTATGCAGCTTCTTCACATGGTTCAGTGAAGTCAATCAAAAAGATGAGGATGAGGACGAGGCCCTAGAGATTCAGGATGAGGTATATGTTTATATCTTCTGCAAGATTTCTTTGTGATGATTTTTTCTTTCCATTTTTTTTTAAGGAGAGGTGGGGTTGGCGGTGCTAATTTGGTACACAGGGAAAAGTTCTGCTGAAAGATTTTCATTTTGTCACTTTGTACCTTTGTTGCTTTTGCAGGTCGCTGACATAATTAAGGATGACTTGTGGCCGAACCCTCTCACCTATTTTAACAATGTTAGTTCCATTTGATCTTCCTTCTTATTTTATTTAATAAATATTTAGTCATGAGATGCGTTTGATAACATTATCTGAGCATTATTATACCACAGGAGCCTGATGAAGAAGATTTTGATGATGACGAGGTAAATATACATCACTTCATACGTGTCATATCTGTATCATGGATAAGTGCATGAATACTGGGTTTGTTGCGACTGTTTGTGTGTTTCTCTTTGAGCATACATTTATTTACAAATATTTCATTACCTTATTAAGCTCTTGCATTATGTCTTCAAATTAGTTGTATGGCCATTGCTGTAGATAATGTCAGACATTCTTCTTAATTGATATATCAGCTTCATAAGAAGGTACTTCCCAAGGTCAAAGATCGTAAGTAAGAAAGGGTCATTGAGGCTCGAAGAAAACTGTGGAGTTCAGTGGAGCTTGAGATTGTAACTACCTTATCACTAGAATTCAAGTGTATGGTTTTGGTTGCTACCTTGGGTGATCTATTGTTGCATAAGTAAATTGTTGAGTAAGCTTGCTGCGATGATGGCATTAGATTGAGCACTTACTATGTGTTTTCTATCTCCTACCTTAAGTACTTTTTGGGGAAAAACTATTTTCCAAGTATAACTTCCTTTATCCTTTTCTTTCTCCCTACTTACTATGTCAATACAACAGCAAGAGAGCGTGCTCTTGAGATTAGAGGCCTTTTGAGCTTTTCAAGAATTTTCCTTATTTTATTTGGCTTCATAGAAGCATAAATTCTAAGCATAGTCTGTTTGCACCGTGGAGACTCTAAAATCCTACACTCTTAAGGTCTGCAACTTCCCACATCTTCGTCGTGGTGGTTTCCTTCTTTTCTTTTGAGGCTCACGCTACATTTTCTAGATTATTTCTGAGCAGTTTTCAGCTTAGTTTTGAGCCTTAGGGGATTCATTTACCATGCTTTCCAACAAAACTTTATTGGTCTTGTATCAAGTCAAAAGTAACGAAAGGGGACCTAAAGAATATAAGACACCACAGGGTGAAAGGCAAGGTTGGACGAGAGTGCTTTTGGCTGATGATTCAAAAGACATTTTCTTTTGCAATAATGAGGCTGCTGAAAATATTTTTTACTGGTCTTCCACTAATAAATGGATCTTTGCTCTTTGCAAAATGAGTCTGATATCAAGTCCAGAGGGTTAGAATACAGCCCTTAGAACACCGTAAAGAGAGGAAGAGTAGGTTTAAGTTTCAGGCAGGGTAGGGGAGTTGTAATTGTTACGTTTGAAAAGGCCAGATTACTTTCTGCTATTGAACATATCTTTATTTCAATGGAGACTCTGCATTCTTGTTTTGTTCTTGGGCCTAGGATATAGGTCTCTGTTGGAAGCCACAAGATATTTGTTTAGAATGAAGGATGGGTAGCGGAACATTCAGTCTTGTTACACTTAATTGATTAGGAAATAAAAGCAGAGGGGATACAATATCTTCACGTCTTACTTCCAACCTCTCCCAAATTCGACTATAGGGAAGAATACCTTTTCTTTTTCCAGTTTTTTCAAACATGAGGAAACGGGTAATTTTTTAAACCTAGGGGAAGTCTACATGTTATTCCCCTCCCTTTATCTTCTCTCTCCTTGGTTTTACTATAGTGCATATGGTCAACACTGGTCAGGACAACTTAACAGTAAATTGAGATGCATTATTGACAGAACTCAGGCATTCTTTGATCCTTGATAAGTTACGACTGAATTGTTCATAGGGTCATTGGTAGAGAAGTATCATTATGATGCGCATCATTCTTTTTGGCAGAGGAACAATATTCTGGTACTATATGTGCAATGTAGATTTTTGGGGATGGGGCACAAATTACTACTTGATTAAGTTGCCTGTTGTTGATTATATCAGGTGAAAAGACTGTTCAATGGTTCTTGACGGCTCTTGTCAAGAGCTGAATGAGTCATGAATGACTTAAAATTGTATAACTGGCTTTAAGTCTTCCTGAGGTTATTAGGATTGCAGATACTGTTCTTTGGTCAGATTGTTGAATTAATTTTACTCGAATGCTAATGCAGGGAAAGGACTGAATTGTTCATAGGCTTTAAGTCTTCCTGAGGTTATTAGGATTGCAGATACTGTTCTTTGGTCAGATTGTTGAATTAATTTTACTCGAATGCTAATGCAGGGAAAGGACAGTGAAGGCTCTGAAGACGAAGAGGAAGAAGAGGAGGAGGATGAGGACGGTGATGAAGAATAAAGGCAGATAAACTGTTCAAGACCCCTATTTTGGGATCTCGTCTTCAGCGGTTTTAATCATCAGGGTTTAATGTCTGTAAAGAGGCTTTGAATGTTGCCAAAGAACAGAATAGCTGTGGTGGCTATACCTTATCTTCTCTTGTATGGTTATAACTTATAAGCAAAATATCTAATTCCGGAGGTTCCAAAATGTTTTCATTAGGCTAGTTTAAGTGTTTGTCTGGCAAAAACTGATAATTTTAGGTTATGGTGTTACGATCATGGATTATATTATATGCTCTCTAATAGCTTTAATAGTGAAGTAGAGATTTTGTTGTTCTATCTGGGAAAAGCCTCCACACCTCGGTGCTCGTTTCCTAACATGTGGAATTGAAGGACCTGACGTAGCTTTTAGAAAACAGATGGTCTTTTTAGTTCTTATCTTCAATGGTGTGATCATCAGGGGTATTTGATGTCTATAAAGAGGCTTTGAATGTTGCTTAAGAACAGATTACCGATACTGGTGACTTTGTTGCTATGCAATAGCTAATTCTGGAGGTTTTATTAAGCTTATTTAACTTAAAGCAGGAGCTTTCACTTTTTTCGCTCATTGCATGATTTATTAGGTGAAAACTCATACAGCTGATTTCATATCAATGAGATTAAAAGTCTAAGGGAGCAACCAAGTTGCGGATAACTTGGCTTCTCTGAGCCATGATTCTTTACAAACTCAAATCCATGCTATCATGCCAAGTGTCACAACAAATATCTAACATGTATCATATTTTAGGACAAAATTCTAATAAATTTGGGGATTCAAAAAAATAATTAAAATAAAAACAAAAATCACATTTTAAGATAATGGAATAAATGTAGGTATTTTGATTTAGAGTTTTTGAATTTCATTTAACGTATCAATATGCAGTTTCAAAAGGAGTTATGGTAAATTTATGTTGGATGTGAATTTAGATAAGAGAACGTGGTTATCTTCATATCCTTGGGATATATATAGATATATGGAAAAAAAAAGTAATAAGAAACTATTGAAAAATTGCTGAGAAAAAAGAGAGTAACTTAATATAAAAGAATGGAGTTAGAGAACGTGGATATACTGTTGGATGTGAAGATGTGGTTAGAGAAAATATAGGGAGTAGTTGTATAGCCTATTGTAAACTTAGTAGTACATTTTCGTATAAACATCTGTCAAATTATTGCGTTTGAATCCAACTTCTAATCAATGGATCTGCTTTTTTTTCTTTCTAATTAATGAGTGAGTTTGAATCCAACTTTTAATCAAGTAAGTTGAATCCAACTTTTAATCAAGTAAGTTCAGGACGATTTATCTCGTCCTATTACCATTAACAACATTATGTTAAACACTAATATTCTTTATGTAAATATATTCATCGCTATTAAGTTGAGCTGGACAGAGGTGAGATCTGATGTTATTGGAGATTCTACACTATGCCATGCAAGGCAGAGTATCGTGTTTTGAAGCTAAGAACATTCTAGAAGAAGTGAAGCCAGAAGGGAATGTTTTCATTACTCTTTCTGTTACAAGTGGAGCTGATTATATCGAGGAAGATGCGCTAACTAAACTTTAACTACCTTCTTCCTTCAGCCCTTTTTAGTTTTACTAATTACAAATTGACCCCTCACTCAAATAAGTGAGTTGTTCATCTAGCTATGTTGACACTCTCCTTAAGCTGGAGGGTGAAAAACATTCAACACTCCTAGCTTGGAGAGTAACAACTTGTGTTGAGCTGCCCTAAGTCCTTTAGTCATTAGGTCTCCAAGTTGTTGTTTTGTGGGTATATACTCTGTCTTGATCAATCCTTATTTGATTCTTTCCCCGACGAGATGGCAATTTATCTCTATATGTTTGGTCCTCTCATCGAAGATTGGATTGGCAACTATTTGTAGAGCTGCTTTGCTATCACAATGTAAGTGTACAGGTTCTTTCACATTGTTCCCTATCTCCTTTAGTAAACCTGTCATCCTTATTGCTTCTGCCACATGTGCTGCCATGCTTATGTATTATGCCTCTGCAGAGCTTCTACACACTATCTGTTGCTTCTTTGACTTCCAAGATAGCAATGAGTTTCCAAGCTTAACCACATAGTTTGTGACGAATCTTCTTGTGTTTGGGCATGCTGCCCAGTTTGAATCACCATAAACTATGAGAATATTGGTTTGTCCACTGCACAATGGACTCATAGTCTAGGGCTTCCTTTAATGTATCTAACCACCCTTAGTACTGCTTCCATATGGGACTCCTTAGGTGATTGCATAAACTGACTCAATACTTAGACTACAAAGCATATGTCAGGCCTTGTAATAGTCAGATATAGCAACTTACCAATCCAGTTCTGATAACCACATGCATCTTCTAGTGGAGCATCTCCAATGTTACCAACATGCTTGTCCTAGTCAATAATAGTAAGTTTATGATTTTGCTCCATTGGTGTTATGACTGGCTTGCAGCCACTCAATCCTGCTTCTTAAATCAGCTCCAACACATACTTTCTTTGGTTCAAAAGAACGCCTTTATCTAATCTCATCACTTTAATCCCTAAGAAGTACCTGAGCTCACCTAGGTCCTTCATTTTGAAGTTCCTGTGTAATGTTGCCTCTGCCTCTTCAATAAGACTGTTACTACTTCCTGTTCTTAGTAGATTATCAACATATATCAAAACAACCACAATGTCTTTGTTGATTTTATTTGTGAATAGGGATTGATCATAGCTTCTTTGCATAAAACCAGCTCGAAGAATTGCATCTGTCAGTTTTATATTCCATTATCTTGAAGCTTGTTTCGAGCCATACAAGGATTTCAGTAGCCTGCATACTCTAGACTCCTTCTGGCTATGAAATCCTTGTGGAAGCTGCATATAAACCTCTTCAAATAAGTCACCTTGGAGGAAGACATTGTTGACATCGATTTGAAAGAGAGGCCAACCTTTGGATGCTGCAACACCAATAACTGCCCATACTGTCACCTGTTTTGCCACATGTGAGAATGTCTCATGGTAGTCAATACCCTGTTATTGAGTGTAGCCTTTAGCCACTAATCTTGCTTTGTACCTATCTATCTCACTAATAGCTTTATGCTTAACTTTGTATACATATTTAGAGCCTATAGCTTGTTCGCCAGCATGTCGATTTACTATCTCCCAAGTATAATTATCCTTAAGAGCTTTGATTTCCTATTCCATTGCATGAACCCAATTTTGATCAGCTACAACTTCCTTGTAGGTCTTTGGTTTAATGACAATGAGAATGCCTTCAAATATTATTGATATATTGGGGATAAATGATCATAAGTGACATGATTGGAAATAGGATATTTGATCTTTCCTAGTACATTGCCTACAGTGATATAATCTTTGAGCCAAATGGGAGGTCCTGCATGCCTTTGTGGTCTTGAGGCAACCACTGCAGGTGGAGAAGAAGGCTGAGGAGGTGGAGAATTAATTGTATCAACCTGTTGAGGTGAGAAGAGATCAGGAATCTCTGCATTGTCTGGAGTTGAATCATTTTCTATGGAGATTGTGTTGGTATCTGTTGTAGAAGGTGCACGAATTTCAAGGCAATTTGGATGATTTTCAGGTGAAATAGCTGGGGATGCTGGTATATGTTGTTCACTATAAGTTGGAATGAAAGAAGGTCCCGTGAACTGAGTAGTTTCTGAGAGTTGTAGAAATAGGTCTTTATCATCAAGAGAGTAGTATTGGAAGGGAAACACATATTCATGAAACTTAACATCTCTACTGACAAAAAAAGTGTTGGTTTCAAAGTCATATAATCTATAACCCTTCTAAGTTTCCAAATGTCCCATAAACACTGCCTTTGATGCTCGAGCTGCAAACTTGTCCATTCTTGGTAATACACCAGCATAGCATTGACACCCAAACACACTGAGATGATCTATGTTTGGTATCTTTCCATAAAACATAGTATAGTGAGTTTTGCCTTCTAGGACCTGTGTAGGTAGCCTATTGATCAGGTAAACTGTTGTTATAATACATTCCCCCCAAAACTTGATAAGCATATTGCTCTGAAATCTTAAGGCTCTAGCTACCTCCATAATGTGTCTGTGTTTTTTCTCCAGAGTCCCATACTGTTGAGGAGTATAGGAACAACTGCTTTGATGAATAATGCCATGTGAAGAAATCAATTCATTACATTTAGTATTAAAAAATTCTGTAGCATTGTCACTTCTCAGAATCTTGATATTCACCTCAAATTGAGTTCTTATTACAAAAATGAAATTCTTCAGAACAACATAGACTTCACACTTTGATTGTATCAGACAAACCCATGTATATGTACTGAAGTCATCAACAATACTAACATAATATTGCTTTATATCATAAGTTGGGGTTTTATAAGGACCCCAGATATTTAGGTGAACAAGATGAAATATACTAGTGGTCTTAGTATTGATAGTAGGGAATTGTAATCTACATTGTTTAGTTGGAGGGAACATAGTCCAATCTTCTAATTCCTTTCCACTAATATCACTTTTAAGTGAAACTATATGTTATATAGATTTCATAGAGGTATGTCCTAGTCTGAGATGCCATAACCTGGTGCTCTCCTCCTTTTTTTACAGCACATACTATTATTCCTGCTGCCTTTGCATATTCTCTCAATATGTAAAGATGTTCAGACTCCTTACCAATCCCCAAGACCTTGCCACTGTAAAGACCCTGCTGCACACAAAATTTAGGGAAGAATTTGACTGTGCAAGTGAAGTCTCTAGTGAGTTTAGCCACAGTTAAGAGATTGAATTTAAAATATGGTATGTTCAGCACATGTTTTATGCATAGGTCTCCTAAAATTAATGCATCTCATGTATATGTTATCCTTTCCTTACTACCAGTTGGCAATTGCGCACCATTAAATCCTTGTTTCCCACTTGTTTTAACATTGTTTAGCACTTTTTTACTATAAGTGATATGATGAGTAGCTCCTGAGTCTACTACCTAACTTGTTATTGCAGCGTTGGACAACAAGGATACAATACCTGCCATATTAGTAGAACATTCACCTTCTGCAGGTTTGTTCAACAATCCTACCAACTGCTTGTATTATTTCTCTATGAGATAATGTCCATGTGGCTGATTAGTGCTCCCAGCTGCTTCATCTGCACTGGCAGTGTTGGCATAGGTTTTGTGTCCACCAAATATATGCTTCTTCTTGCTTTAAAAATCGATTGGATATCCAACTATTTTATAGTAGTTCTCCTTCAAATAGTCTTTCTATCCATAATGTTCATAGATCAATACAGGTTTCCTTGGCTTAAACCCTTGAGTCTTCCCTGCTAACATAGTCAAGGGATCTCTGTTGGTGTCAATCACACTAGTGTCCTCTGACTCTCCTCTTGTGTAACAATGACATATGCCTCATTTACAAACACCACTGGCCTTCTCATCAACACATTACTCCGCACATTGTTGTATCTCTCAATTAGACCCACGAGGAACTGATGCAATCGTTTCTGCTGCAAAATAAACCAAAGAGGGCCTAGATTCCTCACAATCACAAGAAGGTTTAGGTGCCAAAACATCCAATTCACTCCACAAATCTGACATCTTTGAGTAGTAAGAAGCCACTGAATCAGTGCCCCGTCTAAGTGTGGTTATTTTAGTCCGAAGATGATAGATCCTTGTCAAGGTACATCCATCAAATTTTTCTTCAAAATCATTCCACACTTTTCTAGCACTAGATGCAAAATCTATGCTTTGCATTAGCTCACTCGCAATTGTACCTCCGATCCAAGACAACAAAATCGCGTTACATTTCTACCATTGTTCTACTAATTCTCCTCTATACATGCTCTTAACACAACTTCCGTCCACAAATCCAAGCTTACTTTTACCCTTAAGAGCCAGTTTCATTGCACTACTCAATAGGGTATAATTTTCTGGCCCAATTAATTTTATAAGAATCACAACTAGCCCTAGAGCATCAGTTGCTTGTAGAAAAAGTGGATGATTGTGTTCAAGTAGGGTTTATCTCATTTCCTGTTATGTCTGAAGAATTAGGGCTGCCTTATGACTTCAATTCATCGGAATTTCGTCGTACTATACATCAGAGCTTCATTAAATGACGATCGCCACTTTGATACTATGTTAAGTTGAGCTGGATAAAGGTGAGATCTGATCGTTAATGAAGATTCTATACTATGCCATGCAAGGCAGAGTATCATGCTTTGAAGCTAAGAATATTCGAGAAGAAGAGAAGCCAAAAGGAAATGTTTTCATTACTCTTGTTGTTACAAGTGGAGTTGATTATATAGAGGAAGAAGGCGCACTAACTGAACTCTAACTATCTTCTTCATTCAGCTCTTTCTAATTTTACTAATTACAAATTGACCCATTACTCAAATAAGTGAGTTGTTCATCTAGCTATGTTGACATTAGCAGAGTCCTCATGAGTGACACAGATGAAGATGCTGAGTGAGAATATGTTGAAGATGTGCCTCCCAAAATTATATGGCAAGGAAATGGCAAAAATGGTGAAAAGGTGTAAAGTAAAAATGAAAGAGAATGATCTCCATCCCTCTGTGTAAGAGGTGTTTGTAATAGACCTTCATTACCAATAAAACTTAAAATATTTGAGCATATTTCATTTTCAAAGAAAATTTTTATTGCATTTCATAAGTAGATTTTTTCTACTTAATTATAATCCAAAAGATTATTCTTACTGATTACTATATTTGCATACAACGCAGATCCGTAAACCTACAATAAAGAAATTGATGTGCAGTAATGCATAATTGGTAATTTTATACAATTCATTTATGTGTGATACTTTAATGACTATTTTACTAATATTGAATGAATAATATTTTAATGACAAGGTGTATAAATTTTGACGCAGCACTAATGTTCATGTTGGGAAAACTGAGTTTGGTAGACAAGTTGCCGAAGTGTTATACAAGAATTGAGGTAATTTTAGAGATTTAAAATATTACAAAAGAATCATGCATTTTAAATAGCATTTGGATTTTTAAATTAATTTTTAAGTAATATGTAGGTCAGAAACTAAAATGTGCAGCTAAATTTCATCTCGAGCCATATAAAGTGAAAGTGTGATTTTATAATAGAAGAAGAGCACGGGTAAATATATATATATATATATATATATATATATATATATATATATATATATATATATATATATATAAAGGAATATTAACTCTTTCAATATACTTTAACCGAGTATAATAGACTTTTTTTAACACTTTTAGGTTATCAGATTAGGAATTGTGGTAATTTTATATGAAGGGTATAACACAATTTTTATTGCCAATGAATATATTTTAAGCTTAATTTTTATTTTTTCCTTTATACTACAACGAGTTTGTTTCTTTTATTTAATACATTTGTTCATGTGTTATGAAGTTACTAAAAGAAGCAGACCGTAGATAAAATATTTTTATTGACCGTGGTTGTTTTTTGATGAAGAATGTGCTTTGCGCAGATATTTTTTTAGATTTCAGATCTCATTATTATTTATTCTTTATCTTATAGATTGGAGTTGATTTTAAGGAAAACTAGCATATATATAATTTTCAGCTTAATGTAAGAGTACCACTTCTAATAGTTTTATACAATATTATCTTTACTGTCATTTAATGTATAATTATTGATTTTTATAATATTAAAATGATATAATATTGAAACCAGAGATTATTCGGAGGATAATTCACGCCATCAAAGAATATCCACTTTTTCATGTGAACATAACAGCCCAAAGCCCACCATTATATACTCTTTGAAGAACGACAAGAGTGTCATACGTGAGTGTCATACGTGACCTGAGATTTCTGTTTCTTTAAAGATATAAAAAGAAGCAACACCAATGAAACAAAAGTTTAACCTTCGATATACAAATTTCAACTAAAGGGAGGGATACTACAATCATTTGTTATAGAAAGGAATTTACATTGCCAAGTACATTGAAAATAAATTGGTATATGTAAGTCAATTGTAGCTTGGTGTGTTTCTTTGCATGAATATGCATATTTTATTAATCTATTATTCTTCAAATATTTTATATGATTTTTCCAACTTTAATATAGTGGAAGTAAATAATAAAAAAGATACTTCTAGCTTTACTCAAGGGACTAACAATTGCTGTCCAAAAGAATCTCAGACCACTCGCCATTGAAACAAATGCACAAGCCTTACTCGGTATGTTCAACTCCAACACTATGCACTACACTAATATACTTAATGATTGCAGGTTATTACTCTTACAACTGAATAGCCCACCTCTCCTAAGTATTTACAGAGAGCATAATAGTGTTACAGATAGTCTAGCCAACTATGAAACCACACATACAAAGGAACCCTGTCTACTGTTTGAAAGTCCACCACTTTTTATGACATCCTTCTACCAACAAGATCAACAAAGACTGCTACGAAGAAGGATGATCAAGTCTACAACTAGTTTATGTAATAGTAATAGTTTAACTACTAATGTACCTGGTACTTCTACTTATACTTTGGCTACTTCTACTTTTGCTATAGTTAAAGGTTCCTCCACATGGATCTCAAGTACAACTTCCTGTATTGTAAATCTGATGTCTTTAATGTATCAACTTAATTGTTCTATAAGAGCTTGATTATATATATATATATATATATATATATATATATATATATATATATATAGTATGTATATATATATGATATATATAGAGAGAGAGAGAGACCTTTTCTTTTGAATGTTTTCCGGGGCTACCAAACTGAGAGTTAGTAGCATAAACAAAGATGAATTTGTGAATGAGAAATATAAGTTTCCTAGTTTCATAGGAATCAATGGGATTATTTCAAATTGTTCAAGTGGGCTGGAAGATCTGCGCTAGATCCAATGTGAAATAAGTGAATTTATCCAGTTGAGGCATTCTTGATTGATTGAGACAAAACGATTCCCTCAATACAGCTTAACTCCGTCAAGCCTGTACGAGTAGTGAAGAAGTATATAGCATTTTGGTTGGTTGTTGACCAACGAAAAACATGGGAGAAAGATGCACAAACGAAAAAGGGCTAATAAGGACCCTCATACTAGAAGACATAGTTGATTAAATCGAGAAAATGGAAGAGATCCATAAGCCCTATTCACTCCTTTTTTTCTTTTGAAAGCTATCGACAGTCATGTTCTTATATTTCTTTACTGTTCCGTACTAAATTCCTTTGTTCACCAATCAACTGAAGAACCAATTAGTTGTAGCAGCACCTGCGTCTAAAAAAGTAGCCCCGGAAAACATTCAAAAGAAGAGGTCTATATATATATATACTTTCAACCAAAAAAAGCAATGTTTGGATTTAAAAGCAAAAAAAAGAAGGGGTTTTAGTTCCTTAAGACAAGTTGTTTGTGGCAGAAAGGTCCAATTTTGGATAATTTCTATTATTTTCCTTACTTTGCTTTTTTGTTGATTCGACAGTTACTATGTGCATTTCTCTATAGATAAATTTTATAATCTTCATAAACACGTTAGCAGCTTCTAGCACGCTCTTAATTAATCTAATATATGATTTTTTAGGTATGGGTTCGCGCAATTTGACCAAATTTTTTTAATAATAATAAAGCGTTATTATAATTATGGACATGTACGCGTGACATGATTTTTGACGCGCCAAACAACATGAGTGCACGTACGCGTGACTCGTTTTAGTATAAATTCTTAATTCAAAGAGGTGAAAGCACATAGGTTCCAAAATAAGTAGTTAAACTATTTAATAAGCCAAGTATGATTAAAGCGACCATGCTAAAATCACGAAACCCAGGAATGCTAACACCTTCTCTCGAGTTAACATAATTCCTTACCCGGATTTCAGTGTTCGCAGAACATAAATAAAGAGTCAAACTTCCTCGATTTGGAATTTTAAACCGGTGATTTGAGACACCAGAAATTATTCCAACTGGCGACTCTAAATCTAGTAAATAATCCCGTTTTGATTGTCACTTAAATTGGTCAAAAATCCCTTATATCCCTTCGGAGGTAAAAAAAAAGGGAAGTGTGACGTTAGTAAGTTTAGATTGGTTTATTTTCATTATGTCATATTAATAATATTTATTTTATGCGATTTTATTAACTTTATTGTTGAATATCTTAATATAATACTATAGCTCATCTCATATTTTATGTTATATTCTTGAAAAAACCTTATATAGTTATGAACTTACTAGGATCAAAAAAATATTTGGAGCACAAGTTCTATGTTTTGTGCTATGAAGACTTTATGAAACAAAAACACCGAAATAATCCGAAAACCCGAGAAAAATCAAGATTAAATTTTATTGGTTTGATTTGGTCTTTAGATTTAATAACTCCACACAATGATCTGGTTTGGTAATTAAAAAATCTGAACCAACCCGACCTATATACACCCCAACTAAAAAAATATGAACCGGATAAATAAAGAAGTAACTTGGCTAGCTAGGTCGAGCAATTTTATTTTTGTATTACCAAAATGTGTACTTTTGGCAAATATACATTTAACCCAAGCATGGTTTGGAAAATCTTTGCAAATATAAACACACCCACAACGTTTTATTTATTTATTTATTTACCGTCCGGTATTCGGTACCTACACTGCGGTCCGTCTAATCCGGATTCGCGACGGGAATTTCCACATTGGGGGTAAAGCGCTCTTTAACAAAGGCGGCTCTATACCCAGGACTCCCACAACGTTATTATACTCAAGATACAACATAGAAAATCAAGCAAAATGTAGTAGTAGTTCAATTGTCGCTAATTAGTCGCAGAGGCAAAGGTGATTAATGTTGTTTTGTCTTCGTGCCTGGCTGGAGGATTCAACTTCTCTTTTACCCTCACACCAAAGTAGTCCTTATATTGGAATCTCCTATATTTTGGAGGTTCCCCGATTACTTTAGTAAATTGTGGCAATGGTTCCACCCATTTTTCTCCATTCAAATTGTAGAAAAATACAAAAACGTAACGACTTTTTCCCTTGGGCCTCAGCACTTGGTGGAAGGGGCTCACAAACTTGTCGTTGGTTAGCACCTGCCAATTTGCCATGCATACATTCAAGCAATTAGCAAGGATCAAATTAATAAAATCAAATCTAAAACATTTTATTTTGTAGCTCTTGTTAATTTGTTTGGTTACCTGAAGAACATCGGATATATGGAAGACCAAGGCCCCCTCAATTGGAGTCACAGGTATCCATTCCCCATCAATGAGAACTTCGAGACCTCCAGCATCATCCTGAAATATGAGACTCAAAACAGTAGGGTCCTGGTGTGAGTTAGCACCATTATCTCCAGTTTCAGTTGCTGGGTAGTAACGAGAACTCAACAAAATATCCGCACATCTATCGTTGTTATAATCTTTCAGGCAGTTGGGAGGGAGACCGAGAGAATCATTCAGAATGCCCTCCAAGATCTGGCACGTCTCCGAAAATTTACTAAACAATTTTTCCATAATAAGCCTGCAGTAAACGGGATTCAAGAAAAGAAAACGAAAAAAAGGAAGAAGGGTGAAAACTCTATTTTTGTGAGAATGAGCATAAGAAAATCAATAAAGTTTTATCATGAAATTCGTACTGGAAATTTGGTGGATTGGTAGGGAAAACATTGCCCGTGGTTCCAGGGGGCAACATGAACAAATATTCATTCTTATCGGCTTTGTGCTTGCGATATCCACGAGGACAACAAAATGGAGTATCTGACTCAGTGTAAACTTTGAGTTTCTCCTCATATGGTTGATCAAAGAATTCTTTGCACAGCTCCATAGCTTGGTGAATGAAATCTACGGGTACGCCATGGTTTACCACTTGAAATAAGCCGTACTCAGAGCAGGCTTGTTTGATTATTTCAGTGACCTTCTTCTTGCCCTCTTGATCTTCATCATTCAAGAAGAAAGTTGAGAGATCAATTGTGGGAATACTAACTGCGCTTGCCATCCTTTGCTAAGTTGATCCTTATTTGGAAGCCGCTATTCAGTGTAACTGCGCTTGCCATAACTTGATCGTTCCCTTTTTATAGCCAGGCCCGAAGAGACAAAGAAAAAACAATAACCTTTGCCATAACCACTACTAGAAATTCGGCCAAAACCGACCCAAGCCGGTCGCTTTTCCAAAACTTTTTATTTTATTTTTTATTTTTTTATACGGAACCAACCAACTTCGGATGGTTTTTTTTGTGCAAAATATGGGAAACTATTTTAGCATCCCGCGATTTTTTTTTTTAAAGAAACCGACCGAAATCGATCGGTTTTTCATATAAAGTACGGAAAAGGCCTAAAATGCCCCTTTACTATATTAAATAGGACATCAAAGCCCTCAAATAAAAGTTGGGCCCTTATCTGCCCCTGCCGTCTAAAAATAGGCTAAAAATGCCCTTATCCACTAATGGAAGACATGTAATCCTAATTTAAAACATAGAAGGGCATTTTAGATCCTTTTCGGATTGTACAAAGTCAATTCTCAAGCACTTCACACCATATTAGTTTACTCACACACCTATTTTGGACTAACAAACTAATTATCATAGCAAGTAACTCAATCATAGACACAAACTAATTATCACAACAAGTAACTCAATCATAGACACAAACTAATTATCATAGCAAGTAAATCAATTATTATACCTATTTTAGACCCTTCATTGATGTCTGATTACTCCTACTAATTGGGTCACCTCGTCAATTTCGAGTTGGTTTCTAGTTTAGGTTTAATTATTTTTCATCTTTATCAGTTTGTTTTGGAGATTTCTCTAAGACAATGTCGCAAACGTTCGAGTAACTTAAGTGGGTCGATTAGGAGGTGTCGTTGTGGACTTGCTGCTAATTATTTCATGGCGTGCACTCCTTTAAATGCTGGGAGAAGATTTTTCAAGTGCCTAAGCATGAGGTGTGTACAATTATTGATGGGCTCTTTTAATTATTTCGATTTGACTGATTTTTTTTTTTGTTTTAGGATGAAAAATGTCCCTATTGGGAATGGCAAGATGAGGAGCTTGCTCCTAGAATTTCAAATCTTATATGCAGTTTAAAGAAGGAGAACGAAGCTCTAATCCGTGAAAGCAATATACTCCAAAGGAAAATTGTCGATCTTGAGAATGTTATGATGCTCGTCGATCATGGAGGAATAGAATCCTTGCAATTGGAAAGAAATGTTCTGATAAAGAAAGTGATTGATTTAGAGTACTCAGCTCTGCGTGATGCTAAATGTCGGAAGAATATGTGGATTTTCTTGTGTGTGATATTGGGATATTTTGTTATGTTCTTTGCATTAGGGGGAAATGATATGTAAGTTAGTGTTATTGTGACTTACTTGTTGTGTTTTATTATGTAATAAAATTTTATGTTTTTGTGCAAGGATTCAATGAAGTCATTCCCATTCATTTGAATGTTTCTGTCTATGATTGAGTTACTTGCTATGATAATTAGTTTATGTCTATGATTGAGTTACTTGCTGTGATAATTAGTTTGTGTCTATGATTGAGTTATTTGTTGTGATAATTAGTTTGTTGGCCTAAAATAGGTGTGTGAGTAAACCGATATGGTGTGAAGTGCTTGAGAATTGACTACTATAACTGACTCGTATATGACCTTGTACAATCCGAAAAGGGTCTAAAATGCCCTTCTACGTTTTAAATTAGGATTACATGTCTCCGTTAGTGGATAAGGGTATTATTGAGCCCATTTTTAGATGGCAAGGGCAGATAAGAGACCAACTTTTAATGGAGGCTTTGATATCCTATTTAATATAGTAGAGGGATATTTTAGGCCCTTTTCCCTATAAAATAATCTAAAACTAATATTAAAAAATCTCAGTCGGTCATTTTAAAAAACCGACCGAAGTACTAAAATCGATCAATTATTTTAGTTAGGTATTTTAAAAAACCGATCGACTTCAGTCTATAATTTTATATTTTCAATAAATCCGACTGAAATTGGTTGGTTATTTTCACACGAAAATAAAATTAAGGAGTACAAATAAATTAAAAGAAAGTTCTAAACAAAAAGTACCAATAGTCTAGTAGTAGAATAGTATCCTGCGATCGTATAGACCCTGGTTCGAGCCCCAGATGGTGCATTTTTTAATTTTATAAGTAAAAAACCGACAGAATGCGGTCGAAATATCGTCTAACTTTGGGTTTTTCAACAGATTTTTTCTTTTTGGACAGTTTGTGAAAACTAATTTACCGACCGATTCGGATGGTTTTTTTGTGCAAAATACGGGAAACTATATTAGCATCCCGCGAAATTTATTTTTTTAAGAAACCGACCGAAATCTGTCAGTTTGTCATATACAATAAACTAAAACTAATATTCAAAAAACCTCAGTCAGTCATTTTAAAAAAATCGACCGAAGTACCGAAATCGGTCGATTATTTCAGTTAGTCATTTTAAAAAACCGGCCGACTTCAGTCCGTAATTTGGCGCCCACCAAGTCCCGAAAAGGTGAGGTTTCTTTTAGTTTTAGCTTATTACTTCACTAAATGGGGTGAAGTACGACCTTACCAAAAGATCGGTGAACGCGAATGGTCGACTTTATATGGGACCACATAATCTGCCTATACCGAATACCAAAGGAAATTGCTTGTGATAGCGGGCCACTTTTCATAGGTTCATAAGTCACAAACTTTTTGGAAAGATTGAAGATGTCACGACCCAAAAATCTACTAAGGGCCGACATTGCTCCAGACACCACTGTCAGGCAAGCCAACCAAATTACTTACTTAGATTCCAATTTAGACAATTTTGAAAATACAGATTTTTCCTTCTAATTTCATAAGTAAAGAGACAACTGCTTCAATTCAAATTATATAATAGGTAATTAATACAAAATATTTCAAACCATCCCAGAACCCGGTGTCACAAGTGCATGAGTAATTTCTAAGAAATAATACAATACATCATCCGTCCGAAATACAGTGGATAGAAAGGAAATACAATTTACTGGAAAGTACTTCACTAGCTGCGGGCGGCCTAGAATAATGCAACTCACCTAGTCCCCGAATAATCTGTCCTGCTACGCCTAGTAGGCCACTCGAGTTACATATACCCGTGCAACAAAAATGGACAGAAGTGTAGTATGAGAACGAAAAAAACGTGTACTCAATGAGTATCTTGTCTAATCTCGAAGAAGTAGAGACGCGATGGTCGACTTCGACACTTACTAATTGTTCAATGATGGTAAATCCATAATATGTTAAATCGTGAATTTTTATAAACATGCTTATAATTCAATGGATTGAAGCAAATACATAATTTTTTCTTTTATAGGAAATCATTCTTTTTCATCGATTATACACATACTCTTAAGCCATAGAGAGACAACATCAACTTAAATGAGTTTCAAGGCAAGCAATACAAGCATGCACAAATCATATAGTGGTCGACGGCCCGCTCCAACAGAAATGTAAATTTTGCACAGCCGATGGTCGAACGACGCGAACCATAGATTCTTCTATTTAATCTGCTGCGACATTCGGCTCTCTCAAAATATAAACACATAGAGAAATTCAATCAAGAAGTCAACATGGAGCAATTACTCAAAGAAAAGCTAATTCTCTTTTAAGAATTTAAGAAGATGAGGCCTAGATCTTTTTAGAAATTCATTTACTATTTGGATGTGATTTAAGCAATTCAACTATCCATAAGATTATAAATATTCCATGTATAGCATGCTTTTGGGTCCTAGACTACCGAGAAAATAGCATAATAGTAGCTACGCACGGACTCTCGTCACCTCATGCGTACGTAGCCCCCACAAATATGACCCAGAAGCACATAACCAATTAACTCACCTATGGGGATAATTTCCTCTTACAAGGTTAGAAAAGACACTCACCTCGCTTCGAAGGTCCATAACCGGCATTCCGCGCCCTTCCGAAGACTCGAATCGATGCAACACGCTCCAAAACTACCCAATAATTATGTAAATCCATTAATATATACTAAGGTACTCATTATAATCCAATTTATAATAATTTCTAACCCCGATCGAAAAGTTGACACAAAATCTCCCGGGCCCATGTGCCCGGAATCCGAAATTTTTCGAAGACAAAGATTACCAATGGACTCACGAACTCAAGTATATAATTTTCTCTTAATTTCAACCCCAAAACCGTGATCAAATCCCAAGAATACAAATTTTTTAGGTTTTCCCCCAAACACCAAGTTTTCTACAAATTCCATGCTCAATTCCATACATAGTTGATGTATTTAACTCAAAATAGGTGGGAATGACTTACCTTGACGTTGATGATGAAAATTCCCTCTTAAATCCCCCTAAAACCGCCCATGCCAATAGAAAAATGGGAAAAGAATGGCAAAATTCCGAATTTAAAACACCCATTCTGCTTTCAGAGATTTTCGCACCTGCGGTCTTATGACCGCTTCTGTGGTTCCACAAGTGCGGTCCTAATACCGCTTATATGGTTCCCCCACCAGGCCTCGCCCATCTTCTGCAGATACGATTTTGCTTTTGCAGAACCCTAATCGCATCTGTGGTCCACTCCAAGCTGCCCCTCTTCCGCTTCTGAGACCAATCTTCCGCAGATGCGGTGTCGCTTTTGCGGAACCTTGACTACATATGCGGCCCCAACTCCCTTCACCAAATCATGCATCTACGGCTTTGTGGTCGCTTCTGCAGCTCAGCACCTGTGGCCCAAAACTCGCAGGTGCAGTTATGGCAGCAACCAATACTTCAGCCTTTTTCCAAACTCCAAATTTGATCTGTAAACCATCCAGAGTCCACCCAAGCCCCCGGGACGCAAACCAACCATACCAACCAGCCCTAAAACACGTTACAGACTTGTTCGAGGTCTCAAATTACATTAAACAATGCTAAAATTATGAATCATTCTCCAATCCAAGCTTTACAAACTTTAGAATTTCAAACTTCTATTTTCGATATTTAAACCTATCAAACAACATTCGTTTGACCTCAAATTTTGCACGCAAGTTATATTCGACATTACAGACCTACTCCAACTTTCAGAATCAGATTCTGACCCCGATATCAAAATTTCCACTTCGTTAAATTTGTCAAAAACCTTAAAATTTCTATCTTAGCCAAATGGCTCCAAAATGACACACAGACCTCCGAATTCACTTCCGATCACGCTCCCAACACAAGAATTACCATACGGACCTGCTCCCAGACTCGGAACCCCAAAAGGGACATCGATATCACTAAAATGCGCTTCAACCCAAACTTATGAAATTTCTTCCAAAATGCTACTTTCTACAATAGGCGCCAAAATGCTCCCGGGTCATCCAAAACCCGAACCGGTCATATGCCCAAGTGCGAAATTATCATACAAACCTACTGAACCTTTAGATTCCGATTATGAGGTTGTTTACTCAAAATCCTGTCCTAGTTATTTATTTCAATTTTAAGCTTTTGAAATAAAAATTCTCTTCCCAAATCAACTTCCAACTTCCCGAAATTAAATTTTGACCACACGTACAAGTCATAACACCTAAAATGAAGCTGCTCATGCCCTCAGACTACTGAATAACGCGCTAGGGCTCAAAACGACCGGTTGGGTCATTACATTCTCTCCCACTTAAACATAAGTATGTCCTTGAACGTGCTGAGAACTACACTAAAGTAGTGTGAAATCATTGTTTAATACCTCATGCACCTTCCCGTGCTACCATAACTTAGTTGAGCACATTAGCTCGATTAATTCTGAAGATATTTCATCTTATTCAAGCAAATAAGCCTTAAAGTCCAATTCCAACATCCGAAACTCAATGCTAGGCCCATTTCCAACATACGATCACAATATCAATCACTACACGCTGTACCCAAACATGGTTGCATAACTTTGCTGGATTCACACCTTGCATCACTTTACTTACCGGACCACAATAACATTTTCTGATCAACTTAGTCGACATCCTACTAATCTGATGCTCCCATTGCACCCCATGACATACACAAGTCTTACTCTAACCTTTACAAGATCGCCACGACATAAGATATGTGCAGAAATTCATAATCAATTACCACGTCAACCAGTCATTGGGTCTCTACTCCCGAAAAAAACTATCACTTCATCCTGAGCCGAATAATAAACTTAACTTCTTAATGTATTTCCTATAATCAAATTGCACTGATCCCAAATCCAAGGATCTCGTCTCACCCTGTACGAAGTGCTCAGGCAATAAGCCACCCAAGACATAATCAAAAGTCCCATGTAATGCTACAATGTGAACGCGATACAAAAGGAAAACAAACTTTGGAAGAAATTACCTAACTTAGGCACTAATACAGACTTTCCTTAGAAAATAGGAAGCAAGGCATACAAAAATAGCAGATAGAAAACTATACTCAACATCACACTGTTGCGGTGCACAACCCAATCCTAATAACATGCCCATGGTGGCGTGCAACCCGATCCACACAGAGATCTCACATAGGGAGATTGTATATCGAGCTAAATTTTCTCATTACAATAAATTATCGAATTTCGGGCACAAACACTCTAAGTGCATAATACCATCCTTGAGGGGACATATAGCGTTGTAAGCCACAAAACTCAAGCACAACTGAGGTGCGATATACAATCTAAATCTCAAGAGCCATTTGGCTCATATAATATCATTTCTATGTTGATCCTCAACACATAAATAATTTCTTAAGCCGTCTCACAACCCAAATGGTGCAATGCATCACTACATGAAATATCTGGTAACGAAATAACACCATGTCTACTCCTCCAAAGGGAGCGCACTACTGAAATCCATCCACCGAACTCAAGCAAATTCTAATCGCATTGACTAGGCTAATGACCTTTCCAAGGTCCATAACAACCCTCCTTTCTGCTCAGAACACATAAGAATAGCCCTCACAATTGGAGCGAACCTCCACAGTCTATAACCTAATAACCAGAGTGCCTTCCAGCATAAATTCTCAAATTAATAGTAATACTACCATCCTCTTACTTTGTTTAAGTCTTTAATCAATCAAGTGACCACATGTCATACTTATAAAATCTTCCTCTGGGACACATTCCCACAACCTTTCGAAACACATAACAAGTTCGTACATCCAAACTGCCGGCCGCACCAATGTTGAAAAGCGATCAAGAATCATTAACCATAATACAAGTTCTTTTTAAAAAACACCGATCTCAGGTGACGCTGAAGACAATACCAACTTACCTTAAACATCAAACTCTTTTCCTAGTCATCCGAGTTTGTGACATCCTTGTCCACACCAAACTGCAACCTTGATTCTCACTTCAAGTTCCATACTACTCACTGCACCCAACATGCAAATGTACGGTAGAACATGATTCTTACCATAACTCCGGAACCATTAATAGGTCAACACTTCATCATATAAAAGCTTTTCACTGAACTTGATTTAGGAGAAACATAGCAACACACATGCAAATTTTTATAACAGTTGAAATATGCAAATTTCTAGTAATAGTCTAAGCCACCACAACCCTTCCAGGATCCGCCTACCCATAACAGGCCATAACAGAAGAATGCTTCTGAACAACATTAATTACGGTGACAGACAAGCCTCACACAGACTGCTACAAATCATATGAACCATTTCATACCTTCATTGTGCGCTCATTCACACCCTCAACTGATATGCTTATTCTGCTAATCCTTCTACGAATTCGAAGTCCTTTCTTATTTTCCTCTCAAGTGTTACACTGCCAGTTAAAACATCATAGAACATTTTGGGCCTCCACCCATAAGCTACTGCAAAAGCTTTATTCTCAACTGTACCTATAGGCTCGAAATCATTATGCACCACACTTTATCTATTGAATTCACTAGGATTGTTGTTGAGAGCCACCCACTCTGACTTGGCCCTGGATATAATCAATTCCATAAATCTTCTAGCACATGAATACCCCATTGGTGATGCACTTGGCAGAGTCCCATCCCTTGGAACCAGCATCCTTAAAAATACAATACCGAATCCTTCCCCCAGTCTGAACATGGGCCAATAAGGTCAACTATAGCCCACCTTTAATAATTCCTTTGCTAAATTACAACTTATGGGCTTTTCCCGTAGCAGAAATATCCCCTGAAATATGCTTATAACCAGAAACCGTGCAAGTAATTAACCATGCAACCCAATAATAGACTGTGGGACTCTCCTGTCACGACCCAAAATTGGAGGGCTATGACTAGCACCCGACTATACTTGCCAAGCACCGACGTACATTTTATCTAACCTTCTTTATTATCTTTTAAGGATGACGAGATCAATATAAATGGTAGACATGGATCGTAAACAACCAACAATAAAATATGATGGCATGAACCTACATAACATGGTATGACCAAACAATCAAGAAACTATATACATATGGTACAAGCTACCGCGGCACCATGAAAGACTATACAACAAAAACTAGCCGACAAGGCATACCAAATTATACATGAGTCGACACTTGTCTATGAGCCTTTAAAGGAACATAAGTGCTTCAACCTAGCCGGAATAGGGCCCCGGCATACCCATAATATCTATAACAAATATGTATACCAAGACCAAGGCTAGAGAAGGGATCTTGCCAATCACCGCTGAATTGGACAGCCTACTGTGGGGGGGGGGGGGCGAGCTTCACCTGCCTGTCTATTAGGACCTACAACGCGACGTGCATCGTCAACAAATAAAAGGACGTCAGTACGAATAAAGTACTGAGTATGTAAGGCAGGGAACCATAAATACGAACAGTAATGTAAGTAGGGATAGAGAATATACAACCTGTAACATCTGAGTACCTTTGAGGACTACTGACAAGAAATGCATAATATATATGTATAAATACATAAACTTTTAAAACATACGCCTCTGTGGGCATCATCATCATCATATCGTACCCGACCATAATAGGCTCGGTAAAAATGTACCCGGCTATCATAAGGCTTGGTAGAATCATATCCGGCCACGTGGAGCTCGATAAAACCCAACTGATTAGTGGTTGCACAATAGGTGCCGTACACGGCCGACTATAGCATGACTTGGTATAGTAAAATACATACATATATATAATGTACGCTCGACTCATGGAAACACGTTCTAGACCTTTGGGAGTGATGTAAGGTCGGTATCCTCTGTACACATTATTAAGTACTACTATGAACCTTATAGGAATCAGGAAGTACCAACAAGATTGGTAACATAAGAATAAGAGAAGCAACATCAACATTAATCGTTCCATAAGAGAGGAAACACTGTAAGTACTGCTAGCTTCTAAGAGTAGAGTATCTTTGGATGATCGTTCATTACATTATGTACAATGAGAGTCGTGCAAAGGAAGGAAAGGGATAGCCTCACATACCTTGTATATACTACCCCAATCTCAAGCTATGCAATTTTAATCACTCCTTAGTTTATAATAAGAGAAACAATACTATAGTTATCATTCAAGCGTCATAACTATTATGTATCGACCACAAACTATTTTACGATAAAACGGACAACACCTCCCCTATATATATGACTTCACACCATTCAAAACAATCACCAAACAGCCTAAAAAACATTAATAATAAACATATTGAGCCTCCCAAAATAGTCCACACACAAGCTAATCACTTCATACATACGACCCGAAAATGTTACGAAGGACTACCAGCCAAAACCCTACATCTATATGGTGTTTCTCCACACCCTTCCTCCTATAGAACTCAACAAAACAATAGTAAAACACGCAGCCCAACAACAACACAAAACAATCCACAAAACAGTCCACTACAAGTGAATCACTCGAACTTACGGCTTCCGATCATCATCCCGTGAGTTCTTACATGAATATAATGAATTACCATGAATTCACAGCATAATAAATGTATTAAATATAGCAATAAACTGACCTTACTTATTGGATAACTCAGCCTTTATCTTGGTTCTTCAAACTCTAGGGTTTACCCCCAATTTGAACTTGAAAGAGAGGGAAAGTCAATTAGGGTTTCTGGATAATTTTTAGGAGGAAGTTTGTAGGGGTTTAGGTCTGGTTATTTTTGAAATATAATGAGGGATATATTGCAGAAGATAATCCTTTTAACGGGCTCTTTTTCTAAGCCGAAATTGCCTCTTTTTGGGCCATCATTTAACCAAGTAGGTGACCCACCTACTTGTCACCTAGCACCTTGTGCAGTCTCACAAACATGTCTATATCTATCTATTCCAACGTCGTATTGATAAACGGTTTAATGATTTGGAAACTAGACTTATAGATCTTAAATTTGGTGGGTATATCACCCTATAATACCAAGTATATTAGGAGAAAAGCTTAATAACATTTGACCTAAAGTTTAAGTAAAACTATGAACCTAAGTTGCGACAAATTTTGTCGACTTTTATTTCATAACTCGTTTGACTTCATGACTTATGATACAGATTTTATATGATTCAAATACCTTAATGACCTCCCGAGTATATTGAGCACCTTTAGGTTTACCCAAAAATACGAGTTACAACATCCTTGATTCGTTTAACTTCTAATAGTTGTTAATCACCCTTATGCACCCTTGTATCACTTAAGATCAATATGATTAAATTCTTATCATCTCAAGAATAATTCCTTCTTGGATTTGTGTTAATTAACATATGGCATGAACTAACGCCTGTGGATATGGGTTGTAACACCCCCCATAGGAACATCCATCCTCGAATGTAAGGGTTTATGGGGAGTCCAAATCATCGTGGATTCCAACGGAAATTTCCGTTCAATTTTCCCCTATAAAATGGTCAATAGCAAAATTTGCAAGAAGTTAAGCCCAACGTATGGCCTCCCAAGGCTACAAAAAGTATTATGGACATGTACATTAGTTACATATCACCATTTTGTATTAAGAAAGAGTGTTCTCAAGTTATTGCTTACCTCATAAAGTCATTTCACCTTTACATTGTATCCTGCGTTCCACCGGCATCCTTGTTATCATCATTCTAGAATAGGTAAGGGTATTTAGACTTCATCTCTTCTTCTACTTCCTATGTCATTTTTTCAATATTCTTGTTTCTCCATAATACTTGGACGGAAGTTACATTTTTGAGTATCTTAGTGCCCCATCTACTCTGATCTCAAAAGCCGTAATTTCACACTACTGAATGCTCTCTCTCAATCGTACTAAGATAGGATCTTCATATTGTCGTGCTTTTACCTCGGCAACCAAAGATGATTCTAATGTATTTTGTACAGTAACACCTCCGTCATCAGAGTCTAACAATCTGATTCTCATATTGGCTAGCTGATGAAGCTCTTTAGTCAACCCCCATCTACCTGCCTCAATGTGTACTAAACTTCCCATTGACTTACGACTGAGAGCATCTGCCACAACATTGGCTTTACCGGGATGATACAATATCTCGTCGTCATAGTATTTTAGTAATTCAAGCCACATACGCTACCTTAAATTCTACTCTTTTTGCTTGAAGATGTATTGTTAACTCTTATGATCTATGTAGATGTCAACATGGACACCGTATAAGTAGTGCCGCCATATCTTCAAAGCATATATTACTGCAGCCAATTCCAAAACATGGATTGGATAATTCTTTTCATGATTCTTCAATTGTCTTGATGCATAAGCAATCACCTTTCCACGTTGCATCAATACACACCCCAAACCTATACCTTAGGCATCACAATATACCACATAACCTTCTGGTCCTTCAGGAAGAGTGAGCACTGGTGCATATGTCAATCGATTCTTCAACTCCTGAAAACTTCATTCACAAGCGTCAGACAACTGGAACTAAATAGCTTTCTATGGTAACTTACTCAATGGTGCGGATATAGAGGAGAACCCTTCCATAAATCGCCTATAATATCCTGCTAGCCATAGGAAGCTGCAGACTTCTGATGGTGTTATAGGTCTCGGCCAATTCTTTGCTGCATCAATCTTCTGAGTGTCAACACTGATACCCTCGTCAGGTATCACATGGCCAAGGAATGCTACTAAGTTCAGCAGGAATTCACATTTGGAGAGCTTAGCATATAACTTACGATCCTGAAGCGTCTGTAATACAATCCGTAAGTGGCCCGCATATTCCCCCTCCGAATGAGAATACACAAGAATGTTATCAATAAATACAATCACGAACACATCGAGATAGGTCCTGAATACAGTATTCATGAGATCCATAAAAGCAGTTGGAGCATTTTTTAGCCCAAACAACATCACCAAGAACTCAAAGTGCCCATATCTTGTCCGGAAGGCCGTCTTTGGAATATCCTTCTTATTAACCCTCACCTGATGATACCCTGAACGTAAGTCAATCTTGGAGAAATACTTGGCACCTTATAGTTGGTCAAACAGGTCATCTATATTTGGAAGTGGATACTTGTTCTTTATAGTAGATTTATTTAACTTATAGTCGATACACATACGTAAAGACCCCCCATCTTTCTTCCGCACAAATAGTACTGGCGCACCCCAATGTGAAGTGCTAGGCCTAATGAAGCCCTTATTCAGCAAGTCCTTTAACTGCGCCTTCAACTCTCGCAACTCTGCTGGGGCCATTATGTATAGAGGGATAGAGATCGGTTGAGTGTCAGGCAACAAATCAATGCTAAACTCAATCTTCTCTTCAGGAGGAAGGCCTTTGAGTTCATTTGGAAAAACATCTGTAAATTCATTGACCACGGGGATTGATTGTAGAGTAGGCGGCTTCGCCTCAGCATCCCTAACGCGAACGAGATGATAAATGTAACCTTTTAAGATCATTTTTCTTGCCTTAAGATAGGAAATAAACCTACCTTTTGGTGTAGAAATGTCCCCCTTCTATTCAATGACGAGTTTACCAGGAAATTGAAACCTAATCATCTTTATATGACAGTCAATATTTGCATAGCATGAGGCCAACCAATCCATTCTCAGTATCACATCAAAATCAACCATATCTAATTTAAATAAATTTTCCGAGGTTTGACGACTGCAAATCATCACTGTGCAACCTCTATAAACCCTTCTAGAAATCACAGAATCTCCTATCAGAGTAGATACTGCAAGGGGTTTACTTATCAATTCAGGTTCAATGCCACACTTATTAGCCACAAAGGGTGTAACATATGATAATGTAGATCCTGGATCAATCAGCGCATATACATCATAAGAAAACACAGACATTATACTTGTAACAACATCTAGAAACGACTCGAGATCCAGTCAACCTATAAGAGCATAGGTTCGATTTTAACCACCAGTCAAACTCGGCACTGCACCTCTACCTCTACCAGGACCTGTCGACTGCTGAAAACCCTATGCTGGAGGTCGAACTGATGAGGAAAAACCAGACACAGTTCCAGTCGGCTGAGCCATACCATCACCTTCCCTATTAGGACTATCCTGCATCATATGGCCAAGCAGTGTATAAGAATAACATGCATCAGAACCTCGACGACACAGTCCAAAGTGGGCTTTGCCGCACTAATCATAACGCGGTGTTGTGGGTCTCTTCTGACTTGTATCCCTATGGTGTTGCGAGCCTGATGCCCGCGAACTCTAACCTGGACCAGAATAAGTATATCAATCATATCGAGGCCTCTTAAACTGTAGAGGAGCACTAGCAACAGATGGCATTAGACTCCTCAAAGACTGGGGCTTGACATTGCCTTGGAAGTCATCAGAATACCGTGCAAATCTTGCCCTCTTATGCTGGCCCCTATCCTGCTCCCTATTTGACTTTTGCTGTCATTTATGATCCTCTAAGGTCTGGGTATAAGCTTGAATACGGGAAATATCTATGCCCTCTACCAAGGAGGCTGTCATGCACTCATTTATTAGATGTGGTCCCAAACCGTTCATGAACAAATGCACCATATCACTCATCTCAGTCACCATATGGGGAGCATACCTTGCTAAAGAATCTAACTGCATACTGTACTCTCGCACACTCATATTACCTTGTCTAAGGTTCAAGAACTTATCAGCTCTAGCTCTTCGTATCTCAACTGGCAAGTAGTGACAAAGAAAGGGCTCAGAAAATTCCTTCCACACAGCTGGAGGAGCATTCAGACCCCTGGATCTCTCTTAACTATCATACCAGAGAACCGCTAAATCCTGTAGTCGATAAGAAGCCAACTCTACTACCTCTATATCACTAACATGGATAACCCGCTGTGATGACCCGGCCCGTTATCATTTGAGTTATCACCCCGATACCCCCGTTATATGCTTGTTGGTGTTGTAATATGCATGTTGGGTGAGTTTGAGTCAATCCGGGTTGAGTTTGATTGAAATTGAGATAGAAAGTCTCTTAGAAGAAGGAATAGTTGGGAAAAGTCAACTGGACGTTGACTATTTAGTTAGAGGACTCGGAATGGGATTCGGATGATTCGGTTAGTTCCGGGAGGTGATTTGTGACTTAGGGGAACAATCGGAATTGAATTTGGAGGTCCGGTGTAGAAATAGGCTTGAATTGACTAAGGTTGAATTTTGGCGAAATCCGGATGGTAGGTGATATTTTGATCTGGGGGTTGGAATGGAATTCCGACAATTTTTGTAGCTTCGTTATGTGATTTTGGATGTGTCTACAAAATTTCAGGTCATTCGGACGTCGTTTAGTCGGGTTTTTGATTGAATGCGTAATTCGGAAAGTTTTAAGGAATTTAGGCTTGAATCCGTGTGTAATTGGTGATTTTGATGTTTAGGATGGTGTTTTTATGATTGGAACAAGTTCGTATCGTGTTTTGGAGTATGTTGGTGGTTTTCGTTGGGGTCCCGGGGCCTCGGGTTGATTTCGGGGGTCCAAACGGACCATTTTTTCTATTTTTTGAACTGCTGTTGGCTGCTGGTTTTGTTGCAGACGGATGCTCTATGCGATCGCATAGAGTAGCTGCGATCGCATAGAAGGATGGAAGTGAGCCCCAGAGTTGTTCTATGCGATCGCGTAATAGGAGATGCGATCGCATACGTATGGAAACTGGCACTCTGCGATCGCAGGGTCACTTGTGCGATCGCATAGAAGAGATTGGAGGGGTGAGAAAAATGTGCTATGCGATCGCATAGCAAGGGGTGCGATCACATAGGTTTGTCAGACTGTGCATTGCGATCGCATAGCCAGTGTTGCGATCGCAGAGAAGAAAAGATGAGGCCTGGAAGGTTGTGCTATGCGATCACGAGAGTGCATTGCGATCGCATAGAAGGGGAAATTGGCAGGAACAATTTAACTCTATGCGATCGCATAGGGTCATTGCGATCGCATAGAAGGAATGGTCTGGCAGTGAAATTAAAACCAGAACAGAACCAATCGCGGGTTCATTAACCCAAAATGCCATTTTTGAGTTCTAGAGAGAGAAACTCACGGGAATTGCTGGTAATTCATCGGGGATTCATTGGAGGTAAGTTTTGTGGCTTAATTACATCATTTTAATATGAAATCATGGGTTAAATTTCTGTAAATGGAAGATTAAAGGTGGGTTTGAGCCCTAGGCCTAAATTAAAGAAAAACACCGATTTGAGTGGGCAAATGGAGTCCGATTTTGGTAAATTTGATATGCCTAGACTCGTATCGAGATGAGGATTCCGAATATGTAAGTTTTATAATTTTCCGAGAAGCGCACCAAAAGTCGGGTTTTGACAACTTGTGGGTTTTGATATAATTTAGGTTATTTCGGATGAATTTCGTGAAATTAGCATATATTAATGCATTCTCTATGATTTTGAGCAGATTTGGCACCCGAGGAGATTGATTTGCGAGGCAAGCGCAAGGCGGATTGAAACTTCTACCGGTTCGAGGTGAGTGGTGGTAGTAAACAATGTACTGAGGGTTTGAAACCCCGTACTAGCACTTCACAGTGCTATATTGAGATGAGACACGCGTTCTATGACGGGCGTGGTGACATTGTGATTGGGGGTTCGGACTTAGTCCTTCCCGGCTAATAGAATACTGTGTTGTATGACTGTTACTGAGATTATAACTGTACAATTGGGCTAATAGCCATGTTTGGTGCCTGGTGCCGATCTGTAGAGCATTAGGGAACCTATAGAGCTAGGTGACCTTTATATCGTGTTGGAAATACACACTCAGCCGTAGCTCTAGCTGAATAGCATAATATGAGCCCATACTAGATGTGTACATTGAGAGAGATTATCTAGGGTGGAATTCCCTGTTCTAGCTGAGCGGGCCTGAAAGGCCAAGTCTATACCGATTGAGATGAGATAGGGTCAAGGACCCACTATGAGATGTTATATTGGGCCTAAAAGGCCAAGTTTATATTGACTGAGACAGGGTCAAGGACCCACTGTGATATATTATATTGGGCCTGAGAGGCCAAGTATATACTGACCGGAATAGGGTCGAGGACCCATTATGAGGTATTATATATATATACCTATATGGGATCGGGCTGCACGCCGCAGCAGTATATATATTGGATCGGACTGCACGCGGGACGGACTGCGCACCGCAGTATTATTGCGATTGGGCTGTAGGAGCCCCTTCGGAGTCTGAGTCTGCACACATTCTCAATGAGCACCGGTGTATATTATGGGATCGGGGTGCGCGCCGCATCAGTATAAATATATATACATATATATATTTGATCGGACTGCACGCCGCAGTAATATACATATGGATCGGGCTGCACGCCGCAGTATCATAGTGCTTGGGCCTAGGGAGCCCCTCCGAAGTCTGTATACACCCCCAGTGAGCGTCGTCGACGTTAAATGGAGCGGGCTGCGCGCCGTAGCGGTATATGTATTGGAGCGGGCTGCACGCCGCAGCATTATACTTAATCATATCCTACTATCTACTTAAACATTTATACATTATAGACAGAGGTATGTGTCTTTATATGTTGAGATGGCCGTACACCGTAGGGGTACGAGTGAGGGTTGGATCAGAGTAAGAATCTGGTAGAGATAAATGTGGTTTGGAGATTAGAGTATTACCATAGTGATGACGTACATATGAGGGTTGCCTTAGAACTGCTAAGTGATAGCACAGGAGTTCTTACCTTCAGTCATTATTTATTATTATTACTCACTGAGTTGAAATATACTCACCCCACTCCCCTGCACTTTTTGTGCAGATATACTGGTTCAGGAGGGCAGTTGAGCTATCGCAACTGCTTTATTATCCACTTTTGCGGAGATTACGAGGTAGCTGCCAGCGTCCGCAGAGCTTGTTTTCTCTTTCCTTATCATCTTGTTGATTTCCTATTTGCCTAGACTTGGTTGTATTAGGATGCTATTCTGTAGAGGCTCAGTCTCGTGACACCACGATATGGTTGGGACCGTATTTTGTACGTTATACATTTCGTTTATCATCTGATATGATCATTTACTGTTTAAGTTTAATTTATTTAATAATTGGCCGGTTTAAGGGATAATATGGTCGGGCTTGCCTAGCATAGTGTTGGGCGCCATCACGACCAGGGTTTGGGTCGTGACAAGTTGGTATCAGAGCCTAGGTTAACAGGTCTCGCGAGTCATGAGCCGGTTTAGTAGAGTCTCGTGGATCGGTACGGGGACGCCTGTACTTATCCTCGGGAGGCCGCAAACCTTTAGGAAAGTTTCAAATTCTTGGAATTCTCATCGTGCGTGTTTTATTCAGCTTGAGATGTAATTCTTGAAATTCCTCCTGCACATTGATGCGCGCACTCGAGTGCTTAGTGATAAATTTGCCTTGATGGCTTATGATTCCCCAATCGAGGGACGAGATATAATCTCTATGAGTTCATGTTTGGCCTGTCTTGAGGACTTGAGGCGAAATCCTTGTCTATGGCTTGAGCACCAAGGTGCTAATTTCACGAGTCGGTATTATAAAGTTCATACGATCGGTATTGATCTTAATTGTGGAAATGGCAGTTTGATAATGGGAGAGCTGTAAGGTATTCCGTTCTTATTGTGATTTGATATGTAGCACTAGCTATGGGCGTGAGAAACATGTTCATTGCCTCTTAGCGAAAATGTAAAGTGCACTACGTGGGGTAGTATGAGTTCAAACTCAAGAAAACTGAATTGGTTGTGCTAGGTGTATCATTGTGAAAGGTATATGTGTTATGATTTGAGCAGGTGTAGCGCATGCTCATGTACTAATGCTGATGATATAATTGTGTAGTATTGAGATTTATGTTGTTAGATATACATTGTGATGTCTTGTCGAGTTGCGGATGTATTGTTAGGATGATTTTGGTGATTCTCTGGCAGGTGGATAGGCCAAATTACAAAGGAAACTCTGTCGAAATTTTTGGAAAATTTGGGACTTAGAAAAGATGTTGTGGCCTAATGAATGGGCTTAGCTGTTGCGTGTGAATGAATACGAGAACTGCAAAAGAGTTAAGATTTCCGATGATTCGAGTTTCCGCCAAAGTTTGTAAATAGCTCGAGTTTAATCTCACTGTATCATTGGAGCATCAATTGAGTAAGAATGCTATGAGTGGCTAAAAGTGCTTTGATGTATGGCTCCGAGCCAAGTTGGGGAGGTTGCTATTAAATAACTAATTGCACGGTTGTGTGCTATGTGGGCACTGTCTTTAAGTATGTTGGGAAAATTCTGACAAGGTTATGGCGCTTCGTAGATGTGAAGAAATACTAGGATGTTTTGAACTACTGTTGGTAAGGAATGTTTGGCGTATAGAAAAGAAAGATAGCGAATTGTACCTGTAAGTAATCATGTTCTGCGATGTCAGAGTTCTAACAAAACACGAGTGGTTCTACTCAATAGGACAGTTGAATTACAGTTGAATAAGGGTGAATGATGCCCGAGAATGGTTTTGCAGTGTTCAAGATTTTGCTTGTAACAGTCAGGTGCCTTAAGATTGTGTATGTGGCTAAAGATGGCGGTTTCATTAGAAAAGATCAAGGCTTGTGTTATATTATGTGAATGATGGGATTCTATGTAGTATTGGGAAGTAATGATAACAAATTCAAAATCGCAGGAAGTTCTTCAAAATAAAGTGTGGTAGAATGTGGTACTTTTAGGAAACATTTGAGAGAGTATTCAGCGGCCCGTGAGCCTTAGACCATGTGGTCTTGTGTACGAGTTTTATGTGGTAAAAAGGGTTGAGGCATTGTCGTGCTACAGTAAAGACTGATATGAAATTAAAAATGAATCAGAAAGGAAATTGGGTAAATGGATCAACTTGTTAATAAACCGAAACGGTATGATAAGGAATACGATTAATTCCTAGTGTATGTTTGAAGTAACGAGTCTCGCAAATATTGTGCAATAAAGCTTTTGAGTATTGGCAGTTGTGTAACTCGGTATGAGTATAAGGACTCGGTCCTGGCGGTTTAATTTATGCAATGTAATTGGGAGAAAGAGTTTGCGATGTGTTATACCGTAGTTTGAAAATGAGTGTATTTTTTCTGTTGGTATGCAAGGCTGGGAATGTGTAATGAGTTTTCTCTATATGGGATCATGAAAGCCCTTGATGAGTTGAGTGCACCGATGTTTGCAACGGAGGAAAGGGATATGAATTTCCATGTTGTCTTAGTGTGATATGGTATACGCGATGTGTTATGGAAAGTTGATAATGGCATTTTCAAGGTTTTGAGATCAGTTCATAATATATGGGAAGTCAATAAAATTATTAAGCAGCGCGGACAGCTGCAGGTGATTTAAGAATCGATCTTTCTGATGATTTAAGAAAATGGTACTGCTATTCTAGTAATTTGGCAGGGTATATGGTGTAAATGGACAAGGTAATGTAAATTGATAATATCTAGTGGTATGGTGGTATTTTCTCGTTGGATCGACTGTAATAATTGAGTCGTTGATGACATAGTGAAATTTATGAATGGCTTTCGTGGTATGAATGGACGCTTGAGGTGCGTTATGTAATCGCACGGTGAAGTACGAAATCAGGCATAGTGATTCCTGTGTTATGTATGTGTTGGAGACTAGAAGTTCTCGTAATCAGCCTACGCAGTGGTGGTATATCATGTGTATCGGCACCGTTTAGCGGTTATTGGAAATTGGAATCCCTAGTGGCTATTTCGTTACTTGATATGATGAATTGGAATAATGATATATGATTGCAGACTGGTTGTCATAAGTCATGTTGTCTAGACTAATATGATATGGACTATATCAGAAAAATATCACAACTGCATGGCAGAGTGTATCAGATCATACTCCAGCAGGATAATTGTACCCTAGGGCCAGCGGAGGGCTGGTAGGTATTGCTTTGTCAGTTGGGCCTTTGTGGCGGATGTTAGTGTAGAGGTATCTACCATTGATTCAGTTCCGGTATTGAGGGACTTTGTCGGATGAGTTTCATGTGACCGAGCTCGAGGCTATATATACATGTTTGTTGCAATGAGCAACTTGAGTCGCTGTGCATTCCCTTTTGCTAGATTTATACGTGGATCGGGTGGCACGCCGCCACATGTATAGTATCTGGATCGGGTGGCGCGCCGCCACATGTATGGTATCTGGATCGGGTGGCACGCCGCCACAGGATGCTATTGGAACGGGGTGCGCGCCGCAACATTGTGATGTGGGAAATATAGCTTTCTATATGTACCTTGTATACAATACTTCTTCTCTTATAAGGAATAGTCCGTATTGTGTATCGCTCAGGGAATAGCACATCGGTTGTGCCCATACAAGATTCGATAGCATATACTAAATGTATCACCGCGTGAGTGATTGATTGCTTGAGTTCAGACCTAAATATGTGTGTGGCTGACCGTTTTGAGCATTTTGACTTGAGGTGCTCCATGGGTAATAGTGTTTGGATAGAATCATGAGTTGTGGCAAGGCCACGTGATGTTATGACCTTTCGAGGAGGATTCGGGCACTCTAATTCTATGATGTGAGACGAGAATCTCAGTTATGTGTTGTGATGGTATGGAAGAATTTGAATTATGGCTCTTTGTGCGAGTCGGTTGTCATGATTCGAGTGTGTTCAGATCGTTCTTATTGGAGCCTGTGTTGTGCTCGTTGTGGCCTAGGCCGATGCTGAGGTGTCATGTTACCAGTGTGGTGTGTTATAACCGAAATGATCATTCAAGTCATTAATGAGAGCGAGCATATATGATTTCAGCTCGTTAGAAAGGTAATATCGAGGTTTGGCTCCGAAACTTATTGTGGTATCAATTTTAAAAGGGAAATAGATTCACGAATGGTTGACCCGAGAGATGGGTTCGATATATCGCGTGCTTCAGTTGTCGTGGGCAGGATATGAAGGTGTTGGAATAAGACTCTATCTAATGAGAAGGGTTCTTTCTGCTAGTATTTGGTTATTGTGGCCAGTTGTCGTGATTAGAGACTATCGTATCGAGTGATCGTGTTGTTTGATACATCATGTGATCTCACCCGGAGTGGTGAATTGGCTATTACAGTTGGATCGTGTGTACTCTGAGTGTAGATGTGGGATTCAGACTGGTATATGATTTCGGAAAGTGCAATGTGGTTTATGGTTCAGTTAGACTGTGGAAATTCAGCTATACTATGTTATCGGACTTATGAAAGATAGGGTGAAGTGGTATCGCCCCGAATATATGCTTGGTCAGGTCATTCTGCTATTGGGTCACTTCCAGTAGACCTCTTGGTCCGCTCGAGGACGAGCGTTTGCTTAAGTTGGGGAGAATGTGATGACCCGGCCCGTTATCATTTGAGTTATCACCCCGATACCCCCGTTATATGCTTGTTGATGTTGTAATATGCATGTTGGGTGAGTTTGAGTCAATCCGGGTTGAGTTTGATTGAAATTGAGATAGAAAGTCTCTTAGAAGAAGGAATAGTTGGGAAAAGTCAACTGGACGTTGACTATTTAGTTAGAGGACTCGGAATCAGATTCGGAGATGATTCGGTTAGTTCCGGGAGGTGATTTGTGACTTAGGGGAACAATCGGAATTGAATTTGGAGGTCCGGTGTAGAAATAGGCTTGAATTGGCTAAGGTTGAATTTTGGCGAAATCCGGATGGTAGGTGATATTTTGATCCGGGGTCGGAATGGAATTCCGACAATTTCTGTAGCTTTGTTATGTGATTTTGGATGTGTCTGCAAAATTTCAGGTAATTCGGACGTCGTTTAGTCGGGTTTTTGATTGAATGCGTAATTCGGAAAGTTTTAAGGAATTTAGGCTTGAATCCGTGTGTAATTGGTGATTTTGATGTTTAGGATGGTGTTTTTATGATTGGAACAAGTTCGTATCGTGTTTTGGAGTATGTTGGTGGTTTTCGTTGGGGTCCCGGGGGCCTCGGGTTGATTTCGGGGGTCCAAACGGACCATTTCTTCTATTTTTGGAACTGCTGTTGGCTGCTGGTTTTGTTGCAGACGGATGCTCTATGCGATCGCATAGGGTTATTGCGATCGCATAGAAGGATGGAAGTGAGCCCCGAGTTGTTCTATGCGATCGCGTAATAGGAGATGCGATCGCATAGGTATGGAAACTGGCACTATGCGATCGCAGGGTCACTTGTGCGATCGCATAGAAGAGATTGGAGGGGTGAGAAAAATGTGCTATGCGATCGCATAGCAAGGGGTGCGATCGCATAGGTTTGTCAAACTGTGCATTGCGATCGCATAGCCAGTGTTGCGATCGCAGAGAAGAAAAGATGAGGCCTGGAAGGTTGTGCTATGCGATCGCGGGAGTGCATTGCGATCGCATAGAAGGGGAAATTGGTAGGAAAAATTTAACTCTATGCGATCGCATAGGGTCATTGCGATCGCATAGAAGGAATGGTCTGGCAGTGAAATTAAAATCACAGAACAGAACCAGTCGCGGGTTCATTAACCCAAAACGCCATTTTTGAGTTCTAGAGAGAGAAACTCACGGGAATTGCTGGTAATTCATCGGGGATTCGTTGGAGGTAAGTTTTGTGGCTTAATTATATCATTTTAACATGAAATCATGGGTTAAATTTCTGTAAATGGAAGATTAAAGGTGGGTTTGAGCCCTAGGCCTAAATTAAAGAAAAACACCGATTTGAGTGGGCAAATGGAGTCCGATTTTGGTAAATTTGATATGCCTAGACTCGTATTGAGACGAGGGTTCCGAATATGTAACTTTTATAATTTTCGGAGAAGCGCACCAAAAGTCGGGTTTTGACAACTTGTGGGTTTTGATATAATTTGGGTTATTTCGGATGAATTTCGTGAAATTAGCATATATTGATGCATTCTCTATGATTTTGAGCAGATTTGGCACCCGAGGAGATTGATTTGCGAGGCAAGCACAAGGCGGATTGAAGCTTCTACCGGTTCGAGGTGAGTGGTAGTAGTAAACAATGTACTGAGGGTTTGAAACCCCGTACTAGCACTTCACAGTGCTATATTGAGATGAGACACGCGTTCTATGACGGGCATGGTGACATTGTGATTGGGGGTTCGGACTTAGTCCTTCCCGGCTAATAGAATACTGTGTTGTATGACTGTTACTGAGATTATAACTGTACAATTGGGCTAATAGCCATGTTTGGGGCCTGGTGCCGATCTGTAGAGCATTAGGGAACCTATAGAGCTAGGTGACCTTTATATCGTGTTAGAAATACACACTCAGCCGTAGCCTCTAGCTGAATAGCATAATATGAGCCCGTACTAGATGTGTACATTGAGAGAGATTATCTAGGGTGGAATTCCCTGTTCTAGGCTGAGCCGGGACTGAAAGGCCAAGTCTATACCGATTGAGATGAGATAGGGTCAAGGACCCACTTATGAGATGTTATATTGGGCCTAAAAGGCCAAGTTTATATTGACTGAGACAGGGTGGCACGCCGCTGTGATATATTATATTGGGCATGAGAGGCCAAGTATATACTGGACTGGAATAGGGTCGAGGACCCGTTATGAGGTATTATATATATATACCTATATGGGATCGGACTGCACGCCGCAGTAATATACATGTAATATACATGTGGGACGGACGGCACGCCGCAGTATTATTGCGCTTGGGCTGTAGGAGCCCCTTCGGAGTCTGAGTCTGCACACATTCTCAATGAGCACTGGTGTATATTATGGGATCGGGCTGCACGCCGCAGGAGTATAAATATATATACATATAAATATTGGATCGGACTGCACGCCGCAGTAATACATGTGTGGATCGGGCTGCACGCCGCAGTATTATAGTGCTTGGGCCTAGGGAACCCCTCCGAAGTCTGTATACACCCCCAGTGAGCGCCGTCGACGTTAAATGGAGCGGGCTGCGCGCCGCAGCGGTATATGTATTGGAGCGGGCTGCACGCCGCAGCATTATACTTAATCATATCCTACTATCTACTTAAACATTTATACATTATAGACAGAGGTATGTGTCTTTATATGTTGAGATGGCCGTACACCGTAGGGGTACGAGTGAGGGTTGGATCAGAGTAAGAATCTGGTAGAGATAAATGTGGTTTGGAGATTAGAGTATTACCATAGTGATGACGTACATATGAGGGTTGCCTTAGAACTGCTAAGTGATAGCACGGGAGTTCTTACCTTCAGTCATTATTTATTATTATTACTCACTGAGTTGAAATATACTCACCCCACTCCCCTGCACTTTCTGTGCAGATCCACAGGTGCCCGAGAGCAGTTGAGACATTGTAGCTGCTGATCCTTAACTACTTTTGCGGAGATTACGAGGTAGCTGCCAGCGTCCGCAGAGCTTGTTTTCTCTTTCCTTATCATCTTGTTGATTTCCTATTTGCCTAGACTTGGTTGTATTAGGATGCTATTCTGTAGAGGCTCGGTCTCGTGACACCACGATATGGTTGGGACCGTATTTTGTACGTTATACATTTCGTTTATAATCTGATATGATCATTTACTGTTTAAGTTTAATGTATTTAATAATTGGCTGGTTTAAGGGATAATATGGTCGGGCTTGCCTAGCATAGTGTTGGGAGCCATCACGACCAGGGTTTGGGTCGTGACACCCGCTATGTACGATGAACCTGGTCAATAAAAGTTTGGGAGTCCTCCTTGGGGTCTGATCTGGTAAACACTGGAGGGTTTAAATTAATAAAATCATGAACTCTCGTACTATCTGGTTTATCAACAGCACCTGTATTCTGCCTCTATGCCTGAGCATCTACCAAGCTAGCCAATAACTACAAAGCACTCCGCATATCCTTGTCTATAGTACCAGACGGAGGAAATGGAGGTGCTGGGTGCCTCCTAATATTCTCTGGAGGAGAAGGAGTAGATGAGGTATGAGACGACATCTCACTCTAAGCCTCACTTTGGCATGCTCTGGCTTGGGGAACCTGACTGGTACCCTCTCCCGCAGCTTTATCAAGCCGTCTACTAATTGTTTGCTTTCTAGTCGAAGGCATTGCTAAAAGAAAACAAGGTGAATATTAGAGACGGACACTTATGACTCAACTCTACGCACTATCTAGATTCAGGAAAAAGGTAACAACCCTAAATGTCATGTAGCCTCCTGATTATAGATGTGGCACGCTACACATCCATAATCAAGACTCTATTAGACACGACTCATAGACAATCGCTAGGCCAGACCTACTCTAATACCAAGTTTGTCACGACACAAACTGGAGGGCCATGACTAGAACCCCACCATACTTGTCGAGCACCGACATAATTTTACCTAACCTTCTTTATTATCTTTTCGGGCTGACGAGATCAATATAAATGGTAGATATATATCATGGACAACCAACAATAAAATATGGTAGCATGAACCTACATAACATAGAATGACCAGACAATCAAGAAACTATAGACATATGGTAAAACCTAACGTGCTACCATGAAATACTATACAACAAAAACCAGCCGACAAGGCATACCAAACTATACATGAGTCGACACTTGTCTATGAGCCTCTAAAGGAACATAAATGCTGCAACTGTGAGCACGTGATTTTTGCACCGGGCAAATAATTCCAAAATTAAAATAAAATATATTTTTGAGTGTAATTACCTGCTTTGTTTGAAGTTAGCCATACTTTATGTATTTCAATAAATAGAAATTAGAAAAATAAAAAAAAAAAAAAATTTTAGGCTAGGCAATTATTTTGTCTTAATTAATTAGTTTAAAGAAGAAAATTAGCAAAAATAGTTCTCAATAGCGAAAATTAGAGAAAATAGTAGAAAAAAAAAATATTAGATAATTAGCATAAGTAGGAAATTAGTTTTTTTTTACAAACATTCCATAAAAGAAAAGAAAAAAATATATATAAAAGAAAATACATAAAAATAAATAAAATCAGAAAAATAAAAAAAAAATATAGATGGTAGTAATATGGTTGGGCTGATTTGGATTGAAATGAGCTGGCCCAGTGTATTGAGCCCAAACGATCCAGTCCATAAGCCTTTTTAATTAGCAAAAATCTCGGTCGTTCAATTGTGTTAACCAACGGTTGAGATAATAGAGAAGTTATTGGTTTAATTTTAAATTGCGAAGATCGAATCTGGGCCGTCCGTTTAGATTGATCTAAGGGTCTTGGTTTTGGTCTCATAAGTAACGACACGACGTCGTTTTAGTAACGTCGCTCAGAGCCGTTGATCTCCATTGAACGAACGGCAGACGCATGGCTTATATAAGGTTTTTGTCTAAGAATTTTAGCTATTATACACTCCACAAACCCTAGCCGTCACAAAACACTCTTTCTTCTTTTCTTCAACTCTCCAATAACACCCGCCGAAATGTTTCCCAAAAACAACCGCCAGGCAGTAATCCGGGAGCCACTCCCCACCTATGTTTTCGTTGCCATTATGCTCTTTTTCTTCTTCTGTGTGTATATGTATATATGCTTATATATATATATATAATGAAGCGGGTCGACTGATCATTGTCTCAATCCGGTTAGTCGATTTCAAATTTTTGTTTTGTCCATATTTTGTTAATATTTTTAGATCTGAAATTATTGTATGTTGGTGTTGTGCATGATTTTCTAAAATTTTGTTTAATTTTCTTAATTATTATTCGTATTTTTGTCCATACATGTTTGTTTGTTATATATATATATATATATATATATATATATGTTATATATATATATATATATATATATTTGCATTTGAATTTAGGATTTAATTAAGTAATTTTGTTATCTTCGCATTTTTAGTCAGTATTGTGCGGTTTGATGTTTGATTGTTTGTGAAAAAAATACTACTTAGAGTTAATTATTAATTGTGTGTTTAATTTAATTTTTGTAATTGAAATTATGATTTTAGTTTTAATTCTTAAAATAAAACAAAGAAAAAAATGAAGCAAAATAGATTTAATTGAAGTCAAAATCCGGATTGGGCCATTTCTTTAAGTTAAATCACAAGCCCAAAGGTTCAAACCCCTTACCCAGCCCAATTTCGCCCAGACCCAAACCCAGTCCATCAAACCCACCCCATTTCTCCTTGTTTAATCTGAACCGTTAATGTTACTTCATCCAACGGCCCAGATTAACTAATCTATTTTCAATTACCCAAAGACCCCCCAAGACCCATCAAACACTCCCATTTTCTAATTCCCCAAAACCCTAAAAAATTATCTCCTTCTTCTCTCACCAAATAGCTGCCGCCGCCCAGCTCCTTTTCCCCTCAAAGCCGCCGCCGCTTCTGCCATCTCCCAGCCTCCTCGCCGGCGAACCAGCCACGGCTTCACCCGCCGCAATCACCATTCACATGAGCATCAAAACCATGGTCACCGCCTCTAATCGTTCTCTACTCATCAGCCGCCGAAGACGGCCTACTCTCCACACCCTGAACCAGTGACGCCTCGCAACCACTCGAACCCGCAGATTCACTACTCCACCAGCAATACTAGACCCGCCAGAAACGACCCCACTATTTTTTCGACCACCGAATGACCACCTCCGTCAACTTCCAGTCCCTCGCCACCAACGACCTCTCGTCTTCTTCTTTCTCACATCGCAGAAACCAGTTACCAAACGAACGCGAACCAGCAGCAACGGCAGCCGCATTTCCTCGAGTCTAAGGCTTGTGTAATAACTTCTAATCGAATTCGAATTCATTCAAATGGCTCGTTAATTCATTGGCTTAACAGGTTTGTTTCCATATCATTTTTTTTTGTGAATTTGCTGCGGATGGATTTAATTTGAGAGTTAGTTGTTTTATGTTTAATTTCCTCTTGATTCCAGCTTCGTTTTGTCCGGATTTTAGCTTGTTCGATTATTTGGTTTGAAAAGAGTGCATATGTGATTCATTTATTTTGGATAAGTTTACGTATTTCATTTGTTTAAATTGCTTACTTCATTTACAGCTAGCTCAACTAAGTTTTTGGTTGTATAAATGTGAAATTGTCACCCATCACAGGCGATAAGGGAAATAATCATGTGTGGATTCTAGGAGTTAATCCAGAAGTTGTATTTTTGTGTGGGTTCTGTTCTTGATGTAATTATTAATTTTGTGTTTAACTTGCAGTAGTACAATTGCTCTAGTTATTCGACTTTTAGTTGTTAACAGTGTGATTGAAGAACTGATTTGGAAATAGCTTGCTACTAAAATTATGTGTTAACAGTTTGTGCTTGGATTCCGATTGTTCGTATGTGTTCAGTCGTGTGAGTTCATCGAGTTTGTTATACGAATCAGTATGGTGGTAGGTTTGGTTTTTTACAATCAGATTTGTGCATATAGATTCATTTCCAGTTTAACGTGTTATTAACGTTTCAAAGCTTTTCATTTGTGATAAATCGAGTTTGATCTTCAAGTTTTAAAAGTCATTTGTATTGTTAAATAGAAGTTAGTCTCATGTGATTGATTAGTAATTTGTTAGGCGGATTGGTTATAGCTGAACGATATTGAATGTTGTATTTTCAGATCTATTTTAGGTTAATAGAATACTCATTAAATAATTGATGGCTGCTAACAAGTTTAGGGGGTAATTAGCAATAGGGAGTAGGAGGTTGCTACTTGACTAGGGGATACATTTATAATATTCATTAAAGTGAGTGGGAATTAGGTGTCTATTTTAATATTGAAAAAAAAAGACTAAGAAGGCACCATTTCTATGCCTATAAAGGTTTGAAAATCAGATTAGATTAGGGGCATTCGGAAATTAGAGAAAGTTTCATAGATAGGGGAACATTAAGAAAATCTTAGAGGAGATAAAGACAATCCGAGAGAGAGAAGGTAAGAAAAAGAGAGAAGAATATTAATTTAAAAGGGTAGAAGAGGGGAATAGTTAGAAAGGATAGAGGAAACATTGTTTCAGTAAAACTCTCTCATTCTACTTTGACTTTTGAGTACTGAAAATTGTTGGTTCATATGAACATGAAAATGGTTTGATTTTAGTTAGTTTTTAAGAGCTTTCGGTTCAAGTATGTTTATATTTTTGGGTGCTGAGCATTATTTGGGATTTCTGTTGACTTGAACCTGCGTTTTTCTTGAATCATTTCTGGGTTAACACTGCAATTGATATTATCCTACTGCTGCTGACTCCTCCTCCTTATTTTCATTGCTGTAATCAGGTATACTCTTAAGCTTGTTTGATTGTGAAGTGGGATGGGAGGAAAGAAAAAAAAAATGAAAAGCAGCAAAGTTTTTAAGCATATAATTAGTATTTTTATGTTGCAGATGTATCTCCTTTATTTCTATGTTTAATAGCCTAGCTTTATTAGTGTGTGGGTTATAAGATTAATAGCCTAGCTTTATCAGTGTGTGGGTTATAAGACTGTTGAAAAATGTTGCTGCAATATACGTGTAAAATATTGCAGAAGTGAAAAATGTGGGTTCATGATTGTCACGCACGTGTCACATTGTTGCAGAATTTTAATTGGCTAAAACGTTGGCCATTGCTCTTAATATGTTGTATAAAATGGTTTTAAAATTGGCAGAAGTTTAAATGAGAGCTCATTGAATTATTCCTTGGTGTTAATTTTTGTCAATTTGTTGAAGCAAAGTTTTCGGACACATTTCTAATATTAAAAGTGACGTGGGTTAACTGTTAATAAGTTTGTTACAAGTTTCCTTTGAAGAAGATTAAGTAACTGTTTTGTCTTTTAACTAGAAAGCTAGATGCATTGTGATATGTATTTATAAAATTAAGCAAAAGAAATGGGTCTGTTCGTGATTGATTACATGTAAAATATAAGGCGGACATATTCGCGTGACGTAATCACGGTCTTTTGAAATTATATTTTGAGGCGCGCCAATAACAAATTTACATGACTCTCGTATTAGACTCATAATTTAGATCTAACAAATTGATAAATACTCATAGCTTTACTTTACGATCGATTTAGATTAGTATTACGATTATATATACGTTTCGTGAAATATAATTGTAAATCTCTTTCTAAAAAAATTAATTTGGAATATGCGTTCACGCAATTTCGATCAAAATTTTCTTAATAATAAAATAGGTTGCATGTTATTAATTAATTTTAGTTTTATAAATTATAAAAAAAAAAGCAAGGTTAACAGAGGTTTCAATTAGTTCATTCGCGGCTTTGACTGTTATTAGTAACATATTAGTATAATTGCAAATTAAGACTAATAATATATATATATATATATATATATATATATATATATATATATATATATATATATAATTGGATTATGTATTTAATTTTTTATACGATTCCTCTGTATCAAATTCTATTACGCAATATATAGGTCAGTGTTTAATCCAGTTAATGACATCCTTTTAGTGGTTAATTCCTTTAGTTCTAAAATGTTAGTTTAAATTAATTAGAAAATGGTTAGTTTGTTTTAATATGATATATATTTTATGCTATTTGTCATTTCAGGCTCTAGTATTATTTATAAAATATGGCATGAAACAAGATAATAACTAATAAAAGGCTTGCACTTACAATTGTTTGTTTAATTAGGACTTTTTATATATATTTAGAGGTAAATAAAATAATATATATAGTCATTTTTGATTTATTTATTTATGACAAAATAAGACAAGCTTCGCTCATATATAAAATTAGGGGACCTTCCTAGATATATATGTGTTAAAAATAATTAGAATTTGGGATGAGCCGTTTAGCTAATTTCACGGCCCTCCGCAAAGTAGTAATACGTTAGTCACTTTAGGTGTGTTTTTAATTATTTTACCTTCTTAAATACGGGTGTGCATTTCATGCGACCCGAATCCAAATCCAACAACGTTGAATAAGAATGTGCCGAGGATCCGGGTGCATTTCATGTGACGTGATCCGAAAACGTGTTCTTAAACAACGTTCATTTTCTTAAGTAGTAATAATTGACAAAAAGCGATAAATAATATTAAAATTGCACTGTAGGTTAATATGTTGTAAATCAGATTAATAAGCCAAATATGACAGTTAAGCGACCGTGCTAGAACCACGGAATTCGGGAATGCCTAACACCTTCTCCCGGGTTAACAGAATTCCTTATCCGGATTTCTGGTTCGCGGACCGTTAAATAGAGTCATTCTTTTCCTCGATTCGGGATTTAACCGGTGACTTGGGACACCATAAATCTCCCAAGTGGCGACTCTGAATTAATTAAATAAATCCTGTTTCGATTGTCCTTTAATTGGAAAAAACTCCATCGCGCCCTCGCGGGTAAGCGGAAAAAGGAGGTGTGACAGCTCTGGCGACTCTGGCTGGGGACTAAACCTCTGAACTTCGGTTCGGGGTCTAAGAATTCGAGCTCAGTTAAATTGTTGTTTTGTCTATATCTGATTTTACTACATGTTTAATTAACGTGCTACATGTCTACCGCTTTGATACTAGTTGCACTGTATATACAAACTGTTATATGTTTACCGCTTTGATATTACGTGAACTGTATATAAAACTGTGCCGCAAACCCTTCACTTCTCACCCCGGGGATGTGCTCACTGGTTGAGACTCCTTATTCTGTTAGTGTCATACCCGAAAATAATGAAGAGGCTCGGAAAGTTTCTAAGCCGGTTGGCCTTTTGGTTCCCGGAAAGGAGCTCCTTCCTCAGCCCGAGTTGTCCGCTTGGGTACACGGTCTAGATCATGCACCGAGGTTTTTAACTTAGAATAACATAACCGCATACCGGATCCCTAGTAGGAAACGCTTATTTGCATCACGTTGCATTTGACTTAGGGGACTCAACACGGGGGTTGGGTCCGTCTAGGACAGGCAACCTGAAATGAAAAGACCATCCTGCTATACCATGTTTGTTTTAAGCATTTATTCGAACTCGCATGCTGACCGGCTTTTAAATACTGAAGAGAAACGAAAAAAAAAAAAAAAAAAAAAGGAAGCAGTATGGGGAAATAGATATTTTCAGAAAATACAAAAATGAGTTTTACCAACAAGTCAATAGTTTAGTTTGCTAATAAAAGACGATGGAAGGTTGACTTTGCCGACAATGGGTTTCTTAACGAAATGTGTTTTCTTTGTCGGTCAATAAAAGAAAATGTGTTTTCTAAAATGTGTTTTCTTTGTCGGTCAATAAAAGAAAATGTGCTTCTTAACAAAGTGTGTTTTCTTTGTCGGTCAATAAAAGAAATAGTTTGTCTTGGCGGACCGAACTACGCGAGTTTGATTCTCACCGGAAGTGAGATACGTAGGCAACCCCCGTCGGGTCCAACTTGCCATTTTTTAAAAAATATATATACCAAAATCTGTAAATTTCGAAAAAATCATTGCCAGCCAAAATGATCGATTTCTTTAAATAAATGTGCAGGATGAGCACGATTCAAAATGAACCCTTTTCACTCATGACTAAAATCCCGATACAAATACGACTATGGTGGAATGATCTAGGCCAAGGAGGGCAGGATGAGGTTAAAAAGTATTTGAAAGGTCTCACGGGTCTGCTTGAAATAAAACCCCGTGGGGACATCACAAGAGCCTTAGTCACATATTGGGACTCCGCGCACAATGTCTTTCACTTCTCGGACTTCGAGCTCACCCCAATTGTTGAGGAGATGACCGGATACATTGGAAACACCGATATACCATTGGGGCATCAATATCTAATCGCCCCCAGGGTTGTCGCCGTACACCGGTTTTTAGACTCACTGAAGACGGCCAGGACGGTACGTAACCCGGATCTAGCACGAGGGTTTTGTACTTTGAACTTCATCTATCAAAGGTACGGTCATGCGGGAGGTTTCGACGACCCAGAAAACAAATTATGCAGCAAGGGTAATCGCCCGAAATGGGAGGAGCACAGACGAGTTGCTTTCATGATAGCCTTTTTAGGACTCGTGGTATTCCCGAGGAAAGACGGGAACATTGATATAAAGTTAGCCGGAGTCGTCAGTACTTTGCTTGACCAAAGCGAAAGTACTCTTGCTCCTATGATACTATCGGACATATATCGAGCCCTCACAATCTGCAAAGCCGGGGGAGATTTTTTCGAAGGCTGTAATTTACTGCTACAAATGTGGATGATCGAGCACCTGTGTCGCCGCACCCAATTCTTGAGATATGGTCTGGTTGAGAAAACTTGCGTAAGCGAATTCTATACAAGGATTGATAGGGTCGTCTTGCCTGAAGGAACATTGGCATGGAGGGCATACTTTCAGGCTCTCAACGCAAGCCAAATACAATGGACGTTGGGTTGGTTGCGGATAGACCGAATCGTGTACATGCCAGCAGCTAAGTCCCCCTTTCTCTTAATGGGACTTAAAAGCATTCAACCTTATGCGCCCCATCGGGTGTTGAGACAGCTCGGGAGGTGCCAGATAGTACCCAAAGAAGAAGACATGAGTACCCAGGTTATTGAAATTGGTCCCGATGGTCAATTCCCAGAAGCAAGGGTCCGCCAAATCTGCAGCAAATGCCAATATCTGGAGGCAAACACTTGTGTGCAGGATCGAGCTAGAGGAGAGGTTGTACCCAGATATCTTACTTGGTACAAAGGAGAAACATCGGGGGAAAGACCAGCCAAAAGACCTCACCTCAGGGAATTTGCTGAAGCATCCCAAGACCAATGGGACTGGTTGGCTAAGGAAGAGGTTTACAGAACCAGGATTGGCAAGATAGAGCAACGGGTCCAAGATCTTCAATTTGAAAGGGATGTGCAAGCCGCCGCCAACGAAGGAGATAAAAAGAAGTTGGCACAAGAAAATGACTTTCTGAGAGCTCAAATCCAGCAAATGAAAAGGGATGCTGACAGACAGTTGAGGAGTCGGGCAGACGAACAATTGATAAAGGGTTTGAAAAGCCAGGTTGCCGATGTCCAAAGAGAATTGAAAGAGTCTAAGGCCCAAATAGTGAGGATCCGAGCTAGCTGGAAAAAGGAGGCACATCAATATGCACTTCACCTACAACGGGTGGAAGAGGATTACACTGATATCGTCACCAGTTTAAGGGAAGCAAATGTTGTCCTCGGAGAGCGGGTTTTTAAGCAAGCCCAAGATGCCAGAGCAGACCTCGACCATTGCCACAACTTGATGGCTCGACTGCAAGAACAAATAGACAGGCTCCTAGACCAAGTCACCAACAACGCTCGAAGATTGGGGGCGAAAAACCAGCAGATAGAGCGGCTACTCGGAGAAAGGGACATGATCAAGGACAGAATTGGAGAAATCGGGCACTATGTCACCATGAAATGTCTAGCTTGTGAACGAATGCCCCGCGCCGACCTCTTCGCCTCAATTATGGGTTATGTCCATCGGATCATGGAAGAATTAAGGGGACTGCACAAGGACCTCACACCGAGACCCGCGGCAAGGCCGAATGATGCCTCGCGGGCTCCCAGGAATTTTAGAGCATTAGACTTCTGATTTAAAAAAAATGTATTTCGAAATATCAATTCAAGTTGGTTGGCATTTTTCATTTTTCGAGTCAAGCATTCCTCTATTTTGCCGATTATTGTAAGCCATGTTTTGTAACTTTGAGGTTTTATCTGATATAAAAGTTACTGAATTTTGCCACAATCTTGTTACACGAACTACGCTAGGGTCTGATTCATGCGGGGACATGATACGTAGGCAATCTACATAAGATTCGACCATTACTTATAGTAAAAAAAGGGGAAATAAATAAGAGAAATAAGAGAAATAATGGATAGGCGTAGACGATAAGCTGGGATGACGCATGCGGTCTAAGCAAAAGCATAATAGAAAAGGTTCATTACATAGGGACATTGCATACCCAATGTGCTTTTACCATATCTGTTAAAATTTCAACACTAACAAGTTTGTTGTTTTTCATTTTCCAGTTAATGTTAGAGTGTACTGGCATCACACAATTATCATACAAGATCGAAAGGACCGGTACCTAAAAGTATGACTGGGTCAGACCACAGCAGCGAGTCAGAAAAAGCAATGAGCCAGATGCTCAAAGAAGCTCTTGAAAAAATGGAACAGATGCGGTTGGAAATGAGCGAAATGCAGACGGCGCTAGCCAAAGCACAAAAAAGTCCTGACGTACCCGCTACTCCTACTTTCCTACCAGGTTTTACCCCAGAATACCTTTCTCCCGGTCCCTCAACAAGAATCCCGGACCTTCATTACCACCAGGGAAGGGATGCTTACGACCACCCAGCTCCACCACCAAATCAAAATCCTCCTCCACCAAAGGGCCCTGTCTTTGTGGCACCTCCCCCAGCTCCATTGCATAGATCATCAAGTGAGTCATTATTTTAGGTTCACGACAATCAATATTACCCCGGAACCCACTTTCAGGGCACCCGAACCTTCCACCTATACTCCTCCCTTTGAAGTCCAAGTGGAAAATCCGGCCAAAAGCTCGGAACAAGATGAGATGATAAGGAAAGTCAAGAGCCTGGAGCAGTCCTTCAGGAACATGCATGGGTTAGGCAACCAGGTCAGCGTAGCCTACAAGGATCTATGCCCTTTTCCTGACGTCCAATTACCGGCGGGATTCAAGATGCCCAAATTTGATTTATATGAAGGGCATGGCGATCCTATGGCTCATTTGCGGGGTTTTTGTAGTAAGATGAGGGGAGCAGGAGGCAAAGACGAGTTGTTGATAGCATACTTTGGCCAGAGTTCGAGTGGGTCGGCATTGGAGTGGTACACCAGACAAGATCCAAGCAGGTGTTACACATGGGACGATCTGGCACAAGCTTTCGCCGGACACTTCCAATACAACCTTGAGATAGTCCCAGACCGCCTCACATTACTAAAGCTTGAGAAGAAACCCGGGGAGAGCTTCCGGGAATTTGGATTTCGATGGAGAGAACAGGCGGCTAGAGTTGATCCACCTATGAGAGAGGGGGAAATGGTAGATTACTTTCTGCAAACTCTCGAGCCGACCTACTTCGGTCATTTGGTGACATCAGTGGGAAAATCCTTCAATGAAGTGGTCAAAATGGGAAGCATGATAAAAGAAGGTCTCAAGACCATCAAAATCTTGAGTTATTCAGCAATCAAAGCGACTACACAGGCTATTCAGAGCGGCACAGGAGGTGCGCTCGGAAAGAAGAGAAGAGATGATGTCACCACAATAGAGGCTGGTGATTGGTCCCGATCCAAAGGTCCTTTTCCCCGTCACCAATTCAGACCTCCTCACCCAAATTACCCCCACATTCCAAATTACCCTCCACAATCCTATTACCCCCATCAAGAGCCACATTTCTCCATACATCAGGCACAGGCATACAATCAAACGCCGGTTCGCCCACAATGGCGCGCACCGGTTCCCCAACATACATATGTACCTCCTCAAAACAACTATCCACCACAAAACACATACCCACCACCCCAAAATGCTTATCCTCCACCAAGGGCCTACAGGAACCCTACAGGAACAGGTTTTCGTGGAAATACAGCTTCCAGAAACGACAGGGTGCAAAGGCAAAGAGCCTTTACCGAATTGGGAGAAACCTACACCGCCTTATTCCACAAGTTGAAGCAGGTAGGTTTGTTAAATCCTGTCGAGCCTAGGGTACAAAACCCCCCGCCCCAGAATATAGACCAATCGAAGAGCTGTGAGTATTGTTCGGGGATGTTAGGACATGAAACAGAAAGGTGTTGGAGATTGAAGCATGCGGTGCAAGATCTCATTGACACACGCAAAATCGAGGTCCAAACACCCGAAGTGCCCAACATTAATCAAAACCCATTGTCGGCGCATCACGAGACTCAAATGATTGAGTTTATGCATGAGGGAGGAGAGACGAAGAAGCCATCACAGACAGTGATGATGATCCGAGCTGTTCCGAAAGACAAAAAAATGGGTAAGGAAGCAGTGATAAGTGAGGGGAAGTTAAAGGGTAAGTCTACAGTGATAGTGGAAGAGAATGCAGTTGTTGCTCCAGAGAAATCAGGATCTGCCAAAGTGGTAGTATTGGGGGCGCCACTCGCACCCGTGTTAGTGGTAAAAGGAGTTTGCCGAGAGCCGGTCATTGTCAAACCGGTAGTTCAATTACCGATAATTAGCAATAAGATGGTGCCTTGGAGATATCAAAAAGCAACAGTAACATACCAGGGCAAGGAGTTGGAAGAGAACGTATGTGAGACCTAGGGATTGACTCGTTCAGGGAGATGCTTTGCTCCCGTCGAGTTAAGAAAGACCAATTCAACAACAACAAAGAAGCCAGTGACGGATGAAGAAGCCGAGGAATTTTTGAAGAAAATGAAAGCCCAAGATTACTCCATTCTGGAGCAATTGAGGAAGACTCCGGCTCAAATTTCATTGTTGTCTTTGTTGATCCATTCCAATGACCATTGCCAGGCGTTGATGAAAATCCTGAACGAAGCCCACGTTCCGGACAAAATCTCAGTAAATCACTTAGAGAAGATGGTGCAGAAAATCTTCGAAGTGAATCGGGTGACCTTTTCTGACAATGAGCTACCGGTAGAGGGCACAGAACACAACAAAGCCCTATACCTAACGGTAAAGTGCGAAGACTCGGTGGTCAATCGAGTATTGGTTGATAATGGATCTAGTGCCAACATATGTACCTTAGCTGCTTTAAACAAGTTGAAAGTGGATCACAACCGGATTCGTAAGAACAGCGTCTGCGTCAGAGGTTTCGACGGAAGTGGTACCAACACGGTGGGTGATATCATACTGGAATTAACCATTGGTCCAGTTGAGTTCACCATGGAGTTCCAGGTGGTCGACGTGACAGTATCCTACAATTTCCTACTTGGACGACCTTGGATCCATGCTGCCAAAGCGGTGCCTTCCACATTACACCAGATGGTGAAATTTGAATGGGACAGGCAGGAGATAGTTGTGTACGGATCTGACGGCACAATCTTTGGGGGAGATGATATTGTACCATTTATAGAAACAGAAGATGACAAAGGACCGTGGGTGTACCAAATCTTCGACGGGGTTCCAGTTGCAGAAATTTCTGAAGGAAAGAACTTCACACTTCATGGCATAGCTCCTGCAACCGTCATGACAATCTCAGAGATGCTGGGAAACGGGTTTGTGCCAGGAAAAGGCCTGGGGGTAGGGCTTCAGGGTATTCTTGAGCCTGTGTCTTTGCCCGAAAATTCAGGGACATTTGGATTGGGGTTCAAACCCACCGTGGAGGATATACAACGGGCCAGGAGAATGAAGAAAAGAGTTCGGGTTCTCCCCAAACCAGTTCCACGCATGTCCAAATCTTTCATCAAAGCAAGGACTAAGAAATCAGCGGTTCCGAAAATCCAAGGACCATTGATCGGTATAGATGGGGACTTGGAACTGACCTTTGAAAAAATGTTTGCTGATGTCCACATGTTAGAAGCTGGAGAGGGTTCCAGCAAAGCGGACATACAATTTGTAGGGCCTAAAGCTAAAATCAACAACTGGGCGGCCACTCCTCTTCCCACTCGAAGGGAGTCTTGGTAGTCAGCTTTGGATTTCCTTTCTTGTTTCCTGGGTTATCCCAGAATTGTAATCCTTTTGTTTTGTTTGTATTTTCTTCAAAGTGTGAAATTGTTTTGTTCCGCATTTTCTTAATAAGAACGAAAGTGTTTCCTTTCTTTTTCTGATTTTAATTTTTTTTACCTCTTCTTTTCTGAACAGTTCTTCTGTTACTGGTCCTAAAGACATGGAATGCACAACGGATCCTCGACCTAGTCTAAATAATCAATCCAACGAACCAGAGTTTGAGTTAAATAATGAGTTTGAGTTAAATAATGAATCTGAATGCGAAGAGGATGAAGGCTTTGAGGAAATAAGTAGGGAATTGTGCCAGTTCGAAGAGAAACCGAAGCCCAATTTAAATGAAACTGAAGTTGTCAATCTAGGGAGTACAGATGACGTTAGGGAAACAAAAATCAGCATCCATATTGAGTCAAGTATTAGGGAAGAGCTAGTCAAAACCCTCATTGAATTCAAAGATGTTTTCGCATGGTCATATGATGACATGCCAGGATTGAGCACTGATTTAGTGGTTCACAAATTGCCCACTGACCCGGCCTACCCTCCTGTCAAGCAAAAATTGAGGAAGTTTAAAACAGATATGAGTGTCAAGATTAAGGAAGAAATAACTAAATAGCTACAGGCTAAAGTTATTCGCATCACTCGATATCCAGAATGGTTGGCCAATGTGGTACCAGTGCCGAAGAAGGATGGAAAGATCAGGGTGTGTGTTGATTACCGCAATCTCAACAAAGCAAGCCCTAAGGATAATTTTCCATTGCCCAACATCCATATCCTGATTGATAATTGCGCGAGGCGCGAAATCGGATCCTTCGTGGATTGCTATGCAGGATATCATCGGATCTTGATGGATGAAGAAGATGCAGAAAAGACAGCTTTCATTACGCCATGGGGAACCTATTGCTACAGGGTAATGCCATTTGGTTTGAAGAACGCTGGGGCAACGTACATGAGAGCAATGACCACTGTGTTCCATGACATGATACATAAAGAGATTGAAGTGTACGTGGACGATGTGATCATAAAGTCTAGACGGCAAGAGGACCATATAATGGACCTAAGGAAGTTTTTTCAAAGACTTCGAAGGTATGATATCAAACTCAACCCGGCCAAGTGTGCTTTTGGGGTTCCATCAGGAAAGTTGTTGGGATTCATCGTCAGCGAGCGAGGCATTGAGTTGGACCCATCCAAGATCAAATCCATCCAAGACTTGCCACCGATGAAGAAATAAAACAGAGGTAATGAGTCTATTGGGAAGATTGAATTACATCAGCAGATTCATTGCTCAACTCACGGCAACCTGTGAGCCCATATTTCGGCTGTTGAAGAAAGATGCTGCGGTAAAATGGACGACAGAATGTCAGGAAGCCTTTGACCAAATCAAAGGGTATCTATCAAATCCGCCCGTGCTAGTTCCACCTGAACCTGGAAGACCATTGATTCTCTATCTAACGGTACTGGAAAATTCATTTGGCTGCGTACTGGGGCAACATGACAGTACAGGGAGAAAATAGCAAGCCATCTACTATCTCAGCAAGAAGTTTACAGTATATGAGGTTAAGTATACTCAGCTAGAGAAGACATGTTGCGCCCTTACTTGGGTAGCCCAAAAGTTGAAACATTATTTATCTTCATATACTACTTATCTCATTTCACACTTAGACCCATTGAAATATATCTTCCAAAAGCCTATGCCCACGGGACGGCTAGCAAAGTGGCAGATATTACTCACGGAGTTTGACATCGTCTATGTGACGAGGACGGCCATGAAGGCCCAAGCGTTGGCTGATCACTTGGCTGAAAACCCTGTTGATGAAGAGTATGAGCCATTGAGGACGTATTTTCCCGATGAAGAAGTGATGCACGTAGATGAGGTGGAATCAATGGAGGAACCCGGATGGAAGCTTTTCTTTGATGGAGCCGTAAACTCGAAAGGAGTTGGGATAGGAGCAGTTCTTATTTCAGAAACAGGACATCACTATCCTGTCACGGCACAACTGCGATTCTATTGCACCAATAACATGGCTGAATACGAGGCTTGTATTTTGGGATTAAGATTAGCTGCAGACATGGATGTACAGGACGTCTTGGTCTTGGGGGACTCAGACCTTCTGATACATCAAATTCAAGGTGAATGGGAGACACGTGATTTGAAGCTTATACCATATCGACAATGTTTGCACGATCTGAGTAAGCGATTTCGATCGGTGGAATTCAGACACATTCCAAGAGTTCACAATGAGGTTGTTGATGCACTGGCCACCTTGGCATCAATGTTGCATCACCCAGACAAAATTCATATTGACCCATTACATATCCAAGTTCATGAGCAACATGCTTACTGTAGTATGATAGAGGAGGAAATGGATGGCGAGCCATGGTTTCATGATGTCAAAGAATACCTCAAAATGGGAATATACCCAGAGTAGGGGACTGGAGATCAAAAGAGAGATATTCGGCGATTGGCAAATGGATTTTTTCTTAGTGGAGGAGTGTTGTACAAAAGAACCCCGGATTTGGGATTGTTGCGATGTATAGATGCAGGTCAAGCCACAACAGTGATGACAGAGGTACATGCCGGAGTTTGTGGACCGCACATGAGCGGATACGTGTTGGCGAAGAAAATCCTACGGGCAGGATATTACTGGCTCACCATGGAGCGTGATTGTATAAATTTTGTACGGAAGTGCCATCAGTGCCAGATACACGGAGATTTGATTCACTCTCCGCCAACGGAGTTGCATACAATGTCAGCACCATGGCCATTTGTTGCATGGGGCATGGATATCATTGGACCGATTGAGCCGGCAGCTTCCAACGGTCACAGGTTCATTCTGGTAGCCATTGACTATTTTACCAAATGGGTTGAAGCTAAAACTTTCAAGTCGGTGACCAAGAAGGCAGTTGTGGATTTTGTGCATTCCCATATCATCTGTAGATTTGGGATTCCAAAAATGATCATCACGGACAACGGTGCTAATCTTAACAGTGGGTTGATGAAAGAAGTATGTCAACAGTTCAAGATTACACATCGTAATTCCACCCCATATCGTCCTAAAGCAAATGGTGCAGTTGAGGCAGCAAATAAGAATATAAAGAAGATATTGAGAAAAATGGTAGAAGGGTCTAGGCAATGGCATGATAAGCTACCATTTGCATTGATGGGTTATCGCACTACTGTCCGCACTTCAGTAGGTGCAACTCCTTACTTGTTGGTATATGGAACTGAAGCAGTAATACCAGCAGAAGTTGAGATTCCATCTCTCCGAATTATCGCTGAAGCTGAGATTGATGATGACGAATGGGTCAAAACTCGATTGGATCAGTTGAGTTTAATTGATGAAAAGAGATTGGCAACAGTATGTCATGGCCAATTGTATCAGAGGAGAATGGAAAGAGCTTACAATAAGAAGGTGTGCCCCAGAAAATTTGAAGTAGGGCAACAAGTGTTGAAAAGGATTCTACCGCATCAAACTGAAGCGAAGGGCAAGTTCGCCCCAAATTGGCAAGGACCTTATACTGTGACCAGGGTGCTATCCAATGACGCTTTGTGTCTGACAGATATTGAAGGAAGAAACACCGACATGGCCATCAACTCTGATGCAGTCAAGAGATATTATGTATAATTTCTTTGATCATGATAATTGCTTGCTCGTTTGTCTGTATTTGGTGTTTATTGAACAATGAAATGACGGAGGCAATTCTTTCTTCTATCCAAACACTTTCAACCTTTGCTTTCCCTTTTGAGCCTTAATTATTTTTGTTTCATACCCCTCTTTTGGAATCGTTAAAATAAAAGAAAAAGAAAGAAAAAGAATAAAATGAAAAAAAAAAAAAAAAAAAATTTGCTAATAAAAACACAAGTTTATTGAACTACGTTTGACCTGATTCCTCAAGAAGGATACGTAGGCGCCACACGGCTCGGTCGCAACATGACAAAAGGTCACGCAATTCAAAAATCCCCAAACAAGAAAAACTGGGGCAGAAGTTATGTTTCTATTTAGAAATTTTGATTCCAAGAGTTGTATTCCTTTACTCATCAACCCACACAAAAACCCATCTTATATCCAAAAGACCTCCCGATCATTGTTTAATAAGTATTAGTATAGGAAAAAGAGAGCTCAGGGTAATACACTGATTCTTGACTAGAAAAGGACCATGAGCTGAGAAAATTCCCAACAGAGAGAATCTTATCGGCAACATTCCAATCCTCAACTGAAAAATAAAATGAGAGAGTCTTATCGGTGAAAACCTTCAAAAGGCACTGTAAGGCGATGTAAGCTGAGATGAATCAAAATGAGAGAGTTTAGGGTGAAAACCTTCACGGGCACCTTAAGGCGACGTGAGCTGAGAGAAATGAGAGAGTCTCATTAGTGAAAACCCCTCGAAGGGCGCTATGAGTCGACAGGGCGAGTTTTGACGGAAATGATCCATATGAGCAAAGAATTGCACATCTGTTTACCCCGGGCAAATAAGGCCATCAGAAAGTTTGATTGATACAAATAGACTGGGTCATTTAATCCGGAATGCATGACATGATCATTGGGAACAGTCATACCATCCAGATAAGTTCTTTTTCTTTTCTTTTCTCAGCATTTTGTTCAGAAATATTTTATTTTATCTTTTTCTTTTCATTTCTTTTGTCTAAAAGACTTTTCTAGAAATTCGTTCTCTTTGTATTTAAGAGAAAGGTTTTTAAAGTATACTACCAGTCGCCGAGACAGTACAATGGAGAATATGGAGAGAAGTTGATAAGAGATGTATGAGGAACTTACAAATCAAGTTCCAAGAAGATCTTGAGCAGAACTCTGATGGATTGTTGACCAAGTTTGGAGATGGTCAAGACTCCACAGAAAAGGAAAGAGAAAGGAAAACCCACCCATAGCAAGTGATCCCAATATCTACATCTATAACATCATGGCCCCTGCAGTATTGAAGGAAAAATAACTCGTAAAGAGAGTGGACTGGAGTTGAAAAAGACTTCCCAGAGTGTTTTGAAGAAAGAGAGGGGGAAACGGATAATGGAAAATCCATCCCCAACAGAGAAACCATCCCCAGCACGTGAAATTATCCTCGACCAATTGAGAGGCACATAGCAAGAGAGATGGAATAAAAGAAAAACAAACAGTCCTAGCAGGAGTATCAAGATCACTCACCATGTTTTGAAACTAACAAAATTTTCTTTGGTTTTACAGGAAAATAAAGGTTGAAATGGAAAGGATATACGCCATAATGAAAGTCACACGAACTGGGGCAGAAAATTTTCTGTCATTGTCAAAAATTTTCTCAGTTGAACGAGGAAACGAGGGAATACATTTTCATGTCTTAGTAATTAGGCGCCCACCTGTATAACAAGGGAATAATTTTCATATCGTAGCAATTAGGCGCCCACCTGTATAACAAGGGAATAATTTTCATGTCTTAGTAACTAGGCGCCCACCTGTATAACAAGGGAATAATTTTCATGTCTTAGTAATTAGGCGCCCACCTGTATAACAAGGGAATAATTTTCATGTCTTAGTAATTAGGCGCCCACCTGTATAACGAGGGAATACATTTTCATGTCTTAGTAACTAGGCGCCCACCTGTATAATAAGGGAATACATTTCATGTCTTAGCAACTAGGCGCCCACCTGTATAACAAGGGAATAATTTTCATGTCTTAGTAATTAGGCACCCACCTGTATAACAAGGGAATACATTTCATGTCTTAGCAACTAGGCGCCCACCTGTATAACAAGGGAATAATTTCATGTCTTAGTAACTAGGCGCCCACCTGTATAATAAGGGAATACATTTCATGTCTTAGCAACTAGGCGCCCACCTGTATAACAAGGGAATAATTTCATGTCTTAGTAACTAGGCGCCCACCTGTATAACAAGGGAATAATTTTCATGTCTTAACAAATAGGCACCCACCTGTATAACGAGGGAATACATTTTCATGTCTTAACAAATAGGCACCCACCTGTATAACGAGGGAATACATTTTCATGTCTTAGCAACTAGGCGCCCACCTGTATAACAAGGGAATAATTTTCATGTCTTAGTAATTAGGCGCCCGCCTGTATAACAAGGGAATAATTTTCATGTCTTAGTAATTAGGCGCCCACCTGTATAACAAGGGAATACATTTCATGTCTTAACAAATAGGCACCCACCTGTATAACGAGGGAATACATTTCATGTCTTAATAATTAGGCGCCCACCTGTATAACGAGGGAATAATTTTCATGTCGTAGCAATTAGGCACCCACCTGTATAACAAGGGAATAATTTTCATGTCTTAACAAATAGGCACCCACCTGTATAATGAGGGAATACATTTTCACGTCTTAACAATTAGGCGCCCACTTGTATAACGAGGGAATACATTTTCATGTCTTAGCAACTAGGAGCCCACCTGTATAACGAGGGAATAAATTTTCATGTCTTAGCCATTAGGCGTACATCTGTATAACAAGGGAATAATTTTTATGTTTTCATGTCTTAGTAATTAGGCACCCACCTGTATAACAAGGGAATAATTTTCATGTCTTAGTAATTAGGCGCCCACATGTATAACAAGGGAATGCATTTTCAATTTTTACATAGCAGGTATTGAAACCAGCACCCACCATGAAGGCAGAGGGACACATCGGAAGATCCCCAACACAAATCCGAGCTCAACAGTGAAGAAGAAGGCAACAGTGGCCGGAAAGACACTTCACGTTACAGGTTTTGAAACCAATAACCCATCTTAAAGCATGAGGTTATAGCAAAGTTTTCAGCAAAAACATCCAAGCGCATGAGTCAGAAGAGATATGAGATACACCAGGAGAAGAACAAAATTCAAACTTTGTCTACTTCCTCAACACAGCAGACTCGACGGAGAAAGCTATACCCTAAGCAGATTGAGCAAAACGAGGAATACTGATGTTAAAAGAAGCAAAGGCCGGAGCCGCCTCCAAGTTCTTGGAAGGAAGCACTGAAAGAACCACAAGATGACAAGAACACAAGGCGACATGAAGACAAATGAGATCTTATGATCCATAGACTAGCTTAGCTTCTTATTTTTCCTTTTTAGCACGGTGTAATAAGGAGTCCGGTAAAATAATGGTAACAACATGCAGTAGCAGTAACAGCGAGATCACAGCAGTCACGGTAGTCCCAGCTACCAAAACTTCCCGAACTACATTGACCTGATTCCCTTTTAGCCAGGGATATGTAGGAGACCTTCTGAAGCGAAGGTTCGGTCAAAAGGTTTTCAAAAATGCTTTTACGGAATGTGCCAATGTGCAAAAATCTATCATTTCTGCTCACTTGTCTTTGCACTGAAACTCTTCGTGTTCCCGAGCAAAGAGGGGCAGTTGTGAGCACGTGATTTTTGCACCGGGCAAATAATTCCAAAATTAAAATAAAATATATTTTTGAGTGTAATTACCTGCTTTGTTTGAAGTTAGCCATACTTTATGTATTTCAATAAATAGAAATTAGAAAAATAAAAAAAAAAAATTTAGGCTAGGCAATTATTTTGTCTTAATTAATTAGTTTAAAGAAGAAAATTAGCAAAAATAGTTCTCAATAGCGAAAATTAGAGAAAATAGTAGAAAAAAAATATTAGATAATTAGCATAAGTAGGAAATTAGTTTTTTTTTACAAACATTCCATAAAAAACAGGTGAAATTTCGGGGATGGTCAAAAATTACGTGTCTATAATGATTAAAACCAGAAAATATAAAAAATATAGATGGTATTAATATGGTTGGGCTGATTTGGATTGAAATGAGCAGGCCCGGTGTATTGAGCCCAAACGATCCAGTCCATAAGCCTTTTTAATTAGCAAAAATCTCGGTCGTTCAGTTGTGTTAACCAACGGTCGAGATAATAGCGAAGTTATTGGTTTAATTTTAAATTGCGAAAATCGAATCTGGGCCGTCCGTTTGGATTGATCTAAGGGTCTTGGTTTTGGTCTCATAAGTAACGACACGACGTCGTTTTAGTAACGTCGCTCGGAGCCGTTGATCTCCATTGAACGAACGGCCTGGATTACCTCAGACGCATGGCTTATATAAGGTTTTTGTCTAAGAATTTTAGCTATTATACACTCCACAAACCCTAGCCGTCACAAAACACTCTCTCTTCTTTTCTTCAACTCTCCAATAACACCCGCCGAAATGTTTCCCAAAAACAACCGCCAGGCAGTAATCCGGGAGCCACTCCCCACCTATGTTTTCGTTGCCATTATGCTCTTTTTCTTCTTTTGTGTGTATATGTATATATGCTTATATATATATATAATGAAGCGGGTCGACTGATCATTGTCTCAATCCGGTTAGTCGATTTCAAATTTTTGTTTTGTCCATATTTTGTTAATATTTTTAGATCTGAAATTATTGTATGTTGGTGTTGTGCATGATTTTCTAAAATTTTGTTTAATTTTCTTAATTATTATTCGTATTTTTGTCCATACATGTTTGTTTGTTATATATATATATATATTTGCATTTGAATTTAGGATTTAATTAAGTAATTTTGTTATCTTCGCATTTTTAGTCAGTATTGTGCGGTTTGATGTTTGATTGTTTGTGAAAAAAATACTACTTAGAGTTAATTATTAATTGTGTGTTTAATTTAATTTTTGTAATTGAAATTATGATTTTAGTTTTAATTCTTAAAATAAAACAAAGAAAAAAATGAAGCAAAATAGATTTAATTGAAGTCAAAATCCGGATTGGGCCATTTCTTTAAGTTAAATCACAAGCCCAAAGGTTCAAACCCCTTACCCAGCCCAATTTCGCCCAGACCCAAACCCAGTCCATCAAACCCACCCCATTTATCCTTGTTTAATCTGAACCGTTGATGTTACTTCATCCAACGGCCCAGATTAACTAATCTATTTTCAATTACCCAAAGACCCCCCAAGACCCATCAAACACTCCCATTTTCTAATTCCCCAAAACCCTAAAAAATTATCTCCTTCTTCTCTCACCAAATAGCTGCCGCCGCCCAGCTCCTTTTCCCCTCAAAGCCGCCGCCGCTTCTGCCATCTCCCAGCCTCCTCGCCGGCGAACCAGCCACGGCTTCACCCGCCGCAATCACCATTCACATGAGCATCAAAACCATGGTCACCGCCTCTAATCGTTCTCTACTCATCAGCCGCCGAAGACGGCCTACTCTCCACACCCTGAACCAGTGACGCCTCGCAACCACTCGAACCCGCAGATTCACTACTCCACCAGCAATACTAGACCCTCCAGAAACGACCCCACTATTTTTTCGACCACCGAATGACCACCTCCGTCAACTTCCAGTCCCTCGCCACCAACGACCTCTCGTCTTCTTCTTTCTCACATCGCAGAAACCAGTTACCAAACGAACGCGAACCAGCAGCAACGGCAGCCGCATTTCCTCGAGTCTAAGGCTTGTGTAATAACTTCTAATCGAATTCGAATTCATTCAAATGGCTCGTTAATTCATTGGCTTAACAGGTTTGTTTCCATATCATTTTTTTTGTGAATTTGCTGCGGATGGATTTAATTTGAGAGTTAGTTGTTTTATGTTTAATTTCCTCTTGATTCCAGCTTCGTTTTGTCCGGATTTTAGCTTGTTCGATTATTTGGTTTGAAAAGAGTGCATATGTGATTCATTTATTTTGGATAAGTTTACGTATTTCATTTGTTTAAATTGCTTACTTCATTTACAGCTAGCTTAACTAAGTTTTTGGTTGTATAAATGTGAAATTGTCACCCATCACAGGCGATAAGGGAAATAATCATGTGTGGATTCTAGGAGTTAATCCAGAAGTTGTATTTTTGTGTGGGTTCTGTTCTTGATGTAATTATTAATTTTGTGTTTAACTTGCAGTAGTACAATTGCTCTAGTTATTCGACTTTTAGTTGTTAACAGTGTGATTGAAGAACTGATTTGGAAATAGCTTGCTACTAAAATTATGTGTTAACAGTTTGTGCTTGGATTCCGATTGTTCGTATGTGTTCAGTCGTGTGAGTTCATCGAGTTTGTTATACGAATCAGTATGGTGGTAGGTTTGGTTTTTTACAATCAGATTTGTGCATATAGATTCATTTCCAGTTTAACGTGTTATTAACGTTTCAAAGCTTTTCATTTGTGATAAATCGAGTTTGATCTTCAAGTTTTAAAAGTCATTTGTATTGTTAAATAGAAGTTAGTCTCATGTGATTGATTAGTAATTTGTTAGGCGGATTGGTTATAGCTGAACGATATTGAATGTTGTATTTTCAGATCTATTTTAGGTTAATAGAATACTCATTAAATAATTGATGGCTGCTAACAAGTTTAGGGGGTAATTAGCAATAGGGAGTAGGAGGTTGCTACTTGACTAGGGGATACATTTATAATATTCATTAAAGTGAGTGGGAATTAGGTGTCTATTTTAATATTGAAAAAAAAGACTAAGAAGGCACCATTTCTATGCCTATAAAGGTTTGAAAATCAGATTAGATTAGGGGCATTCGGAAATTAGAGAAAGTTTCATAGATAGGGGAACATTAAGAAAATCTTAGAGGAGATAAAGACAATCCGAGAGAGAGAAGGTAAGAAAAAGAGAGAAGAATATTAATTTAAAAAGGTAGAAGAGGGGAATAGTTAGAAAGGATAGAGGAAACATTGTTTCAGTAAAACTCTCTCATTCTACTTTGACTTTTGAGTACTGAAAATTGTTGGTTCATATGAACATGAAAATGGTTTGATTTTAGTTAGTTTTTAAGAGCTTTCGGTTCAAGTATGTTTATATTTTTGGGTGCTGAGCATTATTTGGGATTTCTGTTGACTTGAACCTGCGTTTTTCTTGAATCATTTCTGGGTTAACACTGCAATTGATATTATCCTACTGCTGCTGACTCCTCCTCCTTATTTTCATTGCTGTAATCAGGTATACTCTTAAGCTTGTTTGATTGTGAAGTGGGATGGGAGGAAAGAAAAAAAAAATGAAAAGCAGCAAAGTTTTTAAGCATATAATTAGTATTTTTATGTTGCAGATGTATCTCCTTTATTTCTATGTTTAATAGCCTAGCTTTATTAGTGTGTGGGTTATAAGATTAATAGCCTAGCTTTATCAGTGTGTGGGTTATAAGACTGTTGAAAAATGTTGCTGCAATATACGTGTAAAATATTGCAGAAGTGAAAAATGTGGGTTCATGATTGTCACGCACGTGTCACATTGTTGCAGAATTTTAATTGGCTAAAACGTTGGCCATTGCTCTTAATATGTTGTATAAAATGGTTTTAAAATTGGCAGAAGTTTAAATGAGAGCTCATTGAATTATTCCTTGGTGTTAATTTTTGTCAATTTGTTGAAGTAAAGTTTTCGGACACATTTCTAATATTAAAAGTGACGTGGGTTAACTGTTAATAAGTTTGTTACAAGTTTCCTTTGAAGAAGATTAAGTAACTGTTTTGTCTTTTAACTAGAAAGCTAGATGCATTGTGATATGTATTTATAAAATTAAGCAAAAGAAATGGGTCTGTTCGTGATTGATTACATGTAAAATATAAGGCGGACATATTCGCGTGACGTAATCACGGTCCTTTGAAATTATATTTTGAGGCGCGCCAATAACAAATTTACATGACTCTCGTATTAGACTCATAATTTAGATCTAACAAATTGATAAATACTCATAGCTTTACTTTACGATCGATTTAGATTAGTATTACGATTATATATACGTTTCGTGAAATATAATTGTAAATCTCTTTCTAAAAAAATTAATTTGGAATATGCGTTCACGCAATTTCGATCAAAATTTTCTTAATAATAAAATAGGTTGCATGTTATTAATTAATTTTAGTTTTATAAATTATAAAAAAAAAGCAAGATTAATAGTAAGTTTCAATTAATTCATTCGCGGATTTTAATTGTTATTAGTGAAGTATTCCGTATAATTGCAATTTAAGTCTTAGTAATATATATATATATATATATATATATATATATATATATATATATATATATATATAAAATTGGATTATGTATTTAATTTTTTATACGATTCCTCTGTATCAAATTCTATTACGCAATATATAGGTCAGTGTTTAATCCAGTTAATGACATCCTTTTAGTGGTTAATTCCTTTAGTTCTAAAATGTTAGTTTAAATTAATTAGAAAATGGTTAGTTTGTTTTAATATGATATATATTTTATGCTATTTGTCATTTCAGGCTCTAGTATTATTTATAAAATATGGCATGAAACAAGATAATAACTAATAAAAGGCTTGCACTTACAATTGTTTGTTTAATTAGGACTTTTTATATATATTTAGAGGTAAATAAAATAATATATATAGTCATTTTTGATTTATTTATTTATGACAAAATAAGACAAGCTTCGCTCATATATAAAATTAGGGGACCTTCCTAGATATATATGTGTTAAAAATAATTAGAATTTGGGATGAGCCGTTTAGCTAATTTCACGGCCCTCCGCAAAGTAGTAATACGTTAGTCACTTTAGGTGTGTTTTTAATTATTTTACCTTCTTAAATACGGGTGTGCATTTCATGCGACCCGAATCCAAATCCAACAACGTTGAATAAGAATGTGCCGAGGATCCGGGTGCATTTCATGTGACGTGATCCGAAAACGTGTTCTTAAACAACGTTCATTTTCTTAAGTAGTAATAATTGACAAAAAGCGGTAAATAATATTAAAATTGCACTGTAGGTTAATATGTTGTAAATCAGATTAATAAGCCGAAATATGACAGTTGAGCGACCGTGCTAGAACCACGGAACTCGGGAATGCCTAACACCTTCTCTCGGGTTAACAGAATTCCTTATCCGGATTTCTGGTTCGCGGACTGTTAAACAGAGTCATTCTTTTCCTCGATTCGGGATTTAATCGGTGACTTGGGACACCATAAATCTCCCAAGCGGCGACTCTGAATTAAATAAATAAATCTATACATGAGTCAACACTTGTCTATGAGCCTCTGAAGGAACATAAGTGCTGCAACATAGTCGGAACAGGGCCCCGACATACCCGTAATGTCTATAACAAAAATGCATACCAAGACCAAGGTAAGTCTAGAGAAGGGATCTCGCCAATCACCACTGAACTGGACAACCTACTCTGGTAGGGGAGCTACACCTACCTGTCTATCAGGACCTGCAGCACGACATGCAACGTCCACAAATAAAAGTATGTCAGTACGAATAAAGTACTCAGTATGTAAGGCAGGGAACCATAAATATGAATAGTAATGTAAGCAGGGGAAGATAATATACAACTTGAAACATCAGAGTACCACTGAGGACTACTAACAAGAAATGCGTAACACATATCTATAAATACATAAACTTTAAAAACATACGCCTCTGTGACCATCATCATCATCATATCGTACCCGGCCGTAATAGTCTCGGTAAAAACGTACCCGACCATCATAAAGCTCGGTAGAATCGTACCCGGCCACGTAGAGCTTGGTAAAATCCAACTGATCATTGGTTGCACAATTGGTGCCGTACCCGGCCGACTATAGCGTGGCTCGGTAGAGAAAAATAGATACATATATATAATGCATGCTCGAATCATGGAAACACGTTCTAGACCTTTCGGAGTGACGTAAGGTCGGTATCATCTATACACCTTATAAGGACTAACTCTTCACTATGAACCTTATAGGAATCAGGAAGTACCAACAAGATTGATAACATAAGAATAAGAGAAGCAACATCAACATAAATCATTCCATAAGAGAGGAAACAATGTAAGTACTGATAGCTTCTAAGAGTAGAGTATCTTTGGATGCTCGTTCATTACATTATGTACAATCGGAGTCGTGAAAAATAAGGAAAGGGATATCCTCACATACCTTGTATATACTACCCCAATCTCAAGCTATGCAATTTTAACGACTCCTTAGTCTACAATAATAGAAACGATACTATAGTTATCATTCAAACGTCATAACTATTATGTATCGACCACAACCTATTTTATGATGAAACGGACAGAACCTCCGCTATATATATGACTTCACACCATTCGAAACAATCACCAAATATCCTAAACAACATCCATAATAAACATATTGAGCCTCCCAAAACAGTCCACACACAACCTAATCACTTCAGACATAAGACGACCACCGTAGTCGTATCAAATGACCCGAAAATATTACGAAGAACTACCAGCCCATGAACATACATCTATATGGTGTTTATCTAAGCCCTTCCTCCTCCAAAACTCCACAAAATAGTAGTAAAACACGCAGCCCAATAGCAACACAAAACAGTCCACAAAACCGTCCGCTACAAGTGAATCACTTGAACTCACGGCTTCCGATCACCGTCCAGTGAGTTCTTACATGTATAGAACGAATTACCATGAATTAAAAGCATAATAAATGTATTATAGATAGGGTTTATCCCCAATTTTAACTTTAAAGAGAGGAAAAATCAATTAGGGTTTGTGAATAATTTTTGGGAGGAAGTTTGCAGGGGTTTAGGTCTGGTTATTTGTGAAATATAATGAGGGATATATTGTAGAAGATAATACTTTTAATGGGATCTTTTTATGACCCTAAATTTGTAGAAGATAATACTTTTAATGGGATCTTTTTATGACCCTAAATTTCCTATTTTTGGGCCATCATTTAACGAAGTAGGTGACCCACTTACTTGTCACCTAGCAGCTTGTTCAGTCTCGCAAAAATGTCTATATCTCTCTTTTCCAATATCATATTGATAAATGGTTTAATGAGTTGGAAACTAGACTCATAGATCTTCAATGTCGTGGGTATATCATTCCGTAATTCCAAGTGTATTGAGAGAAAAGATTGATAATATTTGACCTAAAGTTTAAGTAAAACTATGAACCTAAGTTGCGATAATATTTGTCGACTTTTGTTTCATAAATCGTTTGATTTCAAGAATTATGATACAGATATTATATGATTCAAATACCCTAAAACATGACCTCTTGAGTGTATTAAGCACCTATAGGTTTACCCGAAAATACGAGTTACAACATCCTTGATTCGTTTAACTTCTAATAGTTGTTAATCACCCTTATGCACTCTTGTATCACTTAAGATTAATAGGATTAACTTCTTATCATCTCAAGGATAATTCCTTCTTGGATTTGTGTTAAGTAAAATACGGCATGACCTAATGTGTGTGGATATGGGTTGTAACATCTCCCACTTAGCTTGAAGCTACTATTACACAACACTGGAGTTCACAAGGATTCTTAATCTCTTATTGACATAACCTTGCGCCATCAACCTCCAATATTTTTGATATCTTACCATAGAAACTCCCTTCTATACACAAAAGTATTGACCACATTCGCACGGCCGATCTCATTACCACATAACAAATAGAACCCTTCGCGGAAGCTTCACCAACCACGCGGCCACTAACCTGCTCACAAGGAATAACCCGCCCGTGGAAATCACTTCACAACATCTTCCAACACTGCTGCACGAGGTATAATCACTATGACATCTATAACACCTCATGATTTCAAGCTCACGCTCTAGTGGCACAAGTCCATTTATCCCTCGTGGACATTACTTAATTGTGCGGCAACAACCTTCCAATTCAAAGTCATGTGGTATCCTTCTTCATTCAAGAAGCTCCTTCCCGTTACATCAAATCACTAAAATTCCTAAATAGATCCAAACTCTCCTTAAGGCGCATAGTCATCCTACCACCCAGCCCCTATACAACTCCGCTACTCTCCCACTTTTGGCAAACTCACTTCTTTAATTAACTACTCGACTTTCACTTCTTATTCCTAACCTTCGAGAAGTTTTTAAACACCACCGGACACTTGCCAAATGTCCTTTCTCATACTTTACTGCTCAATTGTTGCCTTTATTAAAATCTATCTTCGTAGCATTTGAACCCACAAATCGCTACCAACTCTAAAACTTTCTGAAGATCATCTTTCTCGAGTCGTCGACATTAGAAAACACCGACTCCATCCTGATCCATCGCACCCTATGACCTCTGACCGTCGTTTCTTCAATATTGACTCGCAATATCTTGCTCCAAAGGAGAATTGTAGAAGATCATAACACTGGAGAATTTAGTACATTCAATAAGGACAATGACACATTATTATAGAAGAAAACTCCACCACGTTCGCAATTACCATGTCTCGTTACCCATCAGCCCAATTTTGAACATTACTAGGCCAATTGCCTTTCCCCTGCCCGTAATAGAATACCAAATCTTTAGACCATGCGCTGAGTAAACCTCCCTTCAAGTCATTCACTGCCTCAACACGTAGGTAAACGTCCTACCATCAAATCCACTAAGGGCCGAGAGGGCGCCGGACACCACTGTCAGGAAAGACAAACAAATTACTAAATTGGATTCCAATTTGGAAAATTTTGTAAACTCAGATTCTTCCTTCTAATTTCACAAGTAAAGAGACAACTGCTTCAATTTAAATTATACAATAGGCAATTAATACAAAAACATTTCAAACCATCCCAGAACCTAGTGTCACAAGTGCATGAGTTATTTCTAAGAAATTATACAATACATCATTCGTCCGGAATATAGTGGACGGAAAGGAAATACAATTTACTAGAAAGGACTTCACTAGATGTGGGCCGCCTCGAATAATGCAACTCACCTAGTCCCCGAATAATCTGTCCTGCTACGCCTAGTAGGCCACTCGAGTTACATATACATGTGCAATAAAAATACACAGAAGTGTGGTATAATTACAAAAATAACGTGTCCTCAATGAGTATCCCATCTAATCTCGAAGAAGTAGAGACGCAATGGTCAACTTCGATACTTCTAATGGTCCAATGATGGTATATCCATAATATGTTAATCGTGAATTTTATAAACATGCTTATAATTCAATGGGTTGAATCAAATAAATAATTCTTTCTTTTATAGGAATTCATTCTTTTTCATCGATTATACACATCTTCTTAAGCTAGAGAGAGACAACAACAACTTAAATAAGTTTCAACACAAGAAATACAAGCACGCACAAATCATGCCGAGGTCGACGGCCAGCTCCAACAGAAATGCAGATTGTGCACTACCGAGGGTCGAATGACGTGAACCATAGATGCATCTATTTAATCTGTCCAGGCATTCAACGCGCTCCAAAAATAAACACATAGAGACATTCAATTAAGAAGTGAACATGGAGCAATTTTTCAAAGAAAACCTAATTCTCTTTTAACAATTTAAGAAAATGAGGTCTACATATTTCTAGAAATTCATTTACTATTTCGATGTGATTTAAGCAATCAAAATATCCATAATATTACAAACATTCCAAGTATAACATGCTTTTGGGTTGTAGACTACCCAGACAATAGTATAATAGTTGCTAAGCACGGACTCTCGTCACCCCGTGCGTCCGTAGACCCCACAAATAGGAGCACATAACCAATTAACTCACATATGGGGACAATTCTCTCTTACAAGGTTAGAAAAGAGACTCACCTCGCTTCAAAGGTCCATAATCGGCATTCCACGCCCTTTCGAAGGCTCGAATCGATGCACAACGCTCCGAAACTAGCCAATATTTATGTAAATCCATTAATATATGCTAAGGTACTCATTATAATCCAATTTATAACAATTCCTAACTCCGATCGAAAAGTTGACAAAAATACCTTCGGGCCCACTTTCCCAGAATCAGAAATTTTTTGAAGATAAAGATTACCCATGGACTCACAAACTCAAATATATAATTTTCTCTTAATTTCAACCCAAAAACCGTGGCCAAATCCCAAGAATACAAATTTTCTAGGTTTTCCCCCAAACCCCAAGTTTTCTACAAATTCCATGCTCAAATCCATACATAGTTCATGTATTTAACTCAAAATAAGTGGGGATGACTTACCTTGACATTGATGACGAAAATCGCCTCTTGAAGCTCCCCAAAACCGCCCATGCCAAGTAAAAAATGGGAGAAGATTGGCAAATTCCCTCATCTAAAACACCCATTCTGCCTTCAGAGATTATCGCACTTGCGGTCCTATGACCACTTATTCAGTTCCGCAGGTGCGGTCCAAATACTGCTTCTGCGGTTACCAGTGGCCATTTCACAACTCTTCCAGGATTGCACTTGAGACCATTTCTTCGCTTATGCAGCCACGCACCCCCGACCAATCTTCCACATATGCGATGGCACTAGACATCAGCATGCTAGAAATCTCCTCTAAGTCAAAATTCAATCCGATATCCATCCAACTCATTCTCGCAGATGCGGTTATGACAGCAACTAGCACTTCAGCCTTCTTCCAAACTCCAACTTCGATCCGTTAACCACCGAAAATCCACCCGAGGCCCCACAGACCCAAACCAAACATACCAACCAGTCCCTAAACACGTTATGGACTTGCTCAAGGCCTCAAATCACATCAAAACACGCTAAAATTATGAATCAATATCCAATCAAAGCTTTATGAACTTTAGAATTTTAGACTTCTAGTTTCGATGTCTAACCCTATCAAATCACGTCTAATTGACCTCAAATTTTGCACACAATTCGTATTCGACATTACGAACCTACTCCAACTTTCAAAAATAGATTCCGACCTCGCTTAAAAAAAAGCCCACTTCCGATTAAACTTCTCAAAAACTTTAAAATTTCTATATTAGGCAAATGGATCCAAAATGACCCACGGACCTCTCAATTCACTTCTAATCGCGCTCCTAACTCTAGAATCACCATACAGAGATTCTCCCAAACTCGGAATCCCAAACAGACATCGATATCACTGAAATGCACTTCAACCCCAACTTATGAAATTTCTTCCAAAATGCTACTTTCCACAATAGGCGCCAAAACGCTCTTGGGTCCTCCCAAACTCGAACCGGGCATACACCTAAGTCTGAAATCATCGAACGAACCTGCTGGAACCCTTAGATATCAATTCCGAGGTCGTTTACTCAAAATCCTGTCCTAGTTAATTAGTTTAACTTTAAGCTTCTGAAATGCAAATTCTCTTCCCAAATCAACTTCAAATTTCTCGAAATTCAATTTCGACAAAGCGTACAAGTCATAACACCTTAAATAAAGCTACTCATGGCCTCAGACTGCTGAATGACACGCTAGTGCTCAAAACAACCAGTCGGGTCATTACAGAAGATCAAGAGAATTACATCTTCACTGTACCATCCAGGTGCTAATGGACATGCAGAATCAACCAACAAGGTAATTACTTAGAACCATAAAAGAGGTTGGAAGATTCTAAGGGCAAGTGGCCCGATGAGCTACTAGGAGTGCTTCGACATATCAAACAACGATAAGGTCGAGCACGGGAGAAACACCTTTCTCTCTCGTGTATGGCACAGAAGCTTTGATACTGGTGGAAGTAGGGGAACCGACTTTAAGGTTTACTTGAACAAACAAAGAAGCAAACAACGAAGCATTATTGGTGAGACTGGACTTGCTCGATAAGCACATGGACTTGGCATACCTGAGGATGGTAGCTCAAAAACAAAGGATGGAAAAATATTATAATAATTGCAGGTACAATATCCGTTACTTCAAGTTAGAATACTTGGTTTTGATAAAGGTGACTCACAGAAAGGTGACTTAGAGCACCAGGGAAGTCAATACCGAGAAGTTGGGACAACTTTGGATCACCGGTAAAGGATCGTACGATTTAAAAAATCAAGATGGAGTGAAATTACTAGCAATTGGAATGTAACTCACCTCGAAAGGTATTATTGCTGATGTATCCTACGAGTACTGAAAGTATATGCTGTACTCTTTCTCCTTCAAACAATTTTTTGTCCCAATCGAATTTTCTGGTAAGATTTTTAATAAGGTAGTGATGAAAAACATAATACGAAGGGAGCGTCATCGGCAAAGGGCAAGACTATTAAGTGTCGAGGCAATAAAAATTTTACATGGTTAAATAATCTTTGGTTCGATGCAAGTTTTGCCTTCCATTAATAAAAAAATATTATTTACCCATTCACAAGTTGTTTTCGGTGGTGAAGCAGCAATCCGGGCGTAGGACCTCCAGTGTTCGAATTCGCATGATTCACATTCAAACACTGGGGGGGGGGTAATATCAAATATAGCACCAAGAGTCCGTGAAAATTGGGATTGCGAGAACAAGGATCAAAATTTTTGTCGGGATCGGGGACTGCATGACCGCCCTTATAGAAATATGTTATACAAATTAGTCAAACGTATTGAAAAATTTATTTGTTGAATCAAACGAATGCCTATGCACTTTTAAAAATAGAGGAAATAAAACAAAGTCATTTTATTTTTATCTTATTTCTTGTCCAAATGATAAGTTAGTTTTACTGTTTGAAAATTAACAAAAACTTCAAATGTTTGTGCCAGAATGAACATGAGACGTCCTCTTCAAGAGCACCGTAAATATAAGGGCCCTCTCATATGAAACACTAATTGCAAAGGGTAGATTCGGGAAGAGGTTATGCCCAGAATCAAAAGCTTCGGATTATAAAGTGTACTTGAAGCTTTAATCTACTAAACATAAAAAGAATATTTTTGCACAACACTTAAGAAGAAATACTTGATTTTTTAAGTGCCAAACTTCATGAAATGTTTGGTATAATTACATGATATAAAAAGGAAAGAAAATAAAAGAAAATTATACATCATTGCTGCCAAAACCCGAATGGAGTGAGGGATCTATATTCCTCCAGGTAGACGAAGAAGGATCCACTACCAATTCGAGACCTTCATCTTCTTTAGTCTCCCCTTTTGTTCCTGAGAACTTGGAACCGGTACTCGTGGAGTCAGTCGCATCAGGCCGAACAAGAAGATTTGGATGAGTAAATAACTCCAGTTCCCGAGCATGGGCAATACAATCGTCTATATCGGCAATTCCCACAACGAGGGATTGAAGTCGTCTTTTGATGTTGTACGAGATAAAATTGGTTGATAATAGATGGTCAATGGTGACATGACATTTGGAACCGAAGACAGACAAAAGACTAGTCGAGAAATAACCGATACTATGAGAATGGACGGTACCGAGCAAATTTCGATGCAAACATATAGTTGACGGTAGAAGTTCAAAGGTCTTCCATCGGATATCATTCAATGAGGGAATATTCAATAACAATAAACTACCGTTGCACATAATATTTTCATTCGAGGCATGCAGTTACATGTTCATCAATAAACTTTTTATTATCATTTAAGATGAGCTTGATCATAGGATCTTGTTCCCCTAGGTAGAGCTATAAATAGCTGGCCGAGTCGCCATTGTAAGGGCATGGAATATTCTATTAAAAAAGACTATATTTTACTATTTAGCTTTGAAATAACAGTTTTATTTCACTTTGTGTTATTCCCATTTATGCTCCCGGAGATGCTGAGTTTGAAGCCTGGCTTGTTATATTTTCAATTTCAGTGTTAAATCTCAATTTTAATTTTATCTCTTCATCAGTTTTGGATCAAATTAATTCGCTTGTCTATGAATCGCATAATAAATTTAACTATACCATTTTGGGGTTTACAGATACTGCTTGAAGAACTATGTTGTATCCGAACTTGTGAGTGCAATAATGTGACCTGTGTATCTGTGTTAACAAGAATATCCAATAAACATTTTTCTCATCTGTTAAAGGATGACATAGTTAATAGATTAGTAACACAAAATATCCCAATCTATCTAAGATTGTTATTTCACTTGTGCGGGGTCTTTCTCATTTATGATTGAAGAAGAATTTTCTGCCAACCTATGAATTTAATGGCAAATGGTGGTGAAAGTAAATTCATTTTTTTCTGCAAAAAAGAAAAAATCTGAATTTACTTTTACCACCCTTTGCCATCCAATTAATAGGTTGGCTAAAAATTCTTCTTCAATTATAAATAGGATGGACCCCGTACAGGCAAAGTAGCAATATCGGAGCCAGAAAAAAAAACGAAAACTAAATTTTCTTTCACCACTCTTTGATATCCAATTAATAGGCTGGCATAAAATTATTCTTCAATCATAAATGGGATGGACCCAGCACAAGCGACATAACAATATAGGCAGAAAAAAGTTTAATTTACTTCCACCACCCTTTACCATCGAATAAATAGGTTAGCAGAAAAATCTTCCTCTATCATATAAATGGGATGGACAAATAGCAATATAGGTCAGGAAAAAAACTGAATAGCATCAAAATTCTTCTTGAATCATAAATGGGATGGATCCCGAATGAGCGAAGTAGCACTATAGACAGAAAAAAAAATTGAATTTGCTTTCACCACCCTTTTCCATCCAATTAATAGATTGGTAGAAAATTCTTCTTCAATCATAAATGGGATGGATCCCACACAAGTGAAATAGCAATATATGCAGAATAATACTGAATCATAGGTTGGCAAAAAATTCTCCTTCAATCATAAATAAATGGACCCCACAAGCGAAGTAACAATATAGGCAGAAAAAAGTTAAATCTATTTTTATGTCACGACCCCAACCTGGTCGTGATAGCGCCAATATAGTGCTAGGCAAGCTCGACTAATTCAACACTCTGAATTCCTCATATAGAGTTCATTACCAGTTAACAGGGTTTATATACCAATTTAACATGATTAAAAATCTGTAAGAGTAGATAAAATGCGCGAAAATCAAGAAATATCTCTACAGATCCCACCGATTTGGTGTCAATCTAATACAAGTCTGAGGAACAACCTAAACAAAAGATAGTCTAAAATGCTGAAAGTAAAAAGGATAGAGGGAGAAATCGGACCTGCGGACGCCATGCAGCTACCTCAATGACTCTGGTGAGATCTGAATAGAAACAATAGCTCAATCTACGCCTCCAGAATACTTGTAACTGCACACATGGTGCAAAGAGTAAAGTGAGTACTCTGACTCATTGAGTAATAGCAATAAATAATGACTAACGGAAAGAAACCTCGTAAAAAGTACTAAGCAGTTCTATATCAAAACAGTAAGAACATTTAAACAGAAACTAAATGAAGAAGTTAGGTAAAATCCTTTAAGCTAGTACTCAACTCATTTATTTCTCAGAATAACCGAAAATCATAATTATACTATTGCGGCGTGCAGCCCGATCCTTATAGTATACTGGTGCGGCATGCAACCCGATCTCTCTATCTCTTTCTATATATATATATAAATATATACTGCTGCAGCATGCAATCCGATCCAATTATAATAGCCGGCTGCACTCACTGGGGCTGTACAGACTCCGTAGGGGCTCCCACAACCCAAGCGCTATACTACTACGTCATGCAATCCGATCCATATAAATATACTGCTACGGTGTGCAGCCCGATCCTATAATATAATGTTGCGATGTGCAGCCCGATCCGTATAAATATACTGCTGCGGCATGCAGCCCGATCCACGATACATCAAATACCCTCACTATTGGGTTCTCAACCCCTCTTAGTCAATATAACTCAGCCTCTCGGGCATACTAAGATAAAATGTGGATCCCATCCCACATATTACTCTCCTTTTGGTTTAGCTATTCCAAACCCGGTTCATATTATATTAAACAGTTAGAAACATGACTGAGGGTATGATTTTAACAAGTAAAGTGAGGTCAATCATGTACAATTGCCCCTAAGGGTTTTACAGGTCGGTACAAGACCCCAAACATGGCAACTAGCCCAGAATACAATGATATTAATTAAGGCTCAGTCAAAATATAGTAGAATGATCAATCGAGATGGACCAAGTCCGAATCCCCAGCAATAATGGACCACATGCTCATCATGCAGCGTATGTCTCACCTCAAAATAGCACCACGTTGTGCAATCCAGGGTTTCAAATCATTTATAACCATTACTCACCTCAAGCCGGCCAGAGTCCTAGCTCGCTATGCCCTTGCCTCGCAAATGAACCTCCTCTAGCGTCGAATCTGGTCAAAACCACAACTAAAACGTTACAATAGGCTAAGGGAAAATAACCCAATCGAAAAGACTCGAAAAATATCAAAAACCACAAAATTTGCAAAACCTGAGTCCCGGGCCCAGTTCTCAAAAAATTAGAAAACTAATGTCACCAGATTCCTTATTTCGCCACGAGTCTATACATGTCAAGATTACCTAAATCGGAATCCATTTGACCCCTCAAATTCCACTTTGAAATACCAATTTTTGAAGTCCTAGCTTTACCCTCTTTTGATGAATTTCCATAAATTTCCATGTTAATTCTACCATTAAATCATGTATTTAGGCCAAGGAACTCACCTCCAATCACACCTAGCCAAAATCCCTTCAATTTTCGTCCAAGAGCTCTCAAGGTTGTTAAAAAATGGTGGAAATAAGACTTGGTTCGCGAATGAAATATTTTAAAACCCTTCTGCCCAGGTCCCTTTTTCCTCTATGCGATTGCAGCCCCAGGCTTGCGATCGCAATGCACAAAAATTACAACTCCAAATTTAAGACTATGTAATCGCATACAGACCCTTGCGATCACAATGCACAAGATTCATATCAAGATTACCTAAATCGGAATCCATTTGACCCCTCAAATTCCACTTTGAAATACCAATTTTTGAAGTCCTAGCTTTACCCTCTTTTGATGAATTTCCACAAATTTCCATGTTAATTCTACCATTAAATCATGTATTTAGGCCAAGGAACTCACCTCCAATCACACCTAGCCAAAATCCCTTCAATTTCCGTCCAAGAGCTCTCAAGGTTGTTAAAAAATGGTGGAAATAAGACTTGGTTCGCGGATGAAATATTTTAAAACCCTTATGCCCAGGTCCCTTTTTCCTCTATGCGATTGCAGCCCCAGGCTTGCGATCGCAATGCACAAAAATTACAACTCCAAATTTAAGATTATGTAATCGCATACAGACCCTTGCGATCACAATGCACAAGATTCATAATATATGCGATCGCATACCTACACCTGTGATCGCATTGAAACATTTCCTACTAAATTAGCAGATCAACTTTACACTGTGCGATCAGATGCCTCCCTATGAGATCGCATTGAAAAATTATACAACCCCTAAAAATCCTTCTGTGCGGCCGCATCTGCACTCCTGCGATCGCATAGAGCAAAATCCTATAGCACTGACCTGCAATTTTCTGAAGCTTCCAAAAGTTAGAATTGGTCAGATTGACCCTCCGATATCACCCTGAGGCGCCCGGGACCTCAACCGAAAGAACCAATACATCCTAAAACATTATTCAAACTTGCTTCAATCATCAAAACACCACAATTAACACCAAAACCCTCCAATTACATCAGATTCAAGCCTAAGTTCTTTTAAAACTTCCGAGTTATGCATTTAATAAGAAATCCAACCAAACCACCTCCGAATGACCTGAAATTTTGCACACACATCTAAAATCACCTAAAGAAGCTACATCAACTCTTGAAATTCCATTCCAACCCTCGGATCAAATTCTCACCAATTCAAGTCTAATTCTACACTGGACCTCCAAAATCAATTCTGATCATACTCCTAAGTCACAAATCATCCCCCAAAGCTAACCGAATCACCAAAAATCATATCCGAACCCTTTAACTCAATAGTCAACATCCGGTTGACTTTTCTAAAATAAGCCTTCCTTAAAGAGACTAAGTGTCTCATTTCCATCAAAACCCAATCCAATTTGACTCATTCACCCAAGACTTCTATTATGAAACATAAGGGAGAATAAAATGGGGGAAACAAGGCTGTAACTCGCGTGATGACGGGCCGGGTCGTCACATCCTCCCCAACTAAGACAAATGCTCGTCCTCGAGCGGGTCAAGAAACATACCTTGAGCTATAAACAGGTAAGAATATCTGCTCCGCATCTCCCGCTCGATCTCCCTCTTCCACGGGCCGACCTCCCCACTGCCTCTTTACCGAAGCTTTATCCTTTGATCTCAACTTTCGAAACTGACGACCCAAAATAGCCACTGGCTCCACATCATAGGTCCAATCATCATCCAATAGAACAGTGCTGAAATCCAATACATGATACGGGTCTCTAACACACTTTCGGAGCATAGATACATGAAATATCAGGTGCACGCCCGACAAGCTGGGTGGCAAGGCAAGCTCGTAAGATACCTCCCCAATCTTCCTAAGTAACTCCAAAGGTCCAATAAACCGCGGACTCAGCTTCCCTTTCTTCTCAAACTGCATAACACCCTTCATGGGTGAAACCTTTAGCATGACCTTCTCACGCATCATATATGACATATCCCGAACCTTCTGGTCCGCATAAATCTTGTGACGCGAGTGAGATGTACAAAGCTTCTCCTAAATCAGCTTCACCTTCTCTAAGGAATCCTGAACTATCTCTGTCCCCAATAACCAAGCCTCGCCGGGCTTGAACCATCCAACTGGAGATCCACATCGCTTCCTATATAACACCTCATACAGAGCCATCTGAATGCTCGACTGATAACTGTTATTGTAGGAAAACTATGCAAGCAGCAAAAACTCATCCCAAGAATCCCCCAAATCAATAACATAGGCATGCAACATGTCCTCCAATATCTGAATGGTACGCTCGGACTGTCTGTTCGTCTGAGGATGAAATGTTATGCTCAACTCTACCTGCGTACCCAACTCCTGCTGAAATGTCCTTCATAACTGAGAAGTGAACTGAGTACCCCTATTTGAGATAATGGACACTGGAGCCCCATACAATCGGACAATCTTCCAGATAAAGATCCCTGCTAGCTGCTCCGAAGAATAGGTAGTACATACCGGAATGAAGTGTGCAGACTTCTTCAAAGTTTGAGGGAGACCACTCTCAAAATCTATAGTAATCCTCTTCTACTTCTACTCAAGAATAATCATCGGCTGAAGTACTCCGCCCGACCTCTGATGCTCATATTTTACCCGTTGACAGTTGAGACACCGAGCCACAAACCATACAATATTGTTCTTCATCCTTCTCCACCAATAGTGCTGCCTCAGGTCCTGATACATCTTCGCTGCACCCGGATGGATGGAATACCGCGAGCTGTAGGCCTTCTCCAATATCAACTCCCGAAGCCCAACGATATTAGGCACACAAATTAGGCCTTGCATCCTCAACATGCCATCATCATCAATGGTCATATACCTGGCATCATCATATTGAACCCTGTCTTTAAGTACAAGCAAATGTGGATCATCATACTGGTGCTCTCTGATATGATCATATAAGGAAGACCGAGAAACCACACAAGCCAACACCTGACTGGGATCCAAAATATCTAGTCCCACCATCCGATTGGTCAAAGCCTGGACATCAACTACAAAGGGCCTCTCCCCAACTGGAATGTATGCCAAACTCCCCATTCTAACCACCTTTCAGCTCAAAGAATCGACCACTAAGTTGGCCTTCCCCGGGTGATACAGAATGGTAATATCATAGTCCTTAAGTAACTCTAGCCACCTCCGATGCCTCAAATTAAATTCCTTTTGCTTGAATAGATAGTGAAGACTGCGATGATCAGTAAATACCTTACAAGATACATCATACAAGTAGTGCCTCTAAATCTTCAGAGCATGAACTATAGTAGCCAACTCCAAATCATGTACATGGTGGTTCTTCTCGTGGGAATTCAACTGACGAGAAGCATAAGCAATAGCTCTACTCTCATGTATCAATACATATCCAATCCAAACTCTCGAAGAATCACAATATATACAACATAAGAACATGCTGCTGAGGGCAAAACCAATACTGGAGCCATGGTCAAGACTGTCTTGAGCATCTGAAAGCTCACCTCGCACTCGTCAGACTATACAAATGAAGCACCCTTCTGAGTCAACTTGGTCAAGGGCGATGCGATAGAGGAAAATACCTAAGCAAACCAGTGATAATAACCTACCAACCTAAGGAAAATATGAATATATGTGGCTGAGATCATCCTAGGCAAACTCTGCACTGCCTCTATCTTCTTCGAGTGAACCTGAATACCCTCGTTGGACATCACGTGCCCTAAGAAAGTTACCGATCTTAGCAAAAACTCGCACTTGGAAAACTTTGCATAAAGCTTCTCCTCCCTCAATCTTTGTAATACAACTCGAAAATGTTGTGTGTATTCCTCTTGGCTATGTGAGTACACTAGAATATCATCAGTAAAAACAATTATGAATGAATCCAGATACGTTCAAAATATGCTGTTCATCAAATGCATGAATGCTGCTGGGGCATTGACCAGCCCGAAAGGCATAACAAGAAACTCATAGTGACCATATCTAGTCCGAAAGCAGTGTTCATAATATCTCAATCCCTGATCGTCAACTTGTGATAGCCCGAACGGAGATCAATCTTGGAAAATACCCCTGCCCCTTGAAGCTAGTCAAATAAATCATCAATACGAGGCAGGGGATACTTGTTCTTCACTATTACTTTGTTAAATTGCCTGTAGTCAATGCACATTATCATGGTGCCATCCTTATTCTTCACAAATAGAACCGGTGCACCCCACGGTGACACACTAGGCCAAATGAACCCCTTATCAAGGAGTTCCTAATGTTGATCCTTCAATTTATTCAACTCCACCGATGCCATACAATACGTAGGATTTAAAATGGGCTGAGTGCCCGGCACCATGTCAATACTAAAATCAATGTCCCTATCCAGTGGCATGCACCGGCAGTTCCATAGGAAAAACATTAGGAAACTCCCTTACAACCAGGACAAAATCAATGCTAGGAGTCTCGGCTCCAACATCCCTTACAAATGCAAAATATGAAGGAAAACCCTTCCCAACCATACGCTGGGTCTTTAGGAATGAAATTACCTTGTTGGAAACAAAGTCAGTCATGCCAAGCGACTCGATCCTCGGAACACCCGGTATAGTCAAAGTGACTATCTTAGCATGATAGTCCAGAATAGTATGACACAGAGATAACTAGTCCATGCCCACAATAACATCAAAATCCACCATGCTCAATAGGAACAGATAAAATCGGGTCTCCAGGACCCCAATAGTCACCAAACACGACTGATACACATGGTCTACAACAATAGTATCGCCTACCAGGGTAGATACATGAACAGGTAAAGCAAGACACCCTCGGGTCGTACCCAAATAATGAGAAAAATATGATCACACATAGGAATAGGTGGAACCAGGATCAAATAAGACTCAGGCATCCCTGTGGTAGACTGAAATAATACATGTGATAACAATATCCGAAGTAATTGAATCTGTCCTACCCTAAAAAACATAAAAGCGGGCTTGACCACCGCCCAATCGACCTGCACCCCTGAGGTGGCCCCTCGATGCTTGACCCTCAACCCTACCTGGCAGGGAAGGTGCTAAAGAAAGTGCACAAGAAGATGAGGGCCGAACCCTCTGTTGAGATGAGCTAGCAGCACGGCGAAGACACTCCATACGAAAATGCCCAAACTCTCCACACTCATAGAAACATCCTGGTGCTAGGAACTGGGAGTGAAGGGAACCCCTCACGCCAGACTGACTAGCTGATGCACTCGGCCTGGAAGAACCCTGAGCAAATGGAGCACGAGATGAACTTTCCATTGGAAGAGCACTGAGAGATTGCTGACTCTGCTGAGAACCATGATAACCATGACCTGAAGATCCCCCATGATACTCTGGACGGGCTGACTGAGCGAGCCTGAAAGTGTGACCCCGAACTTTCTGGAACTGGCCTCTCGAAGGAGCGCCACTATAACTACCAGAACCTCGAGGCCTCTTGGCGACCCTCTTATCTCTTTCCTGGCAGCGAACCAACTCAATATCTCGAGCTATATCTACCACCTCCTCAAATAAAGCACCAGCACTCTCTGTCTCTAGTCATAAGAATACGAAGAGGGTAGTTGAGACCACCAACTAACCTCCGGATACGCTCACGATCCGTCAGAACCAACCAAACTGCATGTCGAGACAACTCAAAAAATCTCATCTCATACTATGTCACTGACATCTCTCCCTGCTTTAGTTTCTAAAACTGTCTGCCCATCTCCTCTCTACGGGACTGCGGTACATACTTCTCTAGGAAGAAAGTGGAGAATTGCTGCCAAGTCAAAGGTGTTGCACCAACCGGCCTATGTCGCTCATACGCCTCCCACCATGTGAAGGCCGCTCCAGTAAACTGAAATGTAGTAAAAGACATATTGTTGCTCAAGAATCCCCGTTGTACGAAGCATACACTAATACCTGTCAAGAAAACCCTGGGCATCCTCACCCTCAGCTCCACTAAATGTCGAAGGCTAGAGTTTCCCAAATCATACGCTGGTACCAATAACTAAGCTGGATGTGCCTCTAGAGTCTATAATCCCTACACTACCTGCTCAGGTGTGCGAGCAGTGGGGGTATGATTTCCTCACCCGGTATATGAAGTAGCTGCTGCTGCTATGGTGGCTGAAACTACTTGAGCCAGGCCCTTACAAACTATCAATATTTGGGCCAATGTCTTCTGTAGACACGGAATCACAATGGGCACAGCTGTTGTCTGAACTGGTGCTGTTGGAGCCTGATCCTGAGCTGGGGCAACTAGAGGATCCATAGTGCTGCCCATGCTGCTCTGCTTCTACCACGACCATGACCACAACAATGTCCACGACCTCTTGTAGCCTCAGTAGGTGGTACTAGAGGTCGTTCGTCACGTCCGATAGCTCGTGTTCTCATCATATATGAGAGAATAAAACATAGAGAAGTTTAGTGCTCGGATCAACAAGTTCGCACGATATAATTTTCAAGAATGTGATGTTTTCCTAAAAGGTTCTACAGCCTCCCGAGGAGAAATACAGGCATCCCCATACCGCTCTGTGAGACTCTACAAAACCGGCTCATGACTCGCAAGACCTAGTAACCTAGGCTCTGATACCAACTTGTCAAGACCCCAACCGGGTCGAGATGTCACCCAACACAGTGCTAGGCAAGTCTGACCAATTCAACACTCTCAATCCATCATATAGAGTTCATTACCAATTAACAAGTTTTAGATACCAAATTAACATGATTAAAAATCTATAACAGTAGCTAAAATGTGCGTTAATCAAGACATTTCTTTACAAATCTCACCGATCTGGGGTCACGAGTCAAGAGCCTCTAATACAAGTTTGAGGAACAGCCTAAACAAAAGATGGTCTAAAATGCTGAAAGTAAAGAGGATAGAGGGAGAAATCGGGTATGTGGAAGCCATGCAGCTACCTCGATGAATCCGATGAGATCTGAATGGCAGCAATAGCTCAATTTACGCCCACAGAATACCTGTATTTGGACACATAGTGCAGGGAGTAAAGTGAGTACTCACGAGTGAAGTAGCAATATAGTTAATAGGTTGGCGGAAAATTCTTCTTCAATCACAAATGGAATCGATGCTGCACGAGGGAAATAGCAACATAGTCGAGAAAAAAATTGAATCATAGGTTGGTAGAAAATTCTTCTTCAATCATAAATGAGATGGACCCCGCACGAGTGAAGTAGCAATATAGTTAGAAAAAAATTAAATTTACTTTTACCACCTTTGCCATCTAGTCTAGTTAATAGGTTGATAGAAAATTCTTCTTTAATCGTAAATGGGATGGAACCCGCACAAGCGATATAGCAATATAGGCATTAAAAAAACTGTATTTACTTTCACACCCTTGCCATTCAATTAATAGGTTGGCAGAAAATTCTACTTCAATTACAAATGTTATTATCTTGGTTTTCCCCTTATTTGTATATTAGTCTCTCAGCACGCGTGTGCCCCATATAAAACTATTGATTACAAAATTTTAAACAATCATATAAATATTATTAGAAATTAACTTATAAAATTTTAAAAAAGTACAAAAAAAGTGTAAGTTTCTAAAAAATTATTAGTGTTCGTATTGTTGACATTCAATTTTGTCCTTCTTTTCTTCCAAATTATTTACTTGAGCTTCTAATATCACTAATAATGCAAGAACATTTATTTTACCATTTTTAGCACAAACTAGACCTAATTATTAGTATTATTTACCTAATATCACTATTACTAGTATTATTAGTATTATTATTACTGTCACTGGAATTAGTATTAGTATTAATACATTATGACTACAACTAAGTACTATTATTGGTAGTATTAATATTAATTCGAAATTAGTGTTAGTGATACTATTATTACTACGACTACAATCAATAATTTATTAGTAGTATTATTATTTTATCATTAAACTATTACTATTTTTGTCGTTATTGCTATTAGTGTTACAATTTTATTATACTAATACTATTATTTCTACTACTATTGCTTATTATTATTATTATTATTATTATTATTATTATTGTTGTTGTTGTTGTTGTTGTTGTTGTTGTTATTTTTTTTTTGATAATTATCAGATTTTATTACCAAGTAACGAAATTATAACACATAACAAAATACAAATTCTGGACATTTTTCCAGAATTAGTTACTCCTTTTCAACTACTTTCTATCTACTCATTAAGAGTTATTATTATTATTATTATTATTATTATTATTATTATTATTATGTTAATAGTAGTATCGTAACCCATATTGCTATTACTTTGCTTTTTTCTATTTAATATTATAAACATCTGTCTAATATCATACCTACACCTTTGTCCTCTTCTCCACTTTTTTACAAAAAAGTCAGAAGACATTGTCTTTCACCGAGAAAATAAACGTCCCCTTTCACCTTTCCATCCTTTTCAATCCTTACCTCATTTTCCTTTATCTTGAGTTTTACTCCATTTTTTAGCCAATTCTTAACTTTCAAACATCAACGTACAAAAGCATATCCCACCATTTCAGGTTATGAAGAATCACGTGAAGTCTGCAAATTCTGTCCAAAATTCCCAACATTTCAAATTCAAACGGGTATCACTACTAGAATTTGTCACGACCCCATTCCCCAAAATTGGTCGTGATGGCATCTCTCGTGAAGAGAAGGCCAGCCAGAACAACGCCAATACCTCTTTTGAAACAATTAATTAACATTTACAATTCTATCACATGCTTAACATAGAAATTAATGCGAAAATAGCTATAAATACGTGGGAAACCATCTCGAAACAGCTCAAATCGGGGTGTCACAAGACATGAGCTACTACAGAATTTCTATAAATCTACAAAACAGAATATCTGATAAAGAAGTCTGGAATAACTGAAATAGTATAAAATAAGGGAGTCAAGGGGCTGCAGATGTCAACAGCTACCTTGATGCTCCGATCTCGCTGCCTGGTCTGGGAAGGTTGTCAGTGCTTAGGTGCGGACTCTGCTAATCCTGAATCTGCATGGATGTTGCAGGTAGTAATATGAGTACTCCGACCTAGTGAGTAATAATAATAAATAATAGCCGAAGATAAGAAAATACATAACAGCATAAGGCAGTTCTATATCAAGCAATAAATTACTTAAAGTAGTAAAATCCATGAAAAGTCAAATGAAATCTCAGTTTTACAGACACGTAAATCAGGTAAAACAACATTTAAGTAAATAGGAATAAACTTCCCCTTGGGCCTAGAATCAACCGCTCAGCACAATAACAGCCTATCAGAATATCTCTCAAATCATTCTCAGATTAATATCATATAGCAACCGCTGTGACGTGCAGCCCGATCCACATCTCGCTGCGGCATACAACTCGATCCATATAGGTACCCGCGCTTACTGTGGGGGTGCAGACTCTGGAGGGATTCCTACAGCCCAAGCGCAATATTACTGCGGCACATAGCCCAATACACAGAACCATTTGCTGCGGCGTGCAGCCCGATACATCATATATATATAACATCCTCACTGTTAGGTTCTCAACCCCTATGAGTCATTTTAGGACACAATAGTAAGGTAGAGATCTCAGCCTACATATTTTCCTCATTTAGGATTAACACTTATAAAATCAGTTCACATTGTTTAAACAAAGAGAAACACGACTAGCTAGGGATGTGATTATTAATAAGTAAAGTGAGCAGAATTAGTCATAATGCCCCTAAGGGTTCTACAAGTCGGCACGAGGCCCCAAACAGGGCAACTAGCCCAAATCATGATGATAAACAAAATAACTCAGTCAAATACACGGTAAAATATCAAACAAGACGGACCAAGTCACAATCCCCAGTTGTAAACAACCCCGCGCTTGTCATTGAGTGCGTATTTCACCTCAATATAGCACTACGTTGTGCAAATCCGGGGTTTCAAACCCACATGATATCATTTACTATCATTACTCAAATCAAGCCGGCAAAAGTCCTACCTCGCTATGCCCTTGCCTCGCAAATCGACCTCCTCGTGCGTCGAATCTAGTCAAAACCACAATGAAACGGTACAATAGGCTAAGGGAATATAACCCAATCGAAAAATTTCGAAATTCATGAAATTTACAAAACCCGAGCCCCGGGCCCACTTCTCGAAAAATCAGAAAATTAACATCATGGGATTCCTCATCTCACCACGAGTCTATACATACCAAAAGCTCCCAAATCCAAACCCAAATGACCCTTCAAATCCCACTTTGGAATACATAATTTTCAAGCCCTAGCCTTACCACCTTTTGATGAATTTTCACAAATTTCTATATTGATTCTACTAATAAATCATGTATTTAGGTCATATAACTCACCTCCAACCACACCCAGTCAAATCACTTTCAATGTTCATCCAAAAGCTCTTAAGGTTGCTCAAAAATGGTAAAAATAAGACTTGGTTCGCGGATGAAATGTTTAATAAAGCCATTCTACCCAGACTTATTTTCCTCTATGCGAACGCGAGGTCTCACTCGCATTCACGATGCTCAAAATTCTATCAGCCCAAAAATGCCCTTTGCGAACGCAGTCTAGGTTATGCGAAACCGAAGCTTACTCACAACTCACTACGCGAACGCGACAACATGGGTGCGAACTCGAATACTAAAAACCCCTTAACCCAATTCCTTATACGCGTATGCGGCTACAGCCACACAAACGTGATGCACAAAACAAAATAACTCAGTCAAATGCATGGTAAAATATCAAACGGGACGGACCAAGTCACAATCCTCAGCAGTAAACAACCCCATGCTCGTTATTGAGCGTGTGTTTCACCTCAATATAGCACTACGTTGTGCAAATCCGGGGTTTCAAACCCACAGGATATCATTTACTATTATTACCCACCTCAAGCTGGCGAAAATCCTAGCTCGCTATGCCTCTTGCCTCGCAAATCGACCTCCTTGCGTGTCGAATCTGGTCAAACCACAACGAACAGTACAATAGGCTAAGGGAACAGAACCCGATCGAATAATCTAAAAAAATATCAAAATTCATGAGATTTGCAAAACCCTAGCCTCGGGCCCACTTCTCAAAAAATCAAAAAATTAACATCATCGGATTCCTCGTCTCACCACGAGTGTATACATACCAAAAGCTCCCAAATCCAAGCCAAATGACACTTCAAATCCCTCATTGAAATACCAAATTTTCAAGCCCACCTTTTGATGAATTTCCACAAATTTCTATGTTAGTTCTACCATTAAATCATGTATTTAGGTCATAGAACTCAACTCCAACACACCTAGTCAAAATCACACTGAATTTTCGTCGAAAAGCTCTTAAGGTTGCTCAAAAATGGTGAAAATAAGATTTGGTTCACGAATGAAATGTTTAATAAAACCATTCCGCCCAGACTTATTTTCCTCTATTCAAACGCAAGGTCTCACTCGCATTTGATATGCTTGAAACTCCATAAGCCCAAAAATGCCCTTTGCGAATGCAGTCTAGGTTCCGTGAATGCGAAGATTACTCACAACTCACTAAGCGAACGCAACAACATGGGTGAGAACGCGAAGACTAAAACCCCTTGAACACAATTTCATATACGCATTCACGGACACAGCCACGTGTACGCGATGCACAATTAGCTAACCCTCCGCGAACACGGACCAACACACGCAAACGCGGAGAGTAATTCGTCAGCCTCCCAAGTTCCTTCTTCGCGAACGCATGACCCTTTACGCGAACGCGAAGGGTAAATTCTCTGCAACAAATAGCTGGAAAACCTGCAATCTTCAAAGGCCAAATGTGGCCCGATTGACCATCAGAAATCACCCCGAGGCCCCTGAGACCTCAACAAAAAGAACCAACACATCTCAAAACATCATTCAAACTTGTTCCAATCATCGAAACACATCTAACAATGCAAAAATCATCAATTCTAACCGAATTCAAGCCTAAGTTTCTCAAAAACTTCTGAAATACGCATTTGATAAAAAACACGACCAAAACACCTCCGAATGACCTGAAAATTTGTGCACACATCCCAAATCACCTAATGAAGCAACCGTAATTCTCAGCACCCCATTCCCACCCTCAGATCAAAATCTCATTTAACAACCAGAATTCACCAAAATACTAACTTCGCCAATTAAAGCCTATTTCTACACTGGGCCTCCAAAATCACTTCAAATCATGCTCCTAAGTCACAAATCATCCTTCGAAGCTAACCAAATCACCATAAATCACATCCGAGTCCTCTAAATCATAAGTCAACATCCGGTTTACTTTTTCAATACAAACCTTCCTTGAAGAGACTAAGTGTCTCATTTCTATCTAAAACCAATTTAATTCAACTTATTCAACAAAGTCTCTTATAATGAAACATAAGGAAGAAGAAAATGGGGGGAAGGGGCGGTAACTCACATAATGACGGGCCGAGTCGTCACATCCTTCCCAATTAAAACAAACACTCATCCTCGAGCGGGTCGAGAAACATACCTGGAGTCTCAAACAGGTAAGGATATCTACTCTGCATTTCCTGGCCGGTCTACAAAGTAGCCTCCTCCATGGGTCGACCTCTCCATTACACTTTCATTGAAGCTATATCATTTGATCTCAACGTTCGAACCCGACGACCCAAAATAGCCACTGACTCTATAGTTTTGGTCAAATTATCACCCAATTGAACTGTGCTGAAATCCAATACATGAGACGGGTCCCCAACAAACTTCTGGAGCATAGAAACATGAAATACTAGATGCACACTTGACAAGCTAGGTGGCAAAGAAAGCTTATAAGCCACCACCCTAATCATCCTAAGTACGTTAAAAGGTCCAATAAACCATGTACTCAACTTCCCTTTCTTCCTAAACCACATGACACCCTTCATGGGCGAAACCTTTAGCAAGACCTTCTCACCAACCATATAAGACACATCCCGAATCTCTCGCTCCGCACAGCTCTTATTATGTGACTGTGCTATAGAGAGCCTATCCTGAATCAACTTCACTTTATCTAAGTCATCTTGAACCAACTCTATCCCCTATAGTCTAGCCTCGGGCACGAACCATCCAACGAGAGATCTACACCACCTCCCATACAACGCCTCATACGGAGCCATCTAAATGCTCGACCAATAACTATTATTGTAGGCAACGTCTACAAGCGAAAAAAAATCATGCCAAGAACCTCCAAAATAATTAACACATGCACGTAACATGTCCTTCGTCTGAGGATGAAATGGTGTGCTCAACTCTACCTGGATACCCAACACTCGCTGAAACGTCCTTCAGAACTGAGTACCTCTATCTGAGATAATAGACACTGGAACACCATGCAATTGAACAATCTCCTAGATCAAGATCTTTGCCAGCCGCTCCAAAAAATAGGTAGTACATACCGGAATGAAGTGCATGGACTTTATCCAGTCCACAATCACCCAAATCAAATCGAACTTCTTTAAAGTCTGAGGGAGACTACTCACAAAATCTATAGCAATCCTCTCCCACTTCCAATCTGTAATAAT